>OZ010584.1:23453820-23481320 GCA_963932145.1 Acanthosepion lycidas
CAGGTGGATTTCTTTGGTAACAAAAAATAAGAGTACTGAGCTGCTACGTGACATCTGTACTCTTTTACGGCAGCGAATGTTGGACAATTTACTCAAAGATGAAGAAGAGACTCGAGGCGACGGAGATATGGCTGTACAGAAGGATATCGTGGATCTAGCGTGTGAGCAACGATGAGGTCTTGGAGAGGAGGCTTATACTTAATATCAGGAAGAGTCAGCTGAAGTTCCAGGAACCGGTAATGAGAAAGGAGGGCCTGAAGAATCTGATACTAACAGGTCGAATAGAGGGAAAGATAGACAAGGGAAAGCAACGCATGACAAATCTGGTGGGCTTAATGGGCAAATGGATAATAGAATGTGGTCTGAGGGAGGTGGCAGAGGGTCAAAATTTATTGAGAGCTACAAGGGATCGAGGGGAAGTAGAATGCTATGATCGCCTACGTCCTGAAAGGATACGGTTCATTAAAAAAAAAGAATATTATTTTTTTAATCTGTTTATTTGTATTGCCAAGTATTGTCTCAACTATTTGTTTGCATTCAAGCAGAATTTTAAATTCTCTCCCAGAAAAAAAAAAAAAAAAAAAAAACGGAAAATGGTTGCTTCCGTTATTGAAGCGGTTAAAAAGCTAAAACTACGGCTTACCGTAACTAATAATGAACTTTCCCAACTTTGGCCGATGTCCAACCTTTTTCTCTCCGTCCCCAAATCCCGTGACAACGTCACTGGTTGTTGATTCTGCCGGGGGTCTTCCTGTGCTGGAAACAGACCGTAAGATCTCGAAGGCCGAGGTGTCAGCGACATCCAACTCTTTTGATGGATGCGCTGAAGCAGACGACAAATCTTCTCTCGTTTGGGCGCCATCCAAGTGAAGTGACACGGAGCCTTTCATAATGAGACAATAGCTGAAAGAAATAAATTAGGTTTTGTTTGTGCTGTCAAAAAATCAAAATAAGACAGATTTTTTGGCTTGTGTTCATAACTGAACAAACTTCCTTGACTAGATAAAAATTATATTGTATTTAGATAAAGCAAACAGTACATTCCATTTACGGTTAAGTCGGTAAAAGCTTCTTTCTTTTTTTTTTAAATGAATTTACTCGTCACCACAAAGAACATGCAAAGTTTTCAACCTGCCATACACGAGGGCAAACCATCAGAAATCCTTTTGTAAATCCCTGGTAAGAAGTTCCAATCTGACGGTTTCTTTCCTAGAACGACTCTTTGGTAGAAGAAACACCCAAGAGGATGCTCTCCCGAGCATATAGTCGTAACTTCAGGTCTAAGTTCAACGGTATCTATCCTGCATATCTTCATAACCTGCACTTACTTCCGACAGGGTCATTTAGTAACCCTCTATATTGAGTGGCTCTTGGGCCTTGTTATGCGATCATTTTAGTTAAAAATACTAAAACATTAAGAACTGTGTTTATAATGTTAAGTAAAATAAAGATGTTACTTACTTTAACTACACTGAGCTGGAGGGAGGGCAAAATAAAGACAGTTGATGTGACCAAGTTTTAATATGCATTAATAAAAACGATGTGACTTTTTTTTCACTTATTAAAGGAGATAAGGAATTGAACATAGAATAAAGCTAGGCCAGGTGTGGTTTTGACTAAAACCATAAGATGCTATAAACACCAAAACATTAACCTAAGAGCACGATTCATATTCTTAAACAACCTCGCCATTTGATATGGCTGTCATGCAAGGCACCCAAATCTTACAGAAACATCTCGACTATCAGCTGTGTATGATTGTTTTCTCAGATCAGTGATTAAAAGGACTTCAAACGAATTAATCCTCTAAGTTTCAAAGAGACTTCAGTAGATCTCATCGACTGGTGCTACAGAAACTCAAAGTATTTTCCCAACTAACAGACCCAAAGTGTTGCGAGTTCATTACCAGGCCACAGCAGTGGTGAGCTAAAATTTGGAAGAGTTAAAGGAAAATAAGTGAGACACCCGAAAGAGGTATGGCACGTGGAACTGGAACAATCTACCCTGAGGTGGTAGAAATGGTTAGATTCGAAATTCCATTCACCTGAAGAAGGCCGGTGCGTACAACGGCCAAAACGTGAACATGGCGAATAGTTCGAATAATGTAAATAACAGAAACTGTGTCACTTGAAGATTTTCAACAGTGGCAGCAGCTAAAATGAATATCGCAGGAAACTGGAAGAGAAAATAAGGATAAATTGAAGATGTTGACTTTTCATATTACCGAAGACAATAGGTTAGGAAAAAAAAAAACAATCAGTGGACTTCAAAAATCTCCTTTTCTGAGAGACTATTTTAACAGTGATCTTAGCCTTGATTGTTAATAGAAATTTCTAATTGTTCGGTCAATGAATTTCGAATGTTTCCTTATAAGAAAAATGATGATCTCGCTATGAACGTTGCTGTCTACTTACTGTGCTCTACACCAGAAGATAACCGTGGAAAAAAAGAAGTCGGATACTTCCTAAGTGATATAGTGAGTTGATTATATTTTACAGACTCTTCACCAATAGATCGTAGTTAAATTTGATGTCTGCAGTGAACCCAGCAGACGTTCAAAGCATGTTAAGTTCCAATTCCAGTTGGGTTCGTTATATTCAATCACGCGCAAATGCCACCAAAACGAAACTGCTCTCCTTCACCTACCTCAGAGAACCCTTCCTGTCTCCCATCAGAATGGGTGATTCCCAACTCCTTGAGAGCGCCTCGTTACGCCTGCTTGGTCTCACGCTGTCCACTGACATGAGGTGGAATAAATACATTGAATCAATAGCTTCATCTACCACAAGGAAAGCTGATTCTCTGTGTCGTTCCAGAAAGTTTTTCTCGTCTGAGTCCATCCTTCAAATCTATAAATCAACCATCCGTCCTTGCATGGAATATTGCTGTCATATATGGTCTGGCGCTCCCGCTGTACGTCTCGAGGTCCTCAACAAAGTTCAGAGAAAATATGCAAAATGATAGGTCTTAATCTGGCATCTAGTCTACAATCGCTATACCACAGACGTGCCGTAGCCTCCCTCTGTCTCTTCTACAAATATTTTCACGGCAACTGTTCCGACAAGCTACTTTCGCTGGTTCCCGGACTGCATGAATTTAAGCAGGCTACCAAGCTGGCATTTCGGTCCCGCGCTTTCACTGTCAAAACGGTTAAATGTAACCATCTCTTCTACTCAAATAGCGTCTTCTCTCGAACTTCCACTCTGTGGAACTCCCTTCCTCTTACTTGCTTCCCCGATGACTATAATCTTCAATATTCAAGTGTAATGTCAGTCGACATCTGACTCTCTTGTTCACCGTCCTTCTCTGTATCCTTTCCTTAAATACGCCTCTTTACTCTTGTTTTCAACCCTCTGTAACACCTTGCATGATAGTGGCACTCATGCCTTGGGGTGAGTAGGCTTAAAAAATACGCTTGACAATGGTATAAATCTACTTCTTCATTCCCCACTTAATGGTTAATTAGTAAAACTTGTATTGGTAAATCGTTATTACCTCAAAAGAAAATTCTTATAATCTGAAAATATTTTTTGATGTTAACTAACCTTCCAAGGGTTGATAAGCTGTAAAAAATCGAAACCACCAATATACTACAGTTAGATGCAGGTGTTCGGTATTCCATCAGATAAGCAGATTCCTAGTGGATATAGTCAACACACTAATAGGGATAGTTCTGGGTATGATTATAAACTACATCCGGCAACAAGTCCTCTGATCAGGTGGGGTTTTAAGGCAAGTAAAAGCACCTCTTAATTGTAGTCGTCCTTAGGTCTACCCTGACCCGGTGTGTTAGCACTGCTTTAGGCAGATGGTGGACCTTCAGACATAGATAAAACACTATGAAAATATAAAAATAGACTTTATAGTGACAATACTATATATATATATATATATATATATATATATATATATATATATATATATATAGTCACTATAAAATCTATTTCTATAATATATATAGTAAAATGGCCAACAATACCCATTTATGGCAGAATTACCAACAATATATTTTATCTGTAGTTGGAGGTACACAATTGAGTTGAAAATATTTCGGCATTAAATAACCTATAGAGATGTTGATATGCCCCCCCCTCTAAACAAAATCAACCAACCAACTAACAGGGACGTTTATATTCATCATATGTTTCTCTTATTCTTGAATCTTAGAATCTTGAACAGGACCAACTTGGATTAAATCATGAATTGAGTCCGAAATTTCGTAATTACCGAAAAGGCCAACACTTAACGATAACAATATGTACTAAGTCCGAGACGATGTGACAATAACAATGAAAATAAGTTTGAAGAAACCAATGTATACTAATAATTCCTCATCTATGAAATAGCCGAACTGTTGTAGCTGTAACAGCCAAATGACGTAACGATTAGAAATATGGAATTTTCGCTATCATTTATCCCGGGGAGAAAAATTTAAATTCATTTGATAATACAATTAGGTTGGTGCAAAAAAATGTCGGTTTTTGACGTTAAAAAATACGTCAAAAACCGACATAATGTATTAGGTTGGTGCAAAAAATTATCAATCCCGCTTGATGAGAATTAAAGCTGATACAACACTGTATTATCAAATATGTGTATCGCTTATACAGTGGGGTCACGAGTAAATTGGCGCTATTTTATAATTTTAATTTCGCGCATGCGTCTTGTTTATTTTTGATTTTGTCGATTGCACATTATAGTAGGCTCAGTTGGGCACGGTCTGTGAGAAAAAGAACACCATGACGCAATTCACTCTGCCGGAAATTTGAAAAAAGCTTACTGTACTGCTTGGCATTCGCACCGGGAGCTCAAATATGAACATTTCAGAATATTTGGATGTCAATTTGAGTACAGTGCGGAGGATTCGGAAGATGTGTCTAATGGTGATTACGAAGGTGTTTGGAGTGTTCACTAGTGATGATGATGATGTTATGCCTCCATTCACCTCCCCTCAAACTCGACACAGGGAGGCCTATATCAAATGCATTGAGAAGGTAGTACATCCCTGGATCAAGAGGGTTACTGCTGCAAGACCCTACGCTTGGCAACTCTGCACCATGCTACACAAGTAGGAGAACCTAGTCATGAATCTCAGGCAATTTCTGCGACCACATCACCCGCTTCCATCTGGCCACCTAATTCCCCATTCTGCAAATCCCTTGATTAGTTTGTGTGGGGCGCAGTTGAGCCAGAGACCAGCAAGACACTTTTTAACACCTAATATGAACTGAATGCAAGGATTATGGCAGCATTCACCAAATTAAACAAGGAGACCCTCCAGAGGATTTGCAGATTCTGAAGTTGACTAGAGGCCGTGGTTGAAGCCAATGGTGACTTTTTATTGAATAAATTTGCTTTTTTAATATTTAAAGATATTTTTGTGTAATTTTGGTAAATATATCTGTTAAAATGAGAAGTCAGTGTTTGTTTGTTTTTTTGTTTTTTTTTTTTTTGTTTTTTTTCATTTTTGTGCAATTTAGACAATTTATCCATCGCACTCAAAATAGTACTTCAAATTCGAAGAAACGCGTTTTATGATGCACCGTAGATATATAATATTTTAAAAACTTTGATTGCAAATCGACCGCGTGTCATCAGAAATACATTTTCAAATGCTTAAACTTGTATCATACACGAATTATAACAAATTGCACTGGCGTTATCAGGACATTCTTTTTCTTATGTTGTCGATATTTTTTTAAAGCACAAACCTTTGCTCGAATTTCCCGCGCCATATTAGTACGTGATCTGTCGCCACTCGCTGGTATCGGCAATTTTGAATAAAGTCGATCAGCACATCTGGTGAAGAAATAGAAGTGAAAAGAAAAGAAAAATGTCATCTCAGTGGTAATTTCAATGAATAAGGATAGAATGATTTTCATTTGTGATGGGGTAGGGATGGTTGCTCAAAAATTGAGAAAGAAATGACAGAGAGAAATCTAATGCATATTTCCACCCCTACATTTCAACACATCATCTCGGGCGTATCTTTAACCCTTTCTATCAACATTCTAGTGTTCCTACATAGAAATACTGGTCTTTTCAGCGCCCCCTTGTAGAACGTCTGTTACGTTCTGTTGTACAGGATTAAAGTCAGTCTTATTAATCCGTTGGTGTATCTTATGAAATGAAGCGTGTGTGAAAATAGCGGGAAGAATGAAATCAACTACTGTCCGAGGTGATTGTGTTCATTTTGTGCCCTTACTCTTTGGTTGCCGGTGGAGAATAGGCTGTGGGGGAAGAGAATTATGGAGTTCACTAAAGATATTCATTTATATGCGATGTTTTTCCAGGATCTGAGCGATAATACCTTTTTTTTTTTTTTTTTTTTTTTTTGGTGGGGGGATTCATTGTTCTGGGTCTCAATCAGATGAAATGATTTTTTTTTCATATGGATACTATCCAAACTCTTTTTCTTTGCTTCATTGTTCTGGGTCTCAATCTGATGAAATGATTTTTGTTTTTCATGTGGATGCTATGCATGGCGCCAAATTCGTTAAGAATGGTAGACAACAGAAGTCGGCAACCTTTTGCTAACTGTGCCTGACTTAGGGTCTTAAAATCATTCACTGTGCCAACAGCATCCGTAGTTTTATATATGTCAAGATCAATATACCTGTTCAACAATGTATTTTATATAGTAATATATACAATATTATGTAAACCACATTAATAGAAATAAACTACTTTTAAACGTTTTTTTAATTTTTTTATTATTAATGGGAGCTTCACTCTTGCATGATCTTAGCCTTAATAAAAGTTTCACGTTTATAGAAATGTTTCCTTGTCTATTAGTCGGTGTCCTTATTAGCGGAGCTCTTAGAAGGTAAAACAAAGAGGAAGTCCAACGAGTCAACAGTTTTGAAACAGCTGAATATCTTCTTTGCGAACTTATATGTAAAGAGAGAGAGAGGTGGAGAGATACAGAGTGTGTGTGTGTTTGAAAAGTGAAGAAAAGAAATAATCTTCAAACAAAGCTTTACAAATTTAAATAATTTTAGCATTGCTTATAAAAGTAATCTTTGTTTTCTTTTAAGGTGAAAGGTAACAATCTTATCCTGTTCGAAAGTATTCATATAAAAACCACAGAGAGGCCACCTTACGGCGGTGGGACAATGATTGAAGCCGAGCCACCAGAACAGGACCAATAACATTACTGATTCTTCTTTGGATTTTATCAAGGAGCTCAAATAGTAATATATACAATAGTATGTAAACCATATTAATAGAAATAAACTGTTTTTAAATGTTTTAAAATTAATCATTAATGGTGGCCTTGACTTTACATGGTCTTAGCATGAATAAAAGATTCACGTTCATAGAAAGGTTTCTTTGTCTATTAGTTGGTGTCCTTATTAGCGGTGCTTTTAGAAGATGAAATAAGCAGGGAGTCCAAAGAGGGAACAGTTTTGAAACAGCTAAATATCTTCTTTGCGTTGTTTTGGTTCGAACTTTGTGATGTCATTTCCCGCTGCGTGCCGTTTGAAATTGCTTGGCGTGGCACGCGTGCCGTAGTTTGCCGACAGTTTGCAGTTTGCATACACCATTAGCTGTATATAACCACCTTCTCGGATCAATCGTTAAAAATGGCTTCGAGTGAGTGAAGCGTGTAGGTATTGGCGAGGACCATCTATTTTGGACTAGTGCTACATAATCACAAAGGACTTTAAGAGAAAGTGCATCCCTTGAAGACTTCCAGCAGTTGCAATAACTAAAATAGATAGCATTTATCTTCACGAGAAAATAAAGGCATAATTAATGTAAACGTTTCAATCTAATTTTAAGAAAGTGTTAAGAAGGAACCCCCTATCAATACTGGAAAAATAATAAGAGCTACTGCTAAACCTATTTGTCTGAGAAATTGTCTAAACATCTGTCGTAGTAATGGCGATATAGTAACGAAAGGCTGGCAATCCTTCTTCTGTTTGATAAAGGTTACAGGGTAAAGAGTGATTCAGTACTCACAACCGTAAGCGCTTTTGAAGGCCTTCAAGGCCGGATAGTGAGGACTGAACAGCACGAGCCCAGGTGTGGCTTCAATCATGTTTTGTTCTTATAAAGATGAAATTTACAAGCAAGGGTTAGGTATTTAAGCATTTACTTGATAGATGACCTTTTTTATGTTGATATTCCTCACTAATATAAAAATAAAGGTTAGGATAGAAGTTCATGATGAATACTAGAGAGAACAATAAGAGCTACTGTACTTGAGAAATCTATTTGCCTGAAAAATTGTTTGATCATAAAGATTTTATAAATTTCCACCGAAGGGAACACCCTCTACTCAGTGACCACCAAATGTTTCTTTAGAAGGAAACTGCTACCATTTGCCTTTCTTCTTTTTCTAGTTTTCCCATCCATTCATTCAAACACCTTAGGCAAGATTTTCGAACACCCTGTAGAGCTGCGTCTAAACTCATAGTCTTGATACCATAGCGAAAAGTTCACCCGAACAATTACCATGAAAGTATTTATAGAAATGGCACAGAGAAGTAAATTCACGGCGATGGGGAAAATGACTGAAGCAGAGACGCCAGATCAGGACCAATAATATTGCTGATTCTTCTTTAGATTTTATCAAGAATCTCCAAATAGGACCACCGGAACATATGCAACAGAAATATCCTCCTAGTTTTTACTTTCTATCAACTTCTCTTCCATTAATATCCCCCACCTTATTAATATTTCGACTTCAATCCTCTCTTGAATGTCTCTTGAGTCTTGTATTGGAAAATTTAGTATGTAAGTGGAGCGCTGCCAGTAATAATCAAGGTGAAACATGAGCAACATTTTTGTGGGATAATTTCTCGGAATCCTGTATTTAATCTCTAGTGTTAGTGAACTGCAATAGGGAAGAGAATGTGGCCATGACTAGTTCCAACCCCCTTGAAAAGAGCACAGCACTTAACAAAACCAAAGAGAAAACACTGGTAAAGTACAGGGTTCTATTCAAAATTCTGTAACAGTTACCATGTCGGATATAAACTAGGAATGTGAGAGAGTTCATCGACAGAAATACTGATTAAAAGGACAAACCACGAAGTTTAGTATGCTCATGCGAAACAAAATATTCCGAATGGAAATATTAGCAGTTTCCTTATAAGGAAACATTCAGTGTTCACTGATCGAGCAGTCAATGCTCATTAACCATGGGCACGCTATCAAATTTTAGTATCTTTTCTAAAGATATTCGACCTTCACTGACCGAGCAGTCAATGCTACTTGGGCTTTTCTGTACTCATTAGTCGTTGATCTGGTATCAAAGTGTAGCATCTTTTCTAATGATATTCGGCTTTCATTGACCGAGCAGCCAGTATTAGCGTCGGAATTGTTTCTGTTAAAACATTTCAGGAAAACAAATCTAAATACTTACCACTTTTCTAGTATTGATTGGGGGGGGGGGGTACTTTGTTTTTAAATAGTGGGAAACGCCGACATCTTAATTGTGCCATTATTTTCTCTTCGAGTTACTCGTGCTAAATATTTTAGTTGTTGTTCGTCCTCAAACGATGCTGTTTTGTGTCCTTCGGTACAGTTCCTTGTTTGTAGTGCCTGTTCACTAGGTATGACTCAGGATAGTGCTCGCTAAGATACAATAAGTTTTAATTTACTCTATTTACATTATTCGGACTATTGTCCTCATCTTTGTCGCCATATTTATTACAACTTTCGGCCGTTGTACGCTCCGGACTTCTTCAGGTGGTTGGAATGTCGAACTGAACCTTTTATTTCGCTCACTGGAGTAGACTGTTCTAGTTCCACGTCCCATGTTTTAATGGCTGTCAGTTATCAGTTATCTCCTGTTAATTCCCCCCTCCAAGTTCTCCACTGCCTTAACCGGGTATTAGTTCTTGTCACGGGAACTAAGCGTCGCCGTTATCCACTGTGCCATGTGTCTTTGAAGAAGGCCGGAGCGTACAACAGCCGAGATGTTGTAATAAATAATGTCGACAAAGATGAGGACAATGGTCCGAATAATGTACATAATACCTCATCTCAGAAATATAGACAGATACTGAAGTTTTAATTTGTATTACAAGTATCAACGTCATTTAAATTACAAGACTAACTTCTAAAATCTTGGAATAAAATTTGAATCATCCATTATGATATAGATCTTTAAAAACATGTGAGAAGACGGTTTTGATTTCACTCACGCGTGGCTAGTGATCAAGCTGCCACATGGGGTCTGGAATCGAAGCTGACTGTTCACAAATATTTAGTTTTTGTTTTTTGTTTTGTTTTTGTTTTTGTTTTTTTTTGTTTTTGTTTTTTTTGTTTTTGTTTTTTGCTTTTGTTTTTTTGGGCTTTTTTTTTTTTTTTTTGCTTTCGTTTTTTATGTGTGGGGTGAAGTGAGTGGAAGACTTGTAATGTTTATTACTCCCGAAACCATTTTGGTATAACGTTTTATTCTTGGGGCAAGGTCAGTGATATTTACTACTACAGTTTCACCCCCGGGAAAAGAAACGCAGACTTGCAACGAGAAAAGGAGTCTGGAAACAAAATCAAAATATTGGTAGCCACCAACAAATCATAAATTCCCTGAAGGAGTGTCTGGAAGAAAAAAAAAAAAAAAAAGAATTAGAAAAGAACTAAATAATTCTCCAACAGGAAATCATAAAGAACCGCTGTCTGTAATGGCCGCTTTTGTGTCACAACCTCGGAGATTTATGTGGTTTACAGACCACAAACCTGTAAATAATTTAGTATGTTGAAAAGAAACATTTTCTTGGCTATTTTGACAGGATTCAAAGCTTATAGGTGTGTTTACAAATGTTTTAGGCCTCCCTCTTTGACATCTATGCAACTGGGGTATCAAATATTTTAGAAATACACGCTTTTAAGCAGACATGAAATCAGGCGATATTTTCTTAGCAAAGGACGAAATAAAAAGAACAAAAAATGCTTACTTACGTAGGCTAAAATCTGACCATATATCAAGTATGAGTTATGGCGAGTGACCTTTAGCGTCAGAAAGCAACATCTTTCCTATGAGGAGAAAATATTATTTTTCTGTTTGAAGGTTTTATTGTTGTAGAAAATACAAGTGTGTGTATGTAGAGAGAAAATGGGCGTATGCGCACAAATATATAATATATATATATATATATATATATATATATATATATATAATATAAAATGTCTGATTGAATAAGTTACAAACGTTATGTCTGCTTATTTTGATCGTAGTCCTTTCATATTCACGAATATTTTTCCATATATTGCATTTAAAGTCAAGAAATACACTGTTTGGGTCAAACCATGTTATCGTTTTTCGGACACTTTCCAAAGTTGCTATACGCTGAGATCGCCTCCTCCAGAGAAATCATCTACCTGACAAATCGATCATGGTGAAATTCGAACCCGCGTCTCATGGTCAGAAAAAAAATATATATTCTGGAACTCGAACCCTGCTCTCCGATTTATCATTCCCAGTCTGCATCCACTACACCTTCCACACACCCAAACTTACAGCGCCTAGTATTCTCGAGCGGTCATCCATCTAGCTACTAACCTTAACTTCAGTGATCGGACGAGAACCGGTGTTTCGACATGATATGGACGTAAACTAGAAATATACACATTTTTTCACTGAAGTTACAAATTATTAGAAACAGCAACTTATAATGTGGAATTCCTTCCCTCGACTGATTAAAAGGTTAGATGACCTGGCATGAAGTCATTCTCGGTTACCAAACAGATCTCCTACGATCCTATATTGCATCACCTGTGGGCACCTGTAGATTTTTACGCACTGCTAATATCTGATCGGAATTAATATATCTGTCTATATCTCTGAGATGAGATATCAACAGTCCTAATAATGTAATTAATATAGTTTACATTATTCGGGATGTTGTCCTCATCTTCATTGCCATATTCACAACATTTGGGCCGTTGTACACTCTGTCCTTTTTCAGGTGATTGGAAGCTGTGCCGTGTCCTTTCAGAATATAGTGGGCGGTCATGGATCTCCACACCTTCCTGTCCTTTGTAGCTCTTAAAACAATCTACCCGGTGGACGAAATAAAAGGGTTCGGTTCGAAATTCCAATTACTTGAAGAAGGCTGGCGCGTACAACGGCCGAAACGTTTGGAATTATCAGATTATTGACATACAGATGCTACAGATGACCAAAAAAAAAAAATGAAAATAGTTTCCAAGTCAGTAATTTTTATCCCTTTTTTCTAATATTAACCATCATTTCACGGTTAAATATTATTTTTCTTTTTCCGCTTCTAATGGATGCCACAGCTACACAACATATATCTCTTATGCTATATATATACGACATCCTGCTGGGTCCATTGCTTCAAGTGAAAATGGGCGAAATCATTCGATGTTTGTAACAAAGAACCTTTGGAACTTCGTTCGGGATAAGACGATGAACGATGTCCGCGTCCTGGTTAAGACGATGAACTACGTTCAACAGTAAGACCTCTGATCAGGAGGTTTTGAGGAGCATGGGCCCATTTATTGATTGCTGGTGTTCCCAGGTCCACCCTGACCCGGGGTGGTAGCACCTGTTAGAGTCCCAGCTATGGGCAAATAGTTAACCCCCAAACTGGGGTCAAAGCACTGTGAAAGCGTGAAAATAGTTTTTAATACCAGAAATACCTTTTGTAATAAATTATTACCAGCAATACGTTTTTGAAGAAAAAAAATTATTGCCAGCAATACATTTTTGGGGAAAATTACTACCAGCAATAAAAATTTTATCGTCATAAAATAATACATTGGGGTTGATATGCCGTAAAACAAAACAAAGCAAATCGTTGAAAGTGCTACATAACCATGTAATGTTTCAGAAGAATATACAGAAAATATACTAGCAGTAAATTTCCTGCATATGGGATAGAAAATTAATCCAGCAAATATATAAGAATATAAGAAAGAGGCAAAGGACAAAGATGTGTTTTCTCATCGGACTTGTTTAACTTACACAGTCAGACGATTCCGAAAGAATTAGAAGTCCTACCACGATTCATTTCTGACGCCACAATCTTAATATATGCAGATCAGTGTTGGTAGCAGACAGAGAAAGGAAACTACAAGAACTCCTATATAAGGTAGTAAAGGAAAACGAGAATAAAGGACTAAATATTAATTGCAAGAAGACACTAAATGATTCTTAGTAAAAGGAACAGCCCAGCACACAAATTACAAATTGAAGATCACAGAATCAAATAAGTACAATTTAAATATCTGGGACGTGTTTTAACAGAGGACAGAAAGCGCGATACTGAAATCCGAAGGTGCATTGTGAAAGTGGAAGATGCCTTCCAAAATCTAAGCAAAGTATTAAGAAACAGGGAAATTTAAGTATTTGGGACGTGTTTTAACAGAGGACAGAAAGCGCGACACTGAAATCCGAAGACACATTAGGATAACGAAAAATGTCATCCAAAAGCTACGAAAAATCTTAAACAGAAAAATTTCATTAAAAACAAAGAAAACGGTATTGAACTTTTACATAATATCAATCTCCTTTATGGCAATGAATACTGAACAATCTCGTCACAGATGAAAAAGACATGGAGCAACGAAAATGTAGTTCTACAGAAGGATGCTGAAAATACCATGAACCAAACATTTTAGCAACGATAATATTTTAGAGAATATATAAAATAAAAGGAAACACCAGGAAGAGACAGTTGAAATTTGTAGGACATAATGAGGAAGGAAGGCTTGAAAAAGTTGATACTCAAAGGACAGATTGAAAGCGAGAGTGACCCACAAAAACGCATGAACTGCCTAGAGATTTTATGTAAATGCATGGCGGAACAAGGTTTAGGAGAAATAAGATAAAGACAAAATTTATTAAGAGCTACAAAAGACGAGGTGGGGAGAGTTTTGATCGCTCACTATATCCTGAAGCGACACGGCACGGCTTCTAATCACCTGAAGAAGGCTGAAGCGTACAACGGCCGAAACGTCGTGAATATGGCGACAAAGATGAAGAGAACAGTCTGAACAATATCAAGAACGTAAATAATTACAATACCTTATCTCAGAAATATAGGCAGATATTATATTGACTCCCTTTCGGAAACAAAAGCGTAAACTTCCCCTGAGATTCTATTTGCATCCCAGGCTTTAGGAAAATGTATTTTATAGAATTTCTCTTCGACTACTTCTGCAACGGAAACATCGATGATAATTCCACCCATAAAAATCTGATCTTGTGCGCTTTCAACCGAAAATACTATGACTAAAAGTAGCGGTGATAACACTAAGAGAATCTTGCCATAAAACTGCCGAAATGAAACTGATATGGGATTAATTAACGTTAAGTCTTTTTTCCCTCTGTTAGACATGTGAACACAGAATAAAACAGTTGATTTAATTATTGAAATGTAAACAGCAAACTATTTACAAAGCGTTGGATGAGTAATCCAAACAAAAATTACTTGACCCAAAGAGTTGTGAGTTCAAAACCTGACCACAGCAGAGGTGAACAAAAACTTGGAGACTCGAGTTACTAAAGGGAATTAACTGAAAGTGATATATCCAAAAGAGACACGGCACGTGGAATGAGAACACCCCTATGGACTAAATAACGGGTTCGGTTTTAAAGTCCAATGCATATCACATGAAGAAGGTTGGAGTATACAACAGCAGAAACATTGTGAATATGGCATTAAAGATGAGGTCAACAGTCCGAATATTGTAAATAGAGTAAATAGTTACAACAACTTATCTCAGAAATATAGAATAGAGAAATGTAGTTCTATAGAATGATTCCGAGAATTCCATAGATGGAGTAACAAAGGTGTTTTAAAGAAAATGGTAACAAAAATTTGAATCTTAAACTGAACCCTTTTAGTCCAAGGGGATGTTCTAATTCCACATGCCATGCCTTTTTTGGGATATCTCAGTTACAGTTAATACGCTTTAATGACTCCACTTTCCAAGTTTTTGTTCACCTCTGCTGTGACCAGGTATTGAACTCACAACTCTTTGGGTCAAGTCACTTTTTGGATTACTGAACTAATGCTTTTTATCCACTGGGCCGTGTGTCCTCCTTATACTGGCCAATTCTTTATCTAATGTCTCTGGGTCGCCATATGACTTTTGCTCGGTGTTGTAAGCAGCGGACGATCCCTTTCTTTACGCTGTATGGATGGTGGGAGTTGAAATTGAGGTACTGTCCAGTGAATGTCGGTATACAGATGTCTTGAATGTAAATAGTGTGAGAAATGGTTTTCAGTCAATATTTATTATTCTGCTGAGCACTTTGCATTTGGTTAATTTGATTCAAATGAACCTGAAGAGCGCCAATTGTTTTACAAGATTTACTGCTTAAACCGAGTGGTATAATTTATTCTGAAAATTTATCTGCTAAAATAACTTAATAGATTGCATAAAATATTATCAGAAAGGAGGATTATGCTTTCCCGGGCGTCAATTCACAGCCTTGTTAGTTTTGATGGAGTTCATCTCATGTGTGTTCAGGTTTCTTTTCGAGGCGGGTATCCTAAAGTAAGCAATTTACTTTATTTTTAACTTCAACAGAATTCTCATAATTAGAATCATAACAGCTGCGTTCTAAGAAATTACCATTTTCATGGAAAGTTGAGAGAATAGACATCTGCGAAGGTTCGTCAGCACTTCGAAGCGGGCGAAGGTTCGTCAGCACTTCGAAGCGGGCGAAGGTTCGTCAGCACTTCGAAGCGGGCGAAGGTTCGTCAGCACTTCGAAGCGGGCGAAGGTTCGTCAGCACTTCGAAGCGGGCGAAGGTTCGTCAGCACTTCGAAGCGGGCGAAGGTTCGTCAGCACTTCGAAGCGGGCGAAGGTTCGTCAGCACTTCGAAGCGGGCGAAGGTTCGTCAGCACTTCGAAGCGGGCGAAGGTTCGTCAGCACTTCGAAGCGGGCGAAGGTTCGTCAGCACTTCGAAGCGGGCGAAGGTTCGTCAGCACTTCGAAGCGGGCGAAGGTTCGTCAGCACTTCGAAGCGGGCGAAGGTTCGTCAGCACTTCGAAGCGGGCGAAGGTTCGTCAGCACTTCGAAGCGGGCGAAGGTTCGTCAGCACTTCGAAGCGGGCGAAGGTTCGTCAGCACTTCGAAGCGGGCGAAGGTTCGTCAGCACTTCGAAGCGGGCGAAGGTTCGTCAGCACTGCGACGGCTGATGACTATTTAGACCAAACGTTACAACGAAAACAGTAAAGATGCAGCTCTTGCAAATAATTCATAGAATAATACTCATGCTTTATCTTAGAATTCTAGATAATTCTTGGACGGAAACTGAACCGTTGAAAATGTATAAAATTTCTCACAATTTCTTTTAACAATTAAACGTACCATCAATCTAAAAACGTTTCGATAAAAAACTTTAAAAAAAGATCAAATACCAGAAGTAATCAAAATCTAATTATTGAGGTATTTTTTCTTTTTATTTAGTTTTATTTATTAATTCATTTTTGAATAATTTCTCTCTCTTTCGTCTTTCACGTCCTGTGACATTTTCCTTACAAATTAATATCATTTTTCAGGGCAGCTTTTTTTCCTTTTTTTTCTCTTTAGCAGCATTTTTAATCTCTTGAAATTATATTAAAATTTCATGTTCCTTGAAGAGAATTCTATGAATATAAATGCCAAAGCTGTCATGACAGAGACAGCCTGAATATCATCCTCATACCCGTTTTAAAAATTGACACATGACGAAGAGGAGACTTAAGCAAGACTAATTAAAGATTTAATTTACAAGAATCCATAAACACGTTTAAAGAAAAACAAAATCTTTGGAAATATGAGAAACTTATGAAAGAATGCGCAAAATTATTTTTCGTTTACTAATTTTGTATTTAAATCTTTTTTTATACATTTAGTGCCATCGACAAAGCGAAGTTTGACAAAAAGAATGTAATGATCATCTTATTCCGCCAAGCTGCCTAAAATCCTCAAAAGTTAAATCAAATGCAAAGCCACGAAATCGTTTACGTTGGTGGCTAACATTTTTGCTGTTTGGATTGAGAATTGGGCTTTGCCCGATACTTTTTAACATTTTTTTATTTTTCCTGTGATTTGTCCTGAATGTAAATGATTGCAATGCATCAAACCTCAATGTACATGTTCTCTGTTTCAATATAATTTGTTTTACATTAAATCAGATTTTAACGTTAGGAATAGCAAATAAGTTGTTACCGCCATCTTTATTTCAGTTTTTCGAGTTTTTCTTTTTGTTTTAATTGGTGCTCATACTATCGTTTATCCTCTCCTACTATTTTCTCTGCTCCTCTCTTCTCCCCTCCTCTGCTCCTCTCTTCTCCCCTCCTCTGCCCCTCTCTTCTCCCCTCCTCTGCCCCTCTCTTCTCCCCTCCTCTGCCCCTCTCTTCTCCCCTCCTCTGCCCCTCTCTTCTCCCCTCCTCTGCCCCTCTCTTCTCCCCTCCTCTGCCCCTCTCTTCTCTCCTCCTCTGCCCCTCTCTCCTCCTCTGCCCCTCTCTTCTCTCCTCCTCTGCCCCTCTCTTCTCTCCTCCTCTGCCCCTCTCTTCTCTCCTCCTCTGCCCCTCTCTTCTCTCCTCCTCTGCTCCTCTCTTCTCTCCTCCTCTGCTCCTCTCTTCTCTCCTCCTCTGCTTTCCATTTCTCGTCTCTCCTCTTCTCGTCTCTCCTCTTCTCGTCTCTCCTCTTCTCGTCTCTCCTCTTCTCGTCTCGTCTCTTCTCGTCTCTCCTCTTCTCGTCTCTCCTCTTCTCGTCTCGTCTCTTCTCTTCTCTTCTCTCCTCTTCTCTCCTCTTCTCTTCTCTCCTGGTCTCTCCTCGTCGTCTCTCCTCGTCTCTCCTTTCCTCCTCTCCTCTCCTCCTCTTCTCCATTGCTTTGGCTTTTTCTCTTTTTCTCCTCCCGTTTTCTATTTTTTTTTCCAACACTCCTCTTTCGTCCTGATTTGCTTTCCATTCTTCTTTCCGTTTTTAACTTTTTATCTTTCTTTTCATCACATATTTTCTTTATCTATTCTTTAATTCTTCTTCTTTCCCGTCTTCCTCCTGGTTACCGTCAGACTATTTTTACGAATATTTTTCTTTCCTTCCTCTTTCTCACTTCCGCCTTTCACTTTTCTTGTCACCTCCTTTCCCTTTTCTTTATTGCATTCCACAAGACACCATACCCAAGTGTCACTTATTACCTTTCATTCTTCAACTTTGCTCGCGACTTTCTTTTCGTTTCAATTTTTCTTCTTCACTGTGTTCGTTCATTTCCTTTTTTTCTACTATTCCGCGTTTCCCCTCTCTTCTTTTTCTTTTCTTCTTACTCATCCACTATTTTCTCTCGTTCTTTGTCTCCCTGTTTATTCGTTCATTTCTCTCATCTTTCTCTTTCTTTACCGATTTTTTCAGTCTTCTGTCACAGCATCAAATTTACGCCTTTTTTTTTTTTTGTTCGTTCTCTATTTGTTCTTCCCAGAATTCCCTTCCTTCAACCAATTTCCATCACTTGCACACCCACGCCACCTACTTCTAAGGGTTTTGTTTCCACCACAGTTTTCTTTCCTCTGGCAACTTCTTCCGTTTCACGATTTTAATTAATCGCTTAAGGTTTTATTCAACGTTTAGGCAATTACGACCGCGTCTCATGAGGAGAGACTCCATCGCTTTCTCTCAAAGCCGTTCGCAACAGAAAGAAATGATACTTGAAAAATTCACTTCCAAAGGTATTCATTGTTTTTCTTGCAGTTTCTTATTTTTCTAAAATAAAATTATTGCGGATAGAATTAGTTTTTTTGTTTTTTGTTTTTGTTTTTTGTATTTTGTTTTTTGTATTTTGTTTTTTGTATTTTGTTTTTTGTATTTTGTTTTTTGTTTTTTATTTTATTTTTTATTTTTTTTCTTAAGCTTGTTCATTTATAGTTGAACGTGAATTATCGTCGTTAGGGCTAAAAATTTTAAATAAAAAATATTGCGTGTTTACATTGAATAATCAGCGAAATTACATAAGTTTTAAGGCATTTGTTTTGCTTATTCCCTTCAGGTTGTGGACAATCATGGCTCTCCACAACATTCCATCCATTTAATCAAGCTCGTTAGGCTACTTGCTGTTGCTCTCTGCTAACCTTCCCTTGAATATTCCCTGTGAGTGTCAAATTCTCTAAACGCACATTTCTCGTGTCCTGGAAATTCTGTTTCTTCCTGATTCTCAAAGTTTTCGGTTTCCTTAAAGCATCATCGTTACTCCGTTTATATTATTCCCAGCATCCTTTAGTAAAACGAAATCTGTTGTTTCATGTCTCCACTTCATTTGTGAGGAAACTGTCTCCCATTCACTGTCATACAGGGAAATTCATATTACATAACATTTCAGTCTTTCTAAACGAAATTTTCCTATTTCATAATACTTTGCTTAGCTTAGCTTTTTGAAGGCATATTTCGCTATCCCAATGTGCCTTCGGCTTTTAGTGTTAGATTTTCCGAAGTTTGTTTTAATACTTCTAAGATTGATAAATTTCTTATGCTTGAGTCTGATGTCTTTTGCATTTTGGGTTATACTGTCTGTTAAAGATCATTCTTTCTCAAATCATAGAATTTATGTATATTCCTTTTCTCGCTGTTCTTTTCTACTGTTTTATCTGCCATCAGAGTGGTGCATATAGTAAGTTATTAAAAGTATGTCCACTAATAATAAATTATTCTAGGACTTCTAGTTCTCTTAAGATCACCTATTAAGTATACATTCGGTGAAAAGATGCAAGTATATCTTTCTTTTTTATTATTTTTGTCTATTTGTTCGATTCATTTTCTGCGCGTATGCAGTCGGTTTTTCTCAAGTTTTGTTGTTTTTGTTTGTTTTTAGGGGGTATTTGTTTTTGGTGGGGTTTTTTTTCAGATTATGCTATTCTTCTCAAAGTTTTCCTTGTAGTTCAAATAAAACTTTGTGGAACTAGAATGTTTTTACTTGATTTTTACGGTAGGATTAATTAGGCCGTTATTCAAGCAAATAGCTCAGATCGGAAGAGTAAATTTCCGATCAGCCTCTACCCAATGTTCTTTTTGCATCATCGAAGGCTGCTTAACATCCTTTATTTCTGGTTAGAACTCTTCGATCGCTGTCGTAAATTGACGGCCCGATTAAATTTGAAACAAAATTCAACTTTTTCTAAGCGTAGCTTAGATATGGTCACGAGGCCCAAAGTATGCGACACCCATTGAGATCGATCTCGCTATTCAGTTTTAATCGATCTGGCAAGAAAATCTTGTTAAACATTACACCACATCGAACTGCTTAGAATGGCAGGTCATGAAGAAAAAACCACAGAGTAGATAATGCATTCAATCAAGTTTTATCACCGTCATAAAAAATTATTTTTCCTTTATTTTCTTTTTACATGCTCTGTAACTGTATTCGAGAATATATATTAAAATCCCGCCGAATTATTTAGAAAATCAAACATACCTTTTGATTGTGTTTATATACTGAGTATTGGCAAAAATATGGAAGAGTAAAATCAGATTTCAAACGTATAGACTGTACAAATCACTGGTAGTCTCCATTCTCCTATATGGATATGAAACGTGGACACTATTGGCAGGTACAGAGAGAAGGATCCAAGCGTTTGAGAACAAATGCATGAGAAAACTCGTTGGCATTTTCTATTGGGAACAAAAAAAACAATGAGTTTGTGCGGAAAATGGTTGAAAGTTTTGTGGGACACGAGGAACCTCTTCTCGTCACTGTCAAACAGAGAAACGGAGGTGTTTGGACACCTTGCGAGGCATGACAGCCTATGCAAGACCATCATGCAAGGCACCGTTGAAGGTTGACGTAGAAGAGGACACCAACTCAAAAACTAGTTGGACAATGTCAAAAAATGGACAGGTATGACTGTACCAGAATTGCTGATGACCGTTGTAGAAAAGAGCGTGGCTTCTGCATTCGGGTCTACCCTATAATTGAAAAGTCAAGGGGATGATGATTAGACAGTAAATATCACTGAGCCGTTAGAAAATCTGGAATTATCATATAATTATTAGCTATAGTAAAGTACAGACTGTACAAATCGCTGGTAGTTTCCATTGTTCTATATGGATATGAAACATGGACACTATTGGCAGATACAGAGAGAAGGATCCAAGCGTTTGAGGACAAATGCATGAGAAAACTCTTTGGCATCTTCTATTGGGAACATAAAACCAATGAATATGTGCGGAAAAAGGTTGAACGTTTTATGGGCCACCAGGAACCACTTCTTGTCACTGCCAAACGGAGAACAATGGCGTAGTTAGGACATATTACAAGACGCGAAAGCCTGTACAAGACCATCATGCAGGGCACCGTTGAAAACGCAAAAATTGGTTGGCCAATGTCAAACAATGGACAAGAATGACTTCAGATCCCCCCGATGATTACAAAAGTCAAGGCGATGATGAAAGAAAATAGCACTGAACATTTATGTAACATAAATCCTCTTGTGATGACAGTGACTGATAATTAACCCTCACACAAACGAAGAGAAAACTAGAAGCAACAGAAATGTGGCTCTACAGAAGGATGCTGAGAATACTATGGATTGAGCGAGTAAGCAACGAAGAAGACTTAAGGAAAATAGTAACAAAGACAATTATTCTTATTTTTTTTTTAATTATTTTTGTTTCCAAGTATCCCATATTAGAACCTAAAATCAATGAGTTTGTCCGGAAATGGGTTGAAAAATTAATCCAAATAAACGAAGAAATTAACAAATCGTTCCCGCTAAAATAAGTGTTAAAACATAAAATAAGCAAAACAAGTAAAAATAATCAATCCAAATATATAAATAAAATAGTAAACAAATTTTAAAAAGTCCTCCGCCAAAATAGACTACGGCAATCAATCCAAAAATTGAACAAATAAATAGCTTTATCTTCTCAAGCCAAAACAATCTTTTAAACAAGTAACCTAATCAATCCCCCATTTCTGTTACTACGTTAATAAAACATCGAAAACCGAAAAGAATAAATATATAAAATAAAAATGAAAACAAGTAAAATAAATTAAACCAAATAATTAAATGATCAAGCAACTCCCGCTAAAATAACCGCCAGAATGGATTACCCCTGACCCGTATACATAAATAGTCGAGAAAAAAATCCAACACTTGCGGCCTGACGATTGTTTCTAGCATGAAACAGCCTGTCGCCACTGAGTATTGACTTCAATGTTCACTTTTATATTTATATTTACATAAGCTCTATCTCTGATATTGAGCACTTTATCCCATATATATAGCACACCTTAAAACTATATTTCTTATATATATATATATATATATATATATATATATATATATATATATATATATATATATAATTTAGGGAGATTAGTATAATATTTTATTATAAGAAATTATAAAAACATTTTAAATCGCTACACAAAAGTTTTCTTGTTTCAATACTATGATTTTATCTCTTCAGGCGATAGCAGGCAACTGTTCCCTAAAAAATCATGTTTATGTCCAGTTACCTACCATCGCCTGAATCAAGTACATTCCTAGTATTGAAACATGATATTAGCTTGGTGCAAAAATAATGTAACATATGTGAGAAAACGACATTATTTTTGCACCAACCCAATATTAGGTTGGTGCAAAAAATGACGTAATAATGTCGTTTTTGACCTTAAAAAATACGTCAAAAAACGACATTATTACGTCATTATTTTTGCACCAAACTAATAGCTTTTGTGTATCGATTTAAAATATTTTTATTATAATCTCATGTAATAAAAATATAATCATATTTTGCTCTATTTTGTATTGAGAACTTTTAAAAAAAAAAAAGTTTTTAAAAAAGTAAATGCTACGAACTGTGGATTTTTCTACATTTGTTCTCTCTCTCATTTGGAGAGAGAGAGAGAGATGTGATCACCACGTGAAAGACGCCGCCTCCGCGTGTTTTCAGTCATTATTTCTTCTTCTTCTTAGCATATTCCATTTGGTTAATTTGAGCCAAATGAACTCTAACAGCGCCAAGGGGGAACCGTTGGTAAATGAATGGCAGAATATGGCCCGGGAGGTGATAAGGGGACAGTCGGTGAAAACTATAATCGCCTCTATCCTGAAGGGCCACGGTACATAATAGAATATGCCATTCCGATTTTCGCATGTGTCATGAGGCATTAAAATTAGTTTTGCTGTCGGTACATGAAGTCTATTTGAAACAAAATGTAGCCATTTTGAATATCTCAAGAACCGCTCCATGCAAATTAACAAGGCAGTATGGACCTATTCACATGCATGAATAGACACTCTCCAGTGAATTTAGTCACAAGTTAGATTCCCCTGAAAGAGCTTCGGTACTGTGCAATCATCGCATTTTTAAATGGAGGAAAATTTCACATCGTGGGCAAAATTGGAGAAAATGTGATGAGGACGCCATTACTATAAGCTTGTTAATAGTCAATATTATAGAGATTGATTCCTTTCCACATAAACATCGCAGGAAACTGAAAATGGACGATTTTTTCCAAATATACAGTCAATTTTACTGCCGTGCACGCTATGAATGGCAATTACCTTGTAGAACATTAAAAAATGCAAACTAACATACTTTAGACAAAGTCAACACTTTAAACTAAACTAAAATACCCTGCTCGAAAAAAAAAACGTTAAAATAAACAAAAAAAATCTAAAACAAATTAACAAACAAGGAATACACGTATAAACGCAAGTAAATGTAGTAATAATAATAACAAATAATTTAGTAATCTATAATGTAATAATCAGTACAGAAAAGGTAACACTATAAGATGGCTACAAATAACTGCATTTGTATCGACAGTTATTTCTACTCGATATCCTCTGGAATGATTTGAAGTATAAACGTATCTCCCACTCAATAACCGGTAGGATAATGCAATAGTCCTTACTACCCATAATGCACCATTGCCCAGTATATATAAATAGTCGAGCCCCAAAACAAGAGCATTTCGTTGAAACACGAAATATTATCGCCGTTGAATGTTGACCTCAGTGAACACTTTAATATTTACATACGCTCTCTCTGTTATTGAGCACATTTACCAATAAATATAGCATATATTAAAACTATATTTTGATCTCACACACAGACACACCCGACAAGGTTGAATTACTGTTTTTGAACTACAAACTTCTCATGATTTCTCTCGAACGCTCATATCAGTTCGAAGCGTATCTTCACGTAAACAAATGATATCATATATTATGAAATGGACTAAGTCCGACAATTATTTTAATATAATTTTCTGTTTATACGTTATTTTTATAGATACAAATATTTTTTAAAAATTCTCTGTTTATATTAGGTTGGTGCAAAAATAATGTCGTTTTCTCACATAGTAACATATGTGAGAAAACGACATTATTTTTAAACCAACCTAATAATAAACACTATTAACAACATTTACCGGCCTGATGTATCCTCCGACAGAACTTGAACCTGTATCCTACACGGAACCGTAGTTTTGCAGTTCAAAAGCAATAATTTAACCTTGCTCAAAGGACGCTTCGTTTGTAGCTAAATGGTATAGCACGACGGTTCCGTATAGGATACAGGTTCGATTCTTGTCAGAGGACACATATTTTCATTGAAATTTCTCGGACATTCAGGCTGGTAATTGTTGTTAATATTGTTTATTATAAACATAAATATTTCTATGTATAAAATATATTAAAATAATTGTCGGACTTGGTTCATTTTCATAATATATTATGCCATTTGTTTACGTTAAGATACGCTTCGAGCAGATAAGAGCGTTCGAGAGAATTCATGAGAAGATTGTAGTTCACACACACACACACATATATATATATATATATATATATATATATATGACAGAAAGAGTGGAGTCATATCCTTTCCGGACGTGGGTGATCATGGTTCTCTAAACCTTTCTGTTAATTTATCAATGCTGTTTCATTCACGTCTTTATGACTCCTTTTAGTTCGTATTGGTTACGCCATTCATTTACAGCTTCTTCCAGATTAACTTGTCGCTGATGAGCCCAGAGTGTGTTAAATTATCCTAACCATCTTTCCTATCCTCGTTATGTGTTATTTCCTTGAAATTTTTCCTTTTTTTTATAAACTGTATTCATGAGATGCATAACATTTCTCAATTGAATAGCATTTCTATCATTTTTCCTCCTATCCTCTCTGAGCAGATTTCCCAGCATAAACTTTCAAAAAGACACACACACACACACACACACATATATATATATATATATATATATATATATATATAGTGTGTGTATCTTCTTGTTGGTTTGTCTATAATAAGTTTTCATTTATTTAAATCCTTGCTAATTTTCTGAAAGGCCTCTTTCATTATTCCTATGACCACACCAATAGCGACCTCATCTTATTCATCTTCCCAGCTACGTCCTCGGTATGGTGATAAACTACACCCCGAAGCAAGCTCTCTAATCGAGAAATTGGAGCTTTTGAGGAGCGGGTAACCACCATATAAGTGCCATTGTTCCCAGGTTCACCCTGACCTAGGGTGGTAGCATTTGTTAGGATCCCAGCTACCGGTAAATAATGAACCTCCCAAAAAAAAATCAACGCTACATTATTATAATAAAACTACCAACAATATAGTTTCTAACAAGATAAAAGTCAATACAACACTAAAAAATATTAAAATTCATTTTATAGTAAAATTTCCAACAATATATTTTATGATCTACAAATTGTATATCTGAAAAACATACCTTTACCCTGAAAGTATAAAATGCTGTAAAAAATATCTGTAATTGAAAGCATTTATATTACGTAATAAATATTTCGATTTTGGTATTGAATAGTCCACAAAGGTTCTTGTACCGCTAAACAAAATCTACCAATCAGCAATACATATTCATACTTAAATGACCAACAATACATTTTATCTGTACTTGAAAGCATACCAATTTGTTCAAAACATATAGAGAGAGTAGGAGGCGTAAAACTGTGTTCAAAATATACATGGAGTGTGGTGGGGACGTACCTTCGTTAGCAAAATATATATATAATGTCTAGAGGGTAAAATTGTGTTCAAAATGGATATATATATATATATATATATATGAGTGAGTGAGAGTTGGGGCGAAAATTGTGTTCAAAATATACGAGAGAGATTGTGGGCGTAATTTGTGTGTGCGTACATATATATATATATATAGAGAGAGAGAGTGAGTTTGGGGCGTAAACTTGTTTTCAAAGTATATAACCTTGGTTAAAAAAATGACAAAGGATCACGTTCGGGAGAACCATCATATTTATGTAAGATTTATGTTCCCTCACATATAGCGGATAAAACTACGGAGTACCTTCAACAATTTCGTTAGTGTGGACCCCGAAAAATGAACTGGCTGGCCAATTTTCCGGATTTAAACCCAATGGAAAACTTCTGGGGCATTTGGAATAGTTATTATTTAATTAAATTAGGTAAAAGGACGTCGTTTCTGTGTATCTTTGCAGAACTTTAGACTTATTTACAAGGTACACACCATCAATCGGTGAAAATTTCGTTCAGTTCCAATGTGTAGTTTTTGGACAAAATGGAAAATTGTCACCTCATTAATAATTCGTTACGCAGTGTATGTGTAAGTGGCATATACATGCAAAAAACATGCAAATATGCACATCCACACAAGCACAAGTAAACACATATATAACATATATTACATACATATACCTATATACATAAACATACACACACACACACACACACACACGATAGTGACCGAAAAGTAACAGGAATCGTTTTCTGTGTGACAAGCCCGTAGTAGTTCAGGCTTTCACCGCTAGATGCCACTTGAGGCGACCCTCAGCCACCAGTGTACTAAATGGTGTCATCGTGGGAAGACCTACAGCTCCGTGGTTTACATTTGGTTTGAAGTGCCTGACGCCTTTTCGTCTATTTTTACCATGGCTGAAAGGATGCCTGTTGTAAACTGAGAGAACAGTTGGAAGTTGATCCAGACCTCTTTTTCGAAGGTCATCACTGTTGACAAAATCTGTTGCTATGGCTACGACTCGGAAACGAAGCAGCAATCAAGTCAGTGGAAGCATCCAACGTCACCACGACCCCCCCAAAATGCGCGTCAAGTGAAGTCAAATATCAAGACGATGCTGATTTGTCTCTTTGATGTGAAAGAAATTCACCACAAAGAATTTGTTCCTCCTGGTCAAACTGTTAACCAGGCTTTTTACTTGGAAGTCCTGAAGCGTTTGCGAGACAAGGTGAGACGAAAACGGCCTGACATACGGCACAGTGGAGGGTGGTGGTTGGCTCACGACAATGCGCCAGCGTACACCACCTTGAGTGTGCCACAGTTTCTGACCAAAAATGGCATGACCCCAATTCTCCCCCCCTCCCTTTTCACCCGATCTAGCCTCGTGCGACTTATTTTTTGTTTCCCCCCCCACCGAATAAAGAAAGTCCTCAAAGCAAAACGTTTTGCAGATGCGGAAAAGGTTAAGAAGAAAACGACGGAGTCATTTAAAAAGATAACTTCACTAGAGTTCCAGGACTGCTTTGAACAGTGGAAAATACGCCTGGACCGGTGCATTGC
>OZ010584.1:23486320-23521320 GCA_963932145.1 Acanthosepion lycidas
ACTTATGTTCAAAATATATAGAGAAGGGGCGTAAAATTGTTCACAATATATGGATTTGTGGTCATCAAATTATGTTCCAAACACACAGACACACACCCACATATATATATATATATATATATATATAGTGGGGGGAACAGATACTCGCACACATAGAGATTTTTAAGTTATTGTATTCCCAACTAATGAATAAACATACCTTTCCATATAATTAACTGTACACAGATGCATAATTAAATATGCATAGAAACAAATTGAATCAATAGAAATAAATCCTATTTATCTTTTTAATGGTGAAAAAAGTACTCCTGCAATACAAAAAAGTATAAATAATCTTCATTTAATACTTTGTAGAATGGCCATTATTCAATTCTGCAGGAACCAACCTCTTTTTTTAATTCTCAATTAATGATTTGCAAATTTTAGTTGGTATTTGTTCGATTCTTCGTATATGGTCTTTAGATCCGGTATTTTTATTGAAATTCTCCATTGGATTTGAATTTTCAAATAACACCACAGATTCGCAGTTGGGTTTATATCTGGGAACTGACTTGGCCTTTTCAGGATATTTACATTATTTTGAGCAAGCCATTTCTTCGTAGATCTTGCAGTGTGCTTAGGATCCTTATCTTTTTGGAATATATATATATATATATATATTGGAAGTAAATTTAATGTTTTCGTTTGAACCGAATCATTAAATTTTCCTCCAAATTATTTTCATATTCTGCGGCATTCATTCTACCACTTATTACTAATATTTTGCCAGTACATTTTGTAGAAAATCATCCCCAAACCATAATGCTACTGCCACCAAATTTCACTTTTGGAACCGTGTTCTTTTGTTTGAAGGCATCTCCATCTTTCCTCCATACATAATTTCTAGAATTACGTCCAAACAACTCAATTTCGGTTTTGTCTGTCCATAATACTCTTTCCCAATACGATTTTCCTTATGTTCACGAACAAATATCAACCTGGCATCTCTGTCTCTTTTCAGTAGCAATGGAGGTTGCAGAGGGGAGCGTGACTTTAGATTATTCCGAGGAATTTAATTGCTTATTGTCCGTTTAGTGACACAGATTTGTGTGCATACACACACACACATATCGAGAGAGGGAGGGTTGCCACCGAAAATTTGTGCACAAAAGATAGAAGACTTGGTGGGTGTAAACTTGTTTTCAAAATATGTTGAAATTGTTGGAGGTGTAAAATTGTGTTCGAATTATATAGAGGGTTGTGGCGTAAATTTCTGTTAAAAATTTAGAGAGAGTGAGTTGGAGGCAAAAAACTGTGTTCAAGATATATATATATATATATATATATATATATATATATATATACACACACACACATATATATATATATATATAATATGTGTGTGTGTGTGTATTTAGGCATCATTTTTTCATTGATGCATGATTCATTAAATAATGTAGACAAGTTTTGTCTATTTTAAATAAATTCTTTTCATATTTTCTGATAAGCTTAACAACATTATCATTGAAAGACGAAAGGAAATCGCAATATTGATAGATGTTTTTTAATCCTATCTAAGCTTTCGGCTTACATAAGCTATTATCAAAGATGACAAAATCGCAGTGCAACTCCTGACGTCACACATGACCACGCGAGAGTGAAAAACGAGAAGTATTAAGTATGGGAAGCCGTTGGTATAAACCACTGGCTTCTGTTATCAGTTATAGGCATTTAAGAATATTTGTGGAGATTCCATAGTTTATTTTGTTCAGGTTAGGTTTCAACTTTTTTACATAGATAACTTAAAGAATTTTTAGTTTTTGTTAATTGTTTTCATGTTTAGTTGTGTTCTCAACGAGGATTTTCCGAAATTGTGTATGCTGCCAGGCATGTTGTTTTAAATGCATAAAAATGTTAGTTATGTTTCAAATGTTGAGTCAAGCGTCGTGAAAGCGAGTTTGTAGTGTGACCAACTTAAATATTATTTAATCCATTGGAGATACAATCTCTCAAAGGGCACTTGAATTTGTAAACTATGTTGTTTTTTTGGGAATAGGGGAGAATCATTGCTAATAATTTAGATATACTAGATTTCGTGTAGTATAGGATTAACTTAACTATTTTTGCTAGAATCTGTTGTAGTCATATTAGTATTTTCCATTTTTTTTAATATATTTTTATCTTGCTTATAATTAGTATGCATTTGACTACGATATAGATTAATATGTTCTTTTTTAGAAATAGCTTTCCAAACTATATAGGACACATGGCACAGTGAATAAAGGCGTTGGTTAGATCCAGGGACTGGACCCAAAGAGTGTGAGTTCAATACCCGGTTATGGCAGTGGAGAACTTGGAGAGAGGAATTAACAGGAGATAACTGATAACTGACATCCATTAAACATGGCACGTGGACCTAGAACAGTCTACTCCAGTGTGCGAAATAAAGGGTTCAGTTCGACATTCCAACCACCTGAAGAAGGCCGTGGCGTACAACGACCGAAACGTTGTAATAAATATGGCGGCAAAGATGAGGACAATAGTCGTAATAATGTAAAGAAAAGTCATCTTAAGTTTACAATTTCAGCGTTTCTTTTCCTTTGTTCGCTTGTCTACTTTCATGTATGTAAACATTACTTAATCCGATGATGTCTAAAAGAATGAAACTCGAATTTTTTCCACTTTGTTCTTAATTTTCCTAACAATCGTAAATGTAAAGTGATGGGTACTGATCACTAAAGAATTCCGTACCACATCCCAAATGAATCCTCTAAATTCTTGCTTTCCCTCCCGAGGCCAATGTACTAATACGTATTAAATCTGTCATAAAATTTCAGGGTGTGAATTTAGCAAATATTAAACACGTCAAATCCCTGTCTATAACTCTCAGTATTATGATTACTTGCATTATTCAAATTATTCGGACTGTTATCCTCATTTTCATTGCTATATTCACGACGTTTCGGCCGTTGTACGCTCCGGTCTTCTTCCGATGTTTGGATCTCTGAGATGAGGTTTTATGATTACTTGCATTTTTTACATTATTCGGACTGTTATTTTCATCTTCATTGCCCTATTCACAACGTTTCGGCCGTTGTACGCTCCATCCTTCTTTAGGTGATTGGAATTTCGAAAAGAAAACTGTATTTCGTCCACCGGAACTAGAACAATATAGCCAGTGAACGAAATAAAGGGTCGGTTCGAAATTTCAACCACATGAAGAAGGCCGGAGCGTACAATGACCGAAACTTTGTGAATATGGCAATAAAGATGAGGATAAGAGCCCGAATAATGTAAATAAGCAAGTAATCATAATATCTCATCTCAGAAATCCAAACACCTAAAGACCGGAGCGTACAATGGCTGAAACGTTGTGAATATGGCAATGAAGTTGAGGACAACAGTCCGAGTAATGTAAATAATGCAAGTACTTCAAATACCTTTGGTGTAAGGGCAACTAATTTAGTAGAAGAGATAATGAAATAGAACATAGAATAAACTGTACTAGTGGTAGTTTTACACAATACTACACGTTGCCACAAAACCAAAACATCTAGTTATATTCTTAAATAGTTTCGTCAGTTCAAGACATTCATACAGATGTCATGCATGGCATCCACCCAGTTCAAAAAATTTAAATAGTTAACTATGTAAAACTGCTTTCTAAGATTATGAAAGGTGGCTTCGGACGAAGCAAATCAGTATGATTTAACAAAGACCACTTTCCGTCTAATCTCGGTAATCAACAATGAACTGTAAAAATAACAACTCACATGGGGACTAAATGCACATCTAACTCGAAGGAAAAAATAACATTATCGAAATGTTGTGGTTCAACACTACTACACACACGACGTAAAGAAGGAAACTCTCATCAGTAATGAACGCATTGATAACAGTAACAACATCAGAAAGGATTTCCTTGGAAAAGTTGTTTTAATAGAAAGATTTTGTACTAGCAAGGTATTGATTCAATCTCGCTGCCAAGACTAGTTATGACACAAGTTCTTTTTTAAAGGTGGGGACCCGAGCACGTACACCCGTGCAAGGAACAAAAATTACCGGCAGCCCCCGCAACCGTCAATTGGGTTGGCTTCGGTGCGAGCACCGATCTTTTTCTCTCTCCCTCCCTCTCTATCTCTCTCCCTCCCTCTCTATCTCTCTCCCTCCCTCTCTATCTCTCTCCCTCCCTCTCTATCTCTCTCCCTCCCTCTCTATCTCTCTCCCTCCCTCTCTATCTCTCTCCCTCCCTCTCTATCTCTCTCCCTCCCTCTCTATCTCTCTCCCTCCCTCTCTATCTCTCTCCCTCCCTCTCTATCTCTCTCCCTCCCTCTCTATCTCTCTCCCTCCCTCTCTATCTCTCTCCCTCCCTCTCTATCTCTCTCCCTCCCTCTCTATCTCTCTCCCTCCCTCTCTATCTCTCTCCCTCCCTCTCTATCTCTCTCCCTCCCTCTCTATCTCTCTCCCTCCCTCTCTATCTATCTATCTATCAATGATTTTATACTAAGTAGTTTTATTTCTGTCATATCTGGTCTGGAGCCCCCGTTGTTCGTCTTAAGGTCCTCGACAAAATCCAGAGATGGATATGCAATGTGATTGGCCTTGATCTGGCATATCGTCTACAGTCACTCTCACACAGATGTGCCATCACCTTCCTCTGCCTTTTCTCCAAATACGTTCACAGTAACTGCTCCAACAAGCTACTTTCACTAGTTCCAAAAGTGCATTAATTTAAACGTGCTACTAGGTTGATTTCTCAGTCCCACACTTTCACTGTCAAAACGGTTAAATATAGCTGTCTCTTCTACTCCAATAGCTTCATGTCTCGCACTTCCCGTCTGTGGAACTACCTTCCTCTTACTTGCTACCCTGATAGTTATAATCTTCAAATATCCAAATGCAATGTCAATCGACATCTCCAGATGTCGTGATCTATTCCCCGTCCTTCTCTTCATCCTTAGGTCTATCAAGCCTCTTTACTCTTGCTCCCACTCTCTGTAACCCCTTGCATGCTAGAGGCACTCCCGACTTCCTTGCGATGAAAAGCTTAAAAAAAACTCAACCATTGGTAGCAATGCCTGCTCCGTCAGTAACTGTCTTATATAGAAACTGCCAATATTATCATTACCTTGCCCCGCCCGTCTCTACCACACTTTCCCATGTGCTACCTCAGTAGTTGCATTTCTGCAGCTGCTTAATTTTGGCGTCTCCGATGCGCAAATTACATCTTAGGCTGCACCTTTTGTGGACGGAGATGAATTCCGTTTTTTTTAAAGTTATTTATTCACCCAAGTTTCCTGCTTTTATCGAGTCTAATGTTTCTTTCTGTTTCTGTTCCGTATCTGTCATGAAGAGTCTCCTCCGTGCAGCGTGCATCAGGAAGTCTACGCCCGACGGGAATAAATCCTGTTTGTTTTTCTTATTCTCTAAAAAATAAACTCGCTGTACAACTTAAATAAATCCGGTGAGAAAGACACGTTCTTATTATACACACTTTTCTAATTTGCTGTAACACAAATGTATGTAAAACTTACAAATAATGAAATTAAATGTCTAGTATAGAAATTAAGATTACAAAAGCAGTGTTAATTGTGGACTACTACACTCGGGTAAAAACAAACATTTAATTGTCAAAAAATATATTTTTGTCATTTTTTTTATTAAGAATAATTATGATTAACTGGCGCTACTCGCATTTTTTTTTCTATTTGAATTATTAGATGTATCATGGTGAAACTCATTGCGAGTCCCACGACGACACAAACACCAACAATAACAATAGAACCCCCCCCCCGCTCTATTTTAGTGTTAAATATTTGAACAGGTCATTATTAGAAGTAAGGGGGTAAAAATTAAGATTTAAAACTGACAAGTTTTTTTTTTTTCCTTTTCACTGAAGCAGGCGTAAAACATTCGAGAAGAATATCGCCTCTTTCCTCTTCTCATTCCCTCTCCCACCTTCATCTCTCTATATATCTTTCCTCTCTCTCTCTCCTCTCTTCCCTCTGCGTCCTGGGTAAGACGATAAACTACGCCCAACAGCAAGGCCTCTGATCAGGAGCTTTTGAGGAGCATGGAACCATCTCTTAATTGCTGGTGTTCCCAGATCCACCATGACCCGGTGTGGTAGAACCTGTTAGGGTCCCAGCTATGGACAAATAGTTAACACCGAAACTTGTGTAAAAATAGGTTTTAATACCCGAAATACTTTCTAATATAAAAAATATTTTTTTGAAGGAAAAATTATCAGCAATACTTAAAAAAAAAAAAGGTACCACCAATACAAAGAGCTATACATTTTTTGAAAAAAATATGACCAGCTATAGATTTCTTCAAGGAAAACATTACCAGCAATAAAAATTTTGTCGACATTAAATAACGCATTGATGTTGATATGCCGTAAAACAAAACAAACCAAACCAAACCTCTCTTCCATCTCTCCCTCCCCTCTTTATTCTTTTTCTCCTGTATCTCTTACCAATCGGAAAAAGAGAATCAGTTATCGCTGGATGAAGAGAAATGCTAATTCGAAAGAAATTGCAGTTGTCCCAAGTATCACCTGTCTCTTCTCAGATGCACAGATGAATCCCTGAATAATATATATATATATATATACACAATAGAGAGAGAAAGACAAGAAACGGGATTATCATCTTATTTCACCATTGTACTATTTGCCAACTTTTTGGTTCCTAGTGAACGTACAATGGACCTTTAACAATTTTTACGCATGCCAACGAGAATCGAGACGCAACGTGAGAGTAATTTGTCAGGTTCGCGAAAAGCTCCGAGTAGTAGGGACGCATTTGTTTATTTACAATGAAACCCCAGGGAGTTTAAAACCATATACTCTGGTTCAGTTGAAGAGGCAAACCAGTGACATTATGTTTAAGAGGTCGTGTGTTCCGCCTTGAATAGCCTCTCGAGACACAGGATGAGAAAGCTGGTTAAGCGAATCGATTTACCGATCGGTCAGGATTTCAGTCACTGGTTGAGATCGCGCCAAAAATTCATATACTTTGCTTCAATGAAATTGATGAGCGATACAATGATGACGAATTATCTCCCCTGGGGGAACAAGTTCAGTTCGGAATTCACGAAAGATTAAGAAGTACAATAAAGAGCTACAGTAAAACAGAGCATACAACTACCAAAACGCTTTGACTATAGATATTTACTCGGACTAGTGTACCCTGTTCGAGTTGCTTTTGTCAAAGATTGTAACGTCTAATACAATGTATACGGTTTGGAGTTATAGTGAAGATTTAATTTGTAAGTTGGCTTTTCTTATTATTGTACCACAAAAGAACACACTTCCGTTATTTATTCAAAACATTGTTTTCAAAGATTAGAAACAAATTCTTTCCAAACGGAACGGTTAGGTCTGGCCGACCAAATACATGAGTTTCTTTACAAACTGAGTTCGTAATCCTTACTGACCGTAGAGGTTTATACGCTTGTGATCCTATGCTAGTCAAGGCACTGAGTGTTGTCTTATTTCCGTGACTACCATATTCCTTTCCAAATTCAATTGCTCAATCAAGTCCTCCTGCGCCAACGTTGTGTTTGAAAGATCCACAGAAGGAAGATGACACAATTCGGGCGGAACTGACGGTCAGGATAAACGGTACGAGTTGCTAATAGTGTCCGCAACTTAAAGAACAACTCTCCGTTAACAGATAACCAAAATATTTATTGTAACATGATACATAAAGAATAGAAAATGTTAATTTCTGTCACCAAGTGGAAGAGGGAAAAGACACGGTTAGAAGTTTTGTCGGCAGTATGGACTTAGGATAATCAGCATGTGATTGTCGCAATTTCAGTAGTTGGTTAAGAGCCTGGGATTTTCTTCAATGAGTCTTCCCAGCATTGGCAGGAGAGAATCTGGTAACAGAGAGGAAGATGACTTTTCGTCTCTGTTCTACTTGTAAAACTTAGTACTTCAGACTTTATAGACGACATTTTCGGACCAAAAAGTGATCCAATTACCATTTCGTGTCATATTCTTATTGGTCAACCAACCATAGTTCGGGTTATAATTTACAAACGTGAAGGGGAAAACTCTTTCTAAATCCCCGATTCGATAATGATTAAATGTTACATTTTTATTGACTTTTAAGTCTGAAGGCAGCCAGGATGCTGTTAAGTCCTCCAAATGCAACTTATTTAAATACTGTGAAGTTTACAGTCTTTGAACTCATTACCTTTCCATTCATGACGGACGAGGCAGATTTTTCCCCGTAGTATGTTGCATTTCCTTCTGCAGTAGACCAGTTGTCTGTCCTGCTATTTACCCATGGCTGGTGGGAGAAGAGGATTCATACCATTCCCAAGTGAATGTAATGGTAAGTGAAACTGACTGGAATTCGAACTCCGCTCTCCGATTTCTCAATCCGAGCTGCTATCCATTACTCCACCGTGCCTTCTCCAGACAAACTCCGGAAGCAAGATAATAAAGATTAGGTGTCTTGAATTTTGACAGACTCTAACTTATTAAACCCAGTAACCTTTTAACATAAACAATTCCTGGGAAACTGCTTTGTTTTCAACAAAATTCCTATTCATTTTATACTGTGCTAATTAACAATCTCACACGCTCTTCCCTGTAGAGCTTTGAAATAAATGATGATCTACCTTCAGTGCTACGATAATAAATCATCAACCTTATGAACGCTTAGAAAGCATTTCAGTCGATTCTTGATTCCGATGACGAGTTTGAAGCGAAAGAAAACAGACGCGTTTATTTTCGATTAGACTCCGATAGTATTAACACTAGATCAAGAATGTGTTGCTAGGCGAAATATGTCTCTCCACACGCTCCTATCCTTTGTAGCACTTAGCAGCAATTGTCCCTGTGCCAAACTTACCAACTCCGTATCGCGCTTGAAACATATAGCATCAAGCAAATGACACTACCATTGCAGCTCTACAGAAAAGTGTAATTTGTGTGGAACGGCTTCACCGATAAGTGTGATTTAAAGTTTTCAAACAGATGATAATCTGAAAGGACTATGTCGGGACTCTGCTATGGATGTATTAAAACGTTCCAACCATATCATCGGATTCGCTCTTTTATCAGGGTGGCCGTGTATTTGATAGCGTCGTGGTGCAACAGAATGATATGTAAACATCCTGGTGACTTGCCACTGTCTGGCTAGTGTTTTACCGTATCTGAGTTGTCTCATAATAAATACATATAAATTGCTGTTAAGCTAAAGTGAAAGGATTATGACCTAACATTATTAGCGTGTATAGTCACAATGAGATCAAATGCAAATTAATCCGATGTTCGTGATTTTATGAGTTGGATAGGCTCCCGGCTTACTCTGCTGTTAGTTGGGCGGAGATGACACTCATTAGATAACCACAAATGAAGATCTGAATTGCCCATTATGAAACTTAAGAAATAATTGGTTACCAAAAGCTCATTGGGCAGCAGGGCATTTCAATAAATTCCACAGACTATTGCATTGTTTTATGAGGTTGGTGACGGATCAGAATAGGGAAGTACACCACCCTTTCTTTTTTTTCTCTCTCTCGTTTTTTTTTCTCTCTCTCGTTTTTTTTTCTCTCTCTCGTTTTTTTTTCTCTCTCTCGTTTTTTTTTCTCTCTCTCGTTTTTTTTTCTCTCTCTCGTTTTTTTTCTCTCACACTCTCTCGTTTTTTTTCTCTCACACTCTCTCGTTTTTTTTCTCTCACACTCTCTCGTTTTTTTTCACTCACTCTCTCTCGTTTTTTTTCTCTCACTCTCTCTCGTTTTTTTTCTCTCACTCTCTCTCGTTTTTTTTCTCTCACTCTCTCTCGTTTTTTTTCTCTCACTCTCTCTCGTTTTTTTTCTCTCACTCTCTCTCGTTTTTTTTCTCTCACTCTCTCTCGTTTTTTTTCTCTCACTCTCTCTCGTTTTTTTTCTCTCACTCTCTCTCGTTTTTTTTCTCTCACTCTCTCTCGTTTTTTTTCTCTCACTCTCTCTCGTTTTTTTTCTCTCACTCTCTCTCGTTTTTTTTCTCTCACTCTCTCTCGTTTTTTTTCTCTCACTCTCTCTCGTTTTTTTTCTCTCACTCTCTCTCGTTTTTTTTCTCTCACTCTCTCTCGTTTTTTTTCTCTCACTCTCTCTCGTTTTTTTTCTCTCACTCTCTCTCGTTTTTTTTCTCTCACTCTCTCTCGTTTTTTTTCTCTCACTCTCTCTCGTTTTTTTTCTCTCACTCTCTCTCGTTTTTTTTCTCTCACTCTCTCTCGTTTTTTTTCTCTCACTCTCTCTCGTTTTTTTTCTCTCACTCTCTCTCGTTTTTTTTCTCTCACTCTCTCTCGTTTTTTTTCTCTCACTCTCTCTCGTTTTTTTTCTCTCACTCTCTCTCGTTTTTTTTCTCTCACTCTCTCTCGTTTTTTTTCTCTCTCTCTCGTTTTTTTTCTCTCTCTCTCTCTCTCGTTTTGTCTTCTCTCTCTCTCTCTCTCGTTTTGTCTTCTCTCTCTCTCTCTCTCGTTTTGTCTTCTCTCTCTCTCTCTCTCGTTTTGTCTTCTTTCTCTCTCTCTCTCGTTTTGTCTTCTTTCTCTCTCTCTCTCGTTTTGTCTTCTTTCTCTCTCTCTCTCGTTTTGTCTTCTTTCTCTCTCTCTCTCGTTTTGTCTTCTCTCTCTCTCTCGTTTTGTCTTCTCTCTCTCTCTCTCTCGTTTTGTCTTCTCTCTCTCTCTCTCTCGTTTTGTCTTCTCTCTCTCTCTCTCTCGTTTTGTCTTCTCTCTCTCTCTCTCTCGTTTTGTCTTCTCTCTCTCTCTCTCTCGTTTTGTCTTCTCTCTCTCTCTCTCTCTCTCTCGTTTTGTCTTCTTTCTCTCTCTCTCTCGTTTTGTCTTCTTTCTCTCTCTCTCTCGTTTTGTCTTCTTTCTCTCTCTCTCTCGTTTTGTCTTCTCTCTCTCTCTCGTTTTGTCTTCTCTCTCTCTCTCTCGTTTTGTCTTCTCTCTCTCGTTTTGTCCCTCTCTCTCTCTCTCGTTTTGTCTTCTCTCTCTCGTTTTGTCTTCTCTCTCTCTCTCTCTCGTTTTGTCTTCTCTCTCCCCACATTCTCTTTCGTTCACTCACTCTGTCCGTTCGTTCTCTCCCCTATGCACAATCTACAAGTCAGTGAGTTCTTCCGTGGGTTCTTCAGTCTATTGTAAATAAATATTATAATATCAATGTATGAATCTATCTTTTTCCCCTCATGTATGGGTTAAATAGTATGACTTTTAACTGGAATTTTCTAAGTCTTCATTTCTCATGATGCGCCTTGGATATTTCAACTTTCTCTTTCTAATATTAAGTATAGTATAAGTGTCCTTTTTATTTTTCATTCTCACAAATACTGTTCAAAGAATCCGAGGAATTAACCAGATGAAAATTAATGAAACTGTTACTTCATAAATCAAAGAAATGTTTATATTTATTACCGACATGTAAAATCTTGAGATATTAAAGTTAGATTTCCGATTTTTTTTTTTAATTTACTTGTCAGCCGACTTTTGAAAATCTCGAAATTAATTTTGGCGTTATATCAAACGGAAGCATTAGCTAAACATTTACTTCGCTATGAAATGATTAATGTTTGTAAAGAATTGTTTTTGTAAACTGTTAAAACAATTCACTTTTTCTTTTTTTTCATAAAATTTCTAAGGCTTTGTAGTGTTTATAGCAATGTGTTCTTTCATTAAGTGTTCATTACAGGCAATGTTCGTTTATAGTAAGAGATATGTAAGTGCCAACAGGGGTTCATTCGTGTTTACGAACCAACTCCTGTACTCGGGACGACGACAAATTAAAAAAAAATAAAGATGTCGTTGTGCATGCCATGGATATCTCTCTGAAACACTTGAAATAAAACAATGTATCATGAAAAAGTTTTATTTAGTCACGAAATTGGACGGATAAAACAATTTTGTACGGCAGGAATGAAAACGATTTTCTGTTAGCTGAGCCAGTATCGCCAATAGGAGAGATGGGATTGTCTTCAGCATGAGACCTAACTACACGTATTCTCTCTCTTTTTCTCTCTCTAACACGTATTCTCTTACACTAACTCTTTCACTCACGCTCGCACGTATTCTCGTACTCTCACACGTATTCTCGTACTCTCACACGTATTCTCGTACTCTCACACGTACTCTCGTACTCTCACACGTACACGTTCTTTCTCTCTCTCTTTCTCTCTCTCTCTCTCTCTCACGTACGTACTCGTACTTTCTCTCTCTCTCTCTCACGTACGTACTCGTACTTTCTCTCTCTCTCTCTCACGTACGTACTCGTACTTTCTCTCTCTCTCACGTACTGGTTCTTTCTCTCTCACTCTCACGTACTGGTTCTTTCTCTCTCACTCTCACGTACTGGTTCTTTCTCTCTCACTCTCACGTACTGGTTCTTTCTCTCTCACTCTCACGTACTGGTTCTTTCTCTCTCACTCTCACGTACTGGTTCTTTCTCTCTCACTCTCACGTACTGGTTCTTTCTCTCTCACTCTCACGTACTGGTTCTTTCTCTCTCCCTCTCTCTCACGTACTGGTTCTTTCTCTCTCTCTCTCTCACACGTACTGGTTCTTTCTCTCTCTCTCTCTCTCACGTACTGGTTCTTTCTCTCTCTCTCTCTCTCTCACGTACTGGTTCTTTCTCTCTCTCTCTCTCTCACGTACTGGTTCTTTCTCTCTCTCTCTCACGTACTGGTTCTTTCTCTCTCTCTCTCACGTACTCGTTCTCTCTCTCTCTCTCTCACGTACTCGTTCTCTCTCTCTCTCTCTCACGTACTCGTTCTCTCTCTCTCTCTCACGTACTCGTTCTCTCTCTCTCTCTCACGTACTCGTTCTCTCTCTCTCTCTCACGTACTCGTACTCTCTCTCTCTCACGTACTCTCTCTCTCTCACGTACTCGTTCTATCTCTCTCTCACGTACTCGTTTTCTCTCTCTCTCTCTCACGTACTCGTTTTCTCTCTCTCTCTCTCTCGCGTACTCGTTCTTTCTCTCTCTCTCTCTCTCACGTACTATATATATATATATATATATGCCTCTTTTGCTAATCGGTGAAACAGATTTTCATCAAGAAAATATATCGGAGGAATGTATAATTGTTTCTTAAATGATAACCTGTTCAATCTATGTTAATTGCTAAGATTGTAGTGATTGAGGAAACATCCTCTTCGCGAGTTGGTTCCCCAAAGCAGCGGTTCGTGGTAAGAAGTTTCTCGGGTGGAACTTACATCTCTACAATGGAATACGAATGGAATGCGGATGATTCGCTACAATGGGTGTGGCATGACGAATCTTAGACGTAAAGGTTAGAACTGGTTGAACTAAGGAATGTCGTTCGTCTGAACAGTTTCCATGTAAAGTAGCAATATAGATCAGTGAAAGGCTTACTATATTCCGTCTGTGAGAAAGGGTTGCAGGGTAGAAAATAATTTGTCACCCACAAGGACGCGGGGACCCTTTCGGACTTTAACGAGACCCGAAAGTGATGAATGAACAGCTCCTGTCCCTATGTGATAGCAGTACTCCATTTTCAGCCCGAATGGTTAGAACGTTCACTTTCTGAGCAGGGGACTCTCGATCGAATCTCACCACGGTCGATTTGTCAGGAAACTGACTCCCTGATGTCTGTAGAAGGTGATCACATAGTGCGGCATGTTTTGGAAAGTGTCTGAAAATAATGACACGCGTTGACCCAAGCCTTGCAAACGGAACCCTTGGGAGCCGTAGGTGGTTGTGCTAGCACGAAATCACAAGTCATCGTGACTGAGGCTTTGAGCGTTCTAGCCTTGTTCGGACTGTTGATAACGCTAGATAACGCTCTCCCTCCCAATAACTATAATTTAGATCCGCTCACAGTAGTTGCAATATAAACCAAAGATGTCTTTATAAAAAAAAACTCCATTTTCGACCTGACCTGGTTCCTCTAACGGAGCCAGGCAAGGCAAGGTTCCAGCATCTTTAGCAATTCCACTTGAGGTCTGGGTTAAAAAAAAATTAAGCTGTAACTTGACTTCGTATAATAGACCCCAGATATTGATGGATATACTGCATTGTCGAAGATTTTAGGTGGGGTCATTTCCACGACTGTTTCAGGCAATCCCAACTAGTAGCAATTGACACGTGGAGAAAACTCTAGTTTTTAATTTTATGGTGATGCGTGACGTGTGTATTAACGAATCTCTCCTTGAAACTAAGGCTTCATATGTGATGGCTTACGTAGCCTGATGACGATAAAGTTTCTTGGCCAGAGGTTCTCTTTTTTTTTTGGCAGGTAGTCGAGCTGACTGTTGAAGTCTGTCGTTCATGTGACTGGGAAAGCCTACAATAGGTTGATCTGAGTAAATTAAATATCTCTTTGTTTTGCCGCATACGGCTCTATCGCTATTTCCGTGGAAAGGGTTCAGGCGAAATACATTCCTTACTTTCAGCAGTGCTAACCTTCACGGCTAAGACCCGCATTGCCAAGCCCTTTGTAGCGAGCTACATTTCTTCCTTTGTTATCTCATTGATGAGATGCAAGTTCTACGCAATCAGCTTCTTTTCACAAGTCACTGCTTTGTGAACCGTCCTGGGTATGACAATAAACTACATCCGCGTCCTGGATAAGACGATAAACTATATCCAACAGCAAGGCCTCTGATTAGGAGGTTTTGAGGAGCGTAGAACCACCTCGTAATTGCTGGCGTTCCCAGGTCCACCCTGACTCGGGGTGCTAGCACCCGTTAGGCTCTCAGCTATGGGAAAATAGTTAACTCCCAAACTGGGGTCAAAATGTAAAAATAGGTTTTAATGCCAGCAATACATTTTTGTAAAAATATTACCAGCAATGAATTTTTGAAGAAAAAAGTTATTACCATCAATACATTTTTGAAAAGAAAAATTATATTACCAGCAGCAAAAATCTTGTCAGTGTTAAACAAGCCATTAAGGTAAAACAATACAAATTAAACAAACTTGTATTGTTGGTAATTTTTATATAATAATGCATTGCTATTATTTTTACTATAAAAATATATTTTTATATTTTCATAGTGCTTTGGGGGTTTAATATTTGCCCATAGCCGAGATCCTAACAGGTGCTACCACTCCCGGTCAGTCTGGACCTGGGAACAGCAGCAAACAGGTGGTTCCACGCTCCTCAAAAGCTACAACCTCTCGATTAGAGACCTTGCTGCAGCGTGGACTATCGAGGACTACAGCGTGGAAGAAAAGGTGAGAAGGTCGTATTACATCGATATTCTGAGTACAATTGTTCAGACCGCCATCATTCTATTTTATCCACTACTCAGGCATAAATCACAGTGATTTTTATTCAATACGTTGGAGATTATGGCTCTCCACAACTTTCTTTCCTTTATAGATCTTGGGAAAGTAATGAATCAATTTCTTCCCTGTCCAACTAGGATAAATAGCAGGGTAGACTCACCTCTCTAACCTTGGGTAGCAACCAGCTTGAGGAAAATGAAATTCTAAAACTCTGGAGAAGGCAACGTGAAACTGCTTTGCTATCTCCGCAAGAATAAATCGCATTTTAGGGATGAAAAATAAAAGGAATCTGTGGAGAACCAATAATCACTTACGTCCAAAAACAAGTACTTCTATATGCCAGGACGTGAGCAATTATGACCCTCCACAACTTCCTTTTCTTTGTAGCTATTAGAAGTTTCTCTCTCTTTCCATTCTCTCTCTTTCCATTCTCTCTCTTTCCATTCTCTCTCTTTCCATTCTCTCTCTTTCCATTCTCTCTCTTTCCATTCTCTCTCTTTCCATTCTCTCTCTTTCCATTCTCTCTCTTTCCATTCTCTCTCTATCCATTCTCTCTCTCTTTCCTAATCTCACTCTCTCTTTCCTAATCTCACTCTCTCTTTCCTAATCTCACTCTCTCTTTCCTAATTTCTCTCTCTTTCCTAATTTCTCTCTCTCTTTCCTAATTTCTCTCTCTCTTTCCTAATTTCTCTCTCTCTCTTTCCTAATTTCTCTCTCTCTCTTTCCTAATTTCTCTCTCTCTCTTTCCTAATTTCTCTCTCTCTCTCTTTCCTAATTTCTCTCTCTCTCTCTCTTTCCTAATTTCTCTCTCTCTCTCTCTTTCCTAATTTCTCTCTCTCTCTCTCTTTCCTAATTTCTCTCTCTCTCTCTTTCCTAATTTCTCTCTCTCTCTTTCCTAATTTCTCTCTCTCTCTTTCCTAATTTCTCTCTCTCTCTTTCCTAATTTCTCTCTCTCTCTTTCCTAATTTCTCTCTCTCTTTCCTAATTTCTCTCTCTCTCTCTCTTTCCTAATTTCTCTCTCTCTCTCTTTCCTAATTTCTCTCTCTCTCTCTCTCTTTCCTAATTTCTCTCTCTCTCTCTTTCCTAATTTCTCTCTCTCTCTCTCTTTCCTAATCTCTCTCTCTCTCCTTCCTAATCTCTCTCTCTCTCTCCTTCCTAATCTCTCTCTCTTTCCTTCCTAATCTCTCTCTCTTTCCTTCCTAATCTCTCTCTTTCCTTCCTAATCTCTCTCTCTCTCTCTCTCTCTTTCCTTCCTAATCTCTCTCTCCTGCCAACCATTTTGTAAAGTAGGTTCACTCTTCCCGCCTTACCTTCCACCTGTCTCATTCTAAGTATAAATGTGCTTTTTGATGTCATGTTAAACTGTTTAGTGATAAATTCCCGGATATTGTGCCACTGATTTAAGCCGACCTCCTGCTGTTTAATAATACTGACGATCATAAAATTCATGAAACATCTCAATTATTTAAATTTACCCGCAATTAAGATGAAATAAAAACGTCAATTTGGTGAATTAATTCATTGCAAGAGGGTAAATATGTGATAAGAAAAAACATTTGGTTTCATGTGAAAAACATTTTCAATTTGAATGCAGTCTTTTGTAATTGTCGTTATAATTGATTGGAAATTGTTGTGTTTCCGGTATGGATTTTAATTTGTGGCCCTTTGAGAGGGATTACTGAGTAATCTTTGCCGCATTTCTACGTGAGTATTAAGGTGCGGGCATAGGGTCGCTGAACACCTGATCAATTCCACCTGGACTGAAAACGTCAGCGGTATTTACTCATGCATAGCCTATTTTGATCTAGTAGACCTGGCGGATTTTATCCCTCTTCAAGTCAAAACCTAGCAGATGTCCTCCAAGTTCGTATCGTTGAATTATTGCAGTTCCGATAAGGGTTTTGACTGTTCACTCTTTTATGTGTTTTTTTTTGTTTTTTTGTTTTTTAAAAAAAAAAAAAAATGTTAAACTAATTTCTAATATATCAAAAATCTAAATAGAACAGCTTCCAATCTTTCTGCGTCCTGGGTATGACGATAAACTACATCCGCGTCCTGGGTATGACGATAAACTACGTACAACAGCAAGGCCTCTGATAATACGTTTTTGAAAAAATAACGTTGCCAGCTGTACGTTTTTGAAAAAAAATATTACCAGCAATTACGTTTTTCAAAAAAATTAAATAATAATATTACCAGCGACACATTTTTGAGAAAAAAAGAATATTAACAGAAATGGATTTTTGACAAAACAAAAATATTACCAGGGGAAAAAAAGTTGTCACCATTAAATGAAGCATTACGGTTGATATGCCACAAAACAAACCAAACCAAACTTTCTCGTTATTCAAATATTTATTGTACGTCACTTGTGGATAAAATACACAGGAAGGAAATTTGCTTTCAAGATAATCTGGTACCATTCTCCTTCGTTTGTGTTTATACTCATTGCGTTTAGCTAACTTAAACTCGACAAATATACAAAATGTTTCGGTCTTTTTTTTTTTCATTATAAATTTGACTGAAAAGAAACTATATGCTTACGGAATTGATTTAGTAATTTCAAAGCAATGCATTTTAAAATAAGATTTGGATATGAGTCATATTGTACGGCGAACATAGCCCGATACCAACGCTTTAAGTTGAAAATTTAGATGTCCTCTTATACGCCCAGTCCCCTTATAGGGCACATTTCAGTTCTGATGATACCATAGGGAATAGAATATCCACCAGAATTACATAATTACAATGACCATCTTCTAACTTAAATAGCAACAAACCTAGCGATAAGCAATTTGAGAACCCCCACAAAAAAGAATAAGTAAGCCTCACTTGGTATTAAGAGTGAGGCATACTTTGTTTTCATAATTCAAAAAATTTAGGTTTGCAGTTTTGAGGGAAGTCTGTAATTAAAATCACATCTCAAAAGCAGTAGTGAATGCCACGCATTGGTGCTCTCTGCAAAAGAAGAGTAATCCTGAAATTCCTCACACGTAGAGATACGTCACAATTGGATCCAATACAGTGAAAGTAATAATGAATATTTTATTAACTAGACTTTCATTTTTCTCTGAAAGTCAAATTCTAGAGGCTAGTTCTAGTAAGGAGTGCAATGATAGCATACGTCTTCAAACATTTCCATGAAATAGACAAAAACAAATTCCAGAGTGACGAACAGTATGGTTTTTCGCTCTTCTATGTCCACTGTTGATGTCCTATTATCTTGTATGGAATCCGGGAATTATTTCATAATAAAAAACAAACTAGGACATCCCAGGAATAACCGCCTGAGATATATCGAAAGTCTTTGAAAGTTGTATCGCAGTGTATTACAAAAGTTAATCAGAGATTAAATCTTTTGCAGAGTCCACTCAGCTATCAATTCTTTTCTGTGAGATAGATCTATAAAGGCCGTCGTTAATGACCATCCCTATAAGGCACAGGTGATCAATGATAGCATCTATACAGGTTTTTTTTTGGTTTTTTTTCTTCGATCTTAGTCAGTTTCACTCCATGCAAGGCAGTAAAGCTACTAAGACACAAGGAGTTACTGGGTGTGGAAGGATTAGGAACAGAAACATTTATAATGAGCGTGAAGAGAAATGAGTAATCAGGAGGACAGTAAATAGCGATTGACATTGCATTCAAAATTTTTAGATTAAAGTTGGCTGAAAAGCAAGGACCTGAAAGGGAGTTCCACAAGCGAGACGTGCGTGAGAAGAATCTGCTAGCATAGAAATCACGACGACATCTAGCCAACTCAACAGAAAATTGATGAGATCTCGATGCCAGTCTAGTACTGCGCTTAAATTCAAAAAGTCTAGATACCATAGCGGAAAGCTCATCCGAACAATTATCATAAAAGTATTTATAGAAATTGCTGCGGCAGGAAAGTGACTGAAGCCGATCTGCCAGATCAGGACCAATAACATTGCCGATTCTTTGGATTTTTATCAAAAAAACCCAGGGTAAATAGCAGGGGCATCAGACTATATGTGGCAGCAATATTCTAAGCATGGGCGAATAGTAGACTTATTGATATGTATGATAGATAGGAGAGAAAGGTTGTCTCGCACGACACGGTGAAGCAACTTTCTTAGCAGCTGATCGAGCAATGGATTCAATATAGTCTTTTCTCTTCATGTCAGCTGAGAACGTTAGTCCGGGAAGGTGCAAGAGTTACTTTCCTGGAGGTGGGCATCAGCCATGCTGATGAAATGTAGCAATGGGTCTCTGAGATGATTAATTAAGAGAAGTTTTGTTTTTAAGGTGTTAAAATTAACAATCTTTTGCCCCAGTTAACAACGGACTTGAGGTCGTTTTGGATATCGGCTACCATTTTGACCTTGTCGGACTGATCAGGCAGGATTAAATGGTTGTGCCATCAGCGTAGATACTAACTTGACAGCTCATGTCATCGGGAAATTCATTAAGGAAAATTAAAAACAGCGTAGAACCAAGGATGGGGCTCTGGTGGACACCTGCGAAAGTACGAAAGGATCTAGACGAGTGGCCATTCAGGATGACTTTCATTTCACGATTTCATATGAAAGACAGGATACATTATATTAACGATCTGCCCAAGAACATTTTCAAAGTAAATATATATGCAAATGATACTACAGTGTATAGGTGTACCTTCAAATATCTCGATGACCAACGCCTAGCACCTGATCTCTGTCCTATCTCTCACAGTTCAATGGAGAAAAGACTGGCTGATATAATTCAGTATATCCAAAACTAAACTAGTAACATTCTGTCACCACCGAGCAGACCCTAAACCTTAACCAATCCTGATGAGTCGTCATGCTTTTAAAATGGCTCCTTGCCTTGAACGTCGACTTGGACTAAAGCTTATTCTCGATCTTTATAAGAATCCGATCAGAGCAAGACTAAAGTATTGTTACTATATCTGAGCTGGCATTGCCTCAAAAGTTCAAAAGCGTTTACGCGAGCTTGTGGGTGATGAATTATTCTCCACCCAGCGATCCTTATCCACAAAGGAGACGTTACGAGCCTCTCACTACTCTACAGATTGTTATGGCAGATATTGGGAAGAGTTATCTTTCTTGGTTCCACCAGCTTTGATATTCACAGTTATGACCTGCCGTCCTATGTTACGTTAACGGTGGCAAACCATTCCTTTGATAAGGAGCAATTTCAACTCAGTTTCTTCTCCAGGCTTATTCCTTTGAGGGTCACTCCCGACAGGAAACTTCCCTGTCAACTACAACCTTAGTCTATTGAAGTCCAGATTCAACCGGTCATTATCCTACACAGCATAATATGAATTTCTTTCTTCATCTATGTTGCAATGTTGTCTTTGTTCGCCCGTGTTGAAATGTTGTCTTTCTTTGTCCGTGATGCAATGTTTCCCTTGTTTGTCCGTGATGCAATGTTTCCCTTGTTTGTCCGTGCTGCAATGTCGTCCTTGTTTGTCCGTGCCGCAATGTCGTCCTTGTTTGTCCGTGCCGCAATGTCGTCCTTGTTTGTCCGTGCCGCAATGTCGTCCTTGTTTGTCCGTGCCGCAATGTCGTCCTTGTTTGTCCGTGCCGCAATGTCGTCCTTGTTTGTCCGTGCCGCAATGTCGTCCTTGTTTGTCCGTGCCGCAATGTCGTCCTTGTTTGTCCGTGCCGCAATGTCGTCCTTGTTTGTCCGTGCCGCAATGTCGTCCTTGTTTGTCCGTGCCGCAATGTCGTCCTTGTTTGTCCGTGCCGCAATGTCGTCCTTGTTTGTCTATGTTGTAATGTTTCACTTGTTCAAAATAGCCGAGAATTAGGAAAGCCGTAATTAGAGAGCGCATCGAAGAAATATAAAACTACGCGGGGAAAGCAAAGAAGAGTTTTATCAAATAATCATACATATAACGTGAAAACTTGTATAAATCGACTCCTCTTCAAATGCGACTCTAATGTGGCTAATTGCCATATTTATAAGTAGAAGCACATTATCATAGGGAAAAGTAATAAGGAGGCTGACTTCTACTCTACAACAATTCTTCCCCTGCCTTACAACAATCTCACTCTGTAACCCTCTACATTGAGTGGCCTTTTACCCTTGTATTGAGTGAGATAAAAGTAAATTTAAAAAAATCTCCAAATAACGAAAAGGACATCACTTGAAGATTTCCAACAACTCAAATGGGGTAGCCTTCTAATCAGGAGGTAAATAAAGATATAATCCAAATATTGTTTTTCTACACTTCTTATAAAGAAAAGGTTAGGGAGGTAACCTTCATCAATACAAGAAAGATCGTTAACAGCTAGTGGATCTGGGAAGGCTGTTATCCTAAAAACTTTTTAAAAGATTTCTCTCACAGATGAGCCGTTGCCTCCCTCTGTCTTTTTTACAAATACTTTCACGGTAACTGCTCCGATGAGCTGCTTTCGCTGGTTCCCAGACTTCATGAATTTAAGCGTTCAACTAGGCTGGCATCCTGCTCACATCCTTTCACTGTCGAAACTGTTAAATGTAGCCGTCTCTTCTACTCCAATAACTTCATGTCTCGCAATTCTCGCCTGTGGAACTCCCTTCCCTTTTCTTGTTTCCCTGGTCGCTATAATCTCCAACTATTCAAATGTAATGTCAATCGACATCTCCAGATGCCTTGATCTATCCGCTAACCTTCTCATCATCCTTTCCTTTATCACTCCTATTTGCTCTCGCTTCAACTCTCTGTAACCCCTTGCGTGCCAGTGGTTTCCCGCCTTGCTTGGGGTTAAGCGCACAAGAAAATTGAACCGACAGTAACGCTGTTAAATGAACGTTGAATGTTTTCTAGATTAAAATGACTAATCTTATCGTCATGATTGCATATATGATGTTGCTTAGAGAAATGTTTAACATCGTCAAGTCATCGGTCCAGTGAAATGCCGTAAAGGGAGATTACTCAGCAACCGTCTTCATTATCTATCTATAAAAGGCAGGGTGTGTGTGTGTGTGTGTGTGTGTGTAACGAATGCACGGCCGCAATTTTCGACGGATTTGCACCAAAATTTACATGCACATGCTCCAAGTTAGTGGAAAGGTCAAGACCAACTTTGCATTTCCCAATTCCCATCGATAGTGGAAATAATCGATTTTTTCCTGCTTCTATGGCAGTTTTTTTTTCTACTAGCCAGAGTGAGAGCCTATAGCTAGCTGCCATCTGCATTGCACTTTACTCCAATTGGCTTATTCGCTTGCTTAAACTCAACGTTGATTCTGATTCCGCAGAACTGGGTTGGGTGTGAAAAAATATTTGTTATCATTCTTTTTTCATTCGTTTTTTCCAGTTACGAGTCCTTTTTTAAAGCTGATCGTTTTGTGTTCATTTTGTTTAGTTCTTTTTTTGTAACAGATTTAATGTTTAGTACAGAGCGTAGAAAAAAATTCGCAGTGTGAGATAGGCAAGAAGTAAGGCATGTAGCAACATCAGCACGGCAAAAGGCACTCCTTTAAAGGCAAGGAAAGGCAAAAATATTTTAAGTCAAGTGATAGCGATTGCTGTATGAGTCGTACGATTTTTGAATCAAGCACGGGCAACGTCGAGCCATGCTTTTAGTAGAACCGATAACAGAGAGCAGTTGGATTCACGCCGGTAATATTTTACATCGTGTCTACTGTTTTGAATTTTTAGTTTGCAAATAACAGAGCTCGATGGAATGGTGTACTCAGTATATTCTCAATCATGATATGGTGACACAAATATCTATATGTACTTCGAGTAGATTTAATTGACTGAACTGAAACCCGTCATCGTTATTAATTACTCTTTATCATGCAAATTCTTTTTTAACCGAGATGAGAATCAAGAAAGAAAAGAAAATTCCTGCAGGTATGATCTTCAAGGAGAGCGGCAGAAAATAAAAAGTAAAGATTTAAATCAGAGGGTCAATTCCCCTTCCCGACCACCTAGGAAAAAAGGTTTATTCACCCTCAGGTATTCTATTGATAATTATAAATTTGGATATAAATGACATTCAGGAAAAAAACTCTGTGCAAAAAAAGAGACTCACATATCGCATTCTAATGATTAAACTGGTAAATTTAAAGAGCTTTGGACAAAATATTGAAAACTATTTTACAATACACTCAGAAGAATATTCTAGAGAATTCTAGAACAGCTTAAATTAAATCTAGAGTATTCCAGAATATTCCAGAAAGCCTCATACAGTATAAAAACAACCTGAAATAGCGACTCAAGTCACTAACCAGATGAAGGGTACAAACACGCATCAGAACCACTTAAGGCATCTATTATTGCCCTCTCAAAAGCAGGCAAGTCTAGGAGAGAAATTGCAGAAATTGCTATAACCTCGCAATCAACTGTCTCTTGAGTGCTTAGGGCACATAATGATGCCACTCCTGCTTCAAGGAAGGAAACAAGGGGACGAAAGAAAAAGATTGATGATAGAATTGACAGGGTAATCAAGAGAGAAGTTGCGAAGAATAGGACTATAACTAGCCAAGAAATTGCAGCCAGTATAAACGAAGTGCAAGGTGTTAGTCTTGCATCTTCAACAGTCCGTCAGAACAAGGTTACAAATCTTGTTAGAACAAGGCTACAAATCTTGTACACGAAGGTTTAAGCCGCTAATAAGCAAAGCCAAGAGACTTGAATGGTCTCACCATTACAAAAATTTCACCGTAGAAGACTGGAAGAATGTTCTCTTCTCCGATGAAACGAAAGTTGAGCTAAATTCAACGGATAAGGTGAGTCACTTTTATCGAACAGCACTGTATAAAGATTACTTATTTTATATTTTTTTATCTGATCCGTGCGTTTAATATTGTTATGACTCACTCCTAGGGAGTATAATATGTCTTGCTTAGGCTACTCGCAGTGACATCATTAGAATTCTTTCCGACTGACTTTATCGAACTTCTACTAACTCACTTGGAGTTCTTTATTTAAACGTCTTGCCTAGTTCATTTGTGTTACCGAGGTTCTTATTTACTCTTCAACAAATATATTATTATAAACTTTCTTTTCTTTAAAATGCACATTTTCTAAGCTTTGACTTATTGTCTAGAAAGATATATGTAGACATTTTTCACGTTTAGGACTTACATAGAAATTTTATGGCAATCTTCTTACAGATAAAGACGGTACCTGAGGCTACAGAAATGTGATTCTAGAGAAGCAACCAAAATTTATTGAAAATGGAAACAAAAAGAGGACACTTATACTTAACATCAGGAAGAGGTAATTGAAATTTCAAAGTTGGAAAATGTGATACTCACAGAATAGACGGAAGGCAAGAGGGGCAAAAGATGAACAATGCATAACCTACCTAACAAGCTTATGTAAATAGATAGCAGAACAGAGGTTTAGGAGAAATAACTAAAAGACGAAAATTTACAAAGGGCAGGAAATTGTATTAGGTTGGTGCAAAAATAATGACGTAGTAATGTCGTTTTGGGACGTATTTTTTAACGTCAAAAACGGCATTATTACGTCATTATTTTTGCACCAACCTAATAAAAATCTGTGATCACTCGCGCCGTGAAGGGACACTGCTCATAATGAAGTTTTCTGTTTCATTTCGATAATTAATGGTAGTAATGATTTTAGACAAACGACAGTGTTCTGTTCTGTTGCATCGTCATAGACAAATTTAATCGTTTACAGTTTCAGCAAAACAGAGAAGCATGGTAAATTGTATGTAAATTTCATACATATTTTGTGTGTATTTTTGTGTGTAATTTTTAGGTTACAATTGTTTTATGGTACATGTGATAAAAGGGAGAAGTTACTCCGTAGATTTACAAGCCATATAACTAGAGAAGGGTTATTTTTATTATTTTCATTTTTTTTATTTAATTTATTTTAAACAGTTTAAATTTTATTTTTTTTTTAAATTTTATTGTTTTTTTTTTAATTTTATTTATAATTTTCATCATCATTATTATTATTATTAGTATATATTTATTTATAATAATAATAATATCCCTGCATCCGAATTGAACCCTTTATTTCATCTACTGCGGTAAACTATTCTTCCACTGCTCATGTCTAGGGATATCTCGTCGAGTTACTGCTCGCCCTATCTCAACTGAGTTCATTTCTTTGTGGATTAGAGTTGGTTTATGAATTAGGTAGCGTAATGATTGCGAGTTCAATCCCTGGGCCGATCAGTGTGCACTTGGACTCAGTTTCTAGTTCGAAAAATTTTGCCTGTGCTTATATTGGATTTATTATTATTGGTTTCAGACTCTGAAAATTTACTTTATTACTGCAACGGCACCCGATTGCCTATTTATCGGCGTTGAAGATTCCCTGACATTTTTATTAATTGATGGTATAATAACCGTGAAATAATCATTTTTTTTCATATTTGGCGGTATAACATCCGCCTAGTGCCACATTTTCTAATATTTCTTGTTCTTCAGTTGACGTCCTGAGTATGACAATAAACTACATCCGCGTCCTGGGTATGACGATAAACTACATCCAACTGCAAGCCTCAGATGTTTTTCACAAAAGTAATGTTGCCAGCTGTCCGTTTTTGAAACCATAATGTTGCCAGCAATACGTTTTGGAAACCATAATGTTGCTAGCCATAGGTTTTTGAAACCGTAATGTTGCCAGCTACACGTTTTTGAAACAATGTTGCCAGCTATACGTTTTTTTTTTTGTTTTTCTTTTGATAAAATAATGTTGCCAGCTGTACGTTTTTAGTTTTTTCAGCTCTCACCTACGTCCTGGGTATGACAATAAACTACATCCACGTCCTGGGTATGACGATAAACTACATCCAACAGCAAGGCCTCAGCTCTCACCCACGTCCTGGGTATGACAATAAACTACATCCGCGTCCTGGGTATGGCGATAAACTACATCCGCGTCCTGGGTATGACGATAAACTACATCCGCGTCCTGGGTATGACGATAAACTACATCCGCGTCCTGGGTATGGCGATAAACTACATCTAACAGTAAGGCCTCAGATAAAGGTTTTTGAAACAATAATGTTGCCAGCTATCCGTTTTTGAAACCATAATGCTGCAAGCTATACGTTTTTGAAACAATGTTGCCAGCTATACGCTTTTTGTAAAAAAATAATGTTGCCAGCTATGTTTTAAAACCATAATGTTGCCAGCTATACGTTTTTGAAACAATGGTGTTGCCAATTATGCGTTTTTGACTTTTAAAGTCACTCAAAATCATTTCCGGCATAAAATGACCACTAAGGTTGAGATGCCGTTAAACAATCAATCTTCAGTTGAATTGTGTTCATCTTATTTTGTTTGCCAGGTATCTTCATACTAAATATGAAGAATAAAGATTACGTAAATAATATTAAGGGGATTTGTATCTGAAGTTCGTGTGTCAAAAAATATTAATATATTATTGAATCAATAAGATTAAATAGATTAATCTGAGCGAATTACGTTGAAGAAAAAGAAATATATTATTACCCGAATAGATAAGTTACTATGTTTTATGTTTATGATTTCGTCTGGCAATAGATTGCTATCAATGATTAACAGATTATTGATGTCGAAAACCTTGAATCTTTTCATTATGTAAATGATAATCTGTGTTTGAGTGACGTTATCTTGAACGAATAGATAAATAAATATAGGTACCTTCACTGAATTTTCGATACCTTAGTTTTAAAATTAAATTTTTAAAATGAAAAAGCTTTCAGGAAGATTTCATTTTAGCTTTAATTGAAAGCTTAATGATTAAATTTATTTCCATTAAGGAAAATATTCTGGTGTATTTCAGATTGAAATTATATAGATTGGAATGTCAAATTTAATTTCGATTTCTTAAAAGCAGCCATTTATTCTATTTTAAAATTCTTTAAAAAAATACATATATATTTCTGACACGTTATTTGAGTAAAATTAGATAAAAAATATTCTTCTTCTTAACTAAATTTGGTAAAAAAACAAAAACGAATTTATCTTACAACCCAACATCATTTTTCAATCAATCTTTCCGAAAAGAATTACAATTTCTGCCTGAATTTCTGGGATGGGGGATGGACTTATTATTATTAAAGTAAAATAAATCTTATTTGAAATAAATACTACTTACTTATAGCATAAAAAAGTAATATACAACCAATTATTAATGATTTGTCCTGTTCATCTGATCCAAAGTTTCATGGACTGCTGATTGACGAAGCGATGATATCTACTATGGATGACACGAATTGACGTAATTGTTAGAAATTTAAGTGAAGACATTTTTGGGAGTTTTAACTACCTAGTCATGTTTCAAATGAACATATTTTCCGCAATTATTTAATATTTTATTGGCTTTTATTTACCTTTCGAAGATGCAAAAATAAAAAAAAATTAAAATACCATAAAAAATTTTATTAGACGATTAGTCGTCTTAACTTTCTCCTCACCTCTGATATGTTTCACAAGTTATCCCAAAAAATTATTCTCGGGACAAAATGATGTCCAAAAAAAATTGCTGCCTACTTACCCACAATACGCTATGTCTCCTTCCGTTAGTGAAAAGTATTTAATCTAACATTGATCAGTTAACAATTTTCTATTTGCTTTCTCTGGGTAAGCAGCAAGTCTTTCTCTACTTTTTTTTTCTTTTTCTCTTCATCTACACGTTATTCATTTTTAACTAGTATTTCTTTTAATTTAATCGTAGTTCTTTATTTAAAAAGCATTTAACAGCGTCTGAAATTAAGATGGAAGAAATAAAATCAATAATCATTACTGACTGTGGATGCTTCATCTAATCAAATCTTATCTATATAACGCTCAAAGTTCGTTTGTATGTCCGCTTCAGAATATAAATAACAGTTAATTCACGTTATTTCAACAGTAAAACAATAAGACCTATTTGCCAAACTCGTAGCTTAAGTTCATGTAGTCGAGGTTACCAAGGAGGTAAGCTCGTTAGAATAAATCCCATGAAAATATTTTTAAAAAGACGGAGGGAAGTCACGTCACGACAACGTGAAAATGATTGAAGTCGATATGCCAGATCAGGACCAATAACTTTGCAATTCCTGGCACGCACTATTGACTCAATTGTTTCTTATTTAGCTTTTAAAGATATTTTTTCAAATAAGTTTTTTATCCAATTTTGTTCTCTTTAGTTCGCTATAAATAAGATTGTTTTGATAATGGCTTTTGTAATGAAATAGCTTAGTTATTCAAATAAAGTCGTTTTCCACCCTGAAAGTTTTAACCATCTTAGCATTTTGATCACTGTTTCGACTTAAAAGGAAGTAAACCATTATGATAATTTTAATTTTTCAAGGTCTAACCAATAATATAAATATATTCCGTATATTAAATAAGAGACTCCCAAAAGAGTTCAACCTATGGAACGGATTTAATTACAAAAATATTCACTGATACCATTTTAAAGCATACAGAAACCTCTCGAAGTAAAGAGTGTATACTGAAAGAAAAGAATTTGGCTCATGAAACACAGGTTATAATTTATAGTGAAAATAGATCGATATAAAAAAAAACGATCAGAATATTGAAAAATAATGGTGTACTCTATGGAGACGTCAAACGATTTGAACTTTTCGTCCGAAAAAACCCTAATCAGGTGTTCAACACAGAAATATATTTGTGTAAAATACTGCGTAAACTGTCTTAAACGTAGAGCCCATGATATAAAATGATAAAAAAAAGTTTTAGAAGAAGAACAGAGCAACTAACAAAAAAACAATTACAAAAAATATTCTTCTTCTTAATTAAATTTGGTAAAAAAACAAAAACGAATTTATCTTACAACCCAACATCATTTTTCAATCAATCTTTCCGAAAAGAATTACAATTTCTGCCTGAATTTCTGGGATGGGCTTATTATTATTTACACTATTTACTATTTACGTGCTTATGAGTGTTTCGACACCTTCATTAAATCGTCTGTCAGATGGGAAAACAAATAGATGTGTAATTAATTAGTGGAGTTTCCCACATCTCGGCACAATCATGAAGAAATCCGTAGCTTCTAAGCAAGCGTTTATTAGGAAAAATAGCAGAGCTTGGTAGAATTTATATAATAGTCTGTGATTACGTGCTTGTGTGGCGCATAATTATTTACGAGTTGTTCATACAGTCAGTGTTTTTTTATTGTTTTTTTTTAACTTTCTTGAAACCGAATTTTTTTTTTTTTTTTTTAAATTTAAATATTTTAAGTTAAAGACAGTCGCAAAGAGATCCCGCTTTGCTGTTTCGTCCAGTTGTTTGTAAAGTAATTGTTTATATTTCAGCTTTCTTTAAACAAATAATATTTTAAATATTTCAAAAATATCTTTGCCATATTTAAAAAATATTTTAAGTGAATAAGATTTAAAAGTACGAGTAATTCATACAGTAAGTATTTTTATTTCAACTTTCTTCAGAGATTTTTAATGTTGAAATCAACTTCAATGTTTTATAACCTGAACCACCAGTAACCCAACGAGTCACGGGTAGTCTAGTCTATATTTTTTATGATGTCAACAAATACTCGTTATCACTTTCGTAAAGCTCCTTGTAGTAAAACCTTTGTAATCGCAGATACAACTATAGTATGCCGATGAATAATGCTGGTGTCAGACGCTTTCGAATAGCACTCGCACTAATGCTACTTGCTCGATAATACTCGCTCGAATAGTAATCCGTATAGTGATCCGAAATGGTTTAGTGAATAGAGGATAGACTAGAAATGCGATGATTTAGACACGTGCTACCTTCCATATATGCGTTTCCTTTATGGTCACGTGGCCTACTTAATTCCATAATGGGATCGCCTATGTTTGCTCACTGGCGATCTATATTCAAACTCAAGTTTCCGCAGCGACACTTTATTCCTATATAACAATATTATAAAAGTAAAGTAAATTATCTATCCGTTACTCAATGTCTTCAGCTGAATTTGAATGCACGGAGGTAATGCATATGTGTGTGCTCTGTTTATGTGATTTATATGTGCTTCTGCAATATGATGTACACACTTCACACAGTTGGAGCCAGTTATAAATAAGTCATTGGAAGAAATACAATCCACTCTACCTCAGTATAGAAAACGCCTACCACGAGGTAAGCAATAAAACCAGGACCAGAAAAAACGTTAATTAATTTTTTAAAACCCTAAAAATTAGGTAATTAAGATTTTATTAAGCAACACGAAATTTACAAAAATGATTAATGTTAATCTTTTAAAAAAAAAAATGTAGAAATGCTTTTAGTAATGTTATTAAAATATACAGACGCATTCGTACCTGTATACGTAATTAGGATGAAATTCAAAAGAAAACCTGATGTTGCGTGAGCTAATTTTTCCTCTTCGTCTGGCAACCGAAGTTGAGTAACTGAAAAAGTGAAAGTCAAAATGTTCGTCACTTTGAAGTCATTTTCATGGCGCCTTGTGTATTTAAAGTGAATATATCTTCTAATAAATGTAGTCTTTTAAGCGAGCAATTTAATTTGAAGTTGAAATTGAATCGTCTTTCCGTTAGGAAATCGACAGGTAACAAAATAATATGGTATTAAATTGAACACATAAAATCTATAGCTTTTCGTAGCAGGGGAGGAATTAGTAAAAACAACGAAAGTACATAAAAAAAAAAAAAAGATTGCATGGAACTGTCAGTGTCCGGGTTTGTAGATATATATATTCCAGTGCTTTCTGCATTCTGCTGAGGATTCTTCTAGACACGATGAATTAATTGGATTTGTATTCAAATCCCACCCCCCAATAATTATATATATATATATATATATATATAGTTTTAAAAACTAGGAATTTATTGATTTTAATTTTATTAGTCTATAAGGCCCTTTCAACCAACATCTCATCAGGAGACAATCGTTGGATAATTAATTAACGAAAATAAAGAGCAAAAAAAAGGGGGGAAACACGCTAAAATAACAAACAAGTGTATATACTTGTAACGAGGGGAGGGGAAATAACGTGTAAATAAATTAGGGACAGTTAAAATAAAATATCCCCCCAACAGATTAAGGGACTTCACAAATTTTTTCTGCCGCCAGAGAAAAGGTTTCCTTAATCCAAAACAGACTGATTCCAAAATCTTCAAATGATTGTTGGAACCAGCCGTATGAATGATTTTAAACCATTCTTTTGGCACAGGCTATATTCTCAAGTGTTGAGCAATAGCCGATTCCATATTTATGGGAGGAAGATAACACAATTTTATCTATCTTACAAAGTCGTATTTTGGAAGGTACATGCTGATTGATTCTGGATTCCAAATGCAAGGTTGTACTCCCCACATAACCAGCAGCACACTGGCAATTAAACTCATATACTAAATTACTCAATTTGATGTAGGGCAATACATCCTTGCGAAACGACGGGAAAGCAGACCTAGTTCGAAAAATGCAACGTAAAGCAACAGATGGAAAACAACCAGAAACTGACTTGCTAACCTGCTTAATTAAGTTTTGGCCCTTATCGCCAATCCAGGGAATCTTAAATATACCGGACATTTAGAAGGCCCCTGGACTTTAGGGGAATGAAATTCCTTAGTCTTCTTAATAATAATATAGTCAATAAGGGCCTCCGGATAGCCATTACTGAGAAAAATTTCCCTAATGTTTTCAAATTCTATATATATATATATATATATGTGAGGGAGAGAGAGAGAGAGAGAGTACGCCGAAGTCAACACGGAGTTGCGACAATCTGTTCCATGCTTGAACACAATCTTCAGGCCAAATATATTGTGTTGCCACGCCTATATATGCTGTTCGATGGTGCATTATGAGTAGCGGTCTACTGTATTATTAAAACGGTTACTGCATAAAGCAGTAATCGTGCCAACACACAAAATAACCTGAAAATTGTGTTCAAGCATATAACTCTGTCGCGAATTGATGCTGACCTCAATATACGCTTATATATTTACACACGCTCTATCTCTGATATCGAGCACATTTACTCATGAATATATAGGGTACCTTAAAAGTACATTTAATATTTATTTATATATATATATATATATATATATATATATAGTTTATGAAAAACTAGGTAATCCGTATGGGTAAACGTAAGGAGGATAAAATCCAGAGAGCTTAATGTAAATTCAGAGCAAATAATTTAAATAAAAACAGACCACTTTAAGGTACCATGTAATAAATTATTTCACCACAGCCCTTTCAAAAGGACTGCGGATCATCAGACTTTACTTCCAAACAAAAAATGAAAAGAAAATTTACACATTTTTGACGGGCCGTATTAAACATATGTAAATTGAGGAAGTGAGGGGGCAGAGAGAAGACATGAGTAAGTTAGCAGATATTGACACATTTACACGGTTAACTTAACGGAAGTTATATATTGATATCGAAGGGGTAGAGAAGAAAAAACCCATAGAGAGAGAAAGAGGGAAGGAAGTTAAGAGAGATGTCACTAATTTTCTTTGTAAAACAAAAAAAAAGGCTAGAAACAGACGCTGTTATTTTGCTTTACTTTGAAAGTGTTATTTTGGGGATTCATAACATGTAAGTATCCAACTTCGAAGACAAAGATAATTGTACTTTCATCCAATATGATATAGTGAATTTTTATCCATCTATCTCTAAGAACCTGTTCAATTTTGCATAGGTCATTCTCTGAAATTTATTCAGATATTTCAAAGGATGAAATGAAAATTATTTTGAACTACATCAGTCTTAATACACGAAAATGAACAGTGGATTAAAAATTCGGCTGAAAATTTCGATATATCATGAGATCTTTGATTTCTGCTGAGTCTTCAGATTTAGTTGGACTGTTTCTTTCGTGCAACCTCACTTCATATGAAAAGGTTGATTTGAATCGTATAGGGCTTTATAGAGATAATAGATTAATGATTGCAAATAAATATACTAGAAGTAAGGTTGATTAATACATAGCGTTTTTAAATCTTTTGGACTTGGCGTAGTTGTTAATTATAATATTAAACAAGTTGATTTCTTAGATGTAACGTTAAATTTGGTTTCCAATAATTTTCATCCTTACAAGAAAAATAATACCAACCTAATTTATATCCACCCTAGTTCCAATCACCCACCGTCTGTAATCCAACATATTCCATCATTGGTAGAACGACGGAATAATCAACACTCTTCTAGCAAAGAAATATTTGAAAAACATAAAATCGTTTATGATAAAGTTCTTAGAAATAGTGGGTTCAAATCTTCTGAAATTAAGTTTGTAGAAGATTATGTTCGTTCTAGAAAGAAAAACAGAAGCAAGAAGATCATATGGTATACTCCTCCATTCATTCAATCAATTAGTTCATACTAAATTAGGACATATTTTTTTTAATTAATCGATAAACATTTTTCTATAAATAGTTCTTTAAAATTTTCAATCAGAATACTGTAAAACTTGGTTATAATTGTACTAATAATTTAGAGAAAATAATTAAATCACATAATAATAAAATATTGAATTTATATAACAATAATAACTGTAATATGAATGCTGATCTTAATTTGTTCCGTATAAATAACCTATGTAGTTGTAGAAATCCCAACCCATGCCCGTTATCTAACAAGTGTTTAACAAAATCCCTTGTGTATATGTGTTCTATTACATCAGTTGAACACTCGAAGGTTTCTGTTAGGATATATATTGGAAGTACAATGAATCAATTTAAAAAAAAAAGTTTCTATAACCATCTCTCATCCTTTAATAATGCGGATAAACGAAATATGACTTCACTTTCTAAATATTTTTGGAAATTGAAAGACGAAAATAAAACACCTAAAGTTAGATGGAAAATTCTAGAACTAGCAAGAATCTCTCGATCATTGAACGAACCATGCTTCCTCTGTCTACAGGTTAAAAATTAAAATAATTAAGTACTTGAATAGTGACATTTTATTGAATCAAAGATATGAAACAGCGGTAAGTAGCAAGCACATTAAAGAATTGACCTTGTAATCGTGCTAAATTTCTTGGCTCAAGAAACAATCTTTTTATGTTTATTATCTTTTTAAACATTTTAATGTTATTATCGTTAATTCATTCGAGTTTTAGGTATTATATCGGTTAATATTTGTAATTTGCTAGTAGTTTGATTAGCCAGCAATTAGCTTATTATTTTTATTTTTTATTTTATTTTATTTTTCTCTTGTAGTTTTAACAATAGTTTCTAATTCAAAATTAATTTAAAAGTTTAAAATTTATTTTGTTTTCTATTTTATAATGTAAGGTCGATCTTAAGTATTGCATTGCTTCTTAAAGTGTTACTTTTTACATTCTATGGATAATATTGTTTAAATATATGATTTCATATAAATTGCCATAAAATTCAAAATGAGACATTGTTTAACAATGTATACATTTACGCCACATTTCCGTTCAAATTTGTATTCTCTTATTCAATTTAATTTATTTGGCTTAAGTCGTATCAACATATTTCATTAGGCTACCTTAACTTTCTTCTTCCTGTGTATCTGCGTAATTTTTAATATACTTCTTATTTCTCTTGGTTTTTTCTTTTCTCTTGGTTTTTTCTTTTCTCTTGGTTTTTTCTTTTCTCTTGCCTTTTTCTTTTCTCTTGCCTTTTTCTTTTCTCTTGCCTTTTTCTTTTCTCTTGCCTTTTTCTTTTCTCTTGCCTTTTTCTCTTCTCTTGCCTTTTCTCTTGCCTTTTCTCTTGCCTTTTCTCTTGCCTTTTCTCTTGCCTTTTCTCTTGCCTTTTCTCTTTTCTCTTGCCTTTTCTCTTTTCTCTTGCCTTTTCTCTTTTCTCTTGCCTTTTCTCTTTTCTCTTGCCTTTTCTCTTTTCTCTTGCCTTTTCTCTTTTCTCTTGCCTTTTCTCTTGCCTTTTCTCTTGCCTTTTCTCTTTTCT
>OZ010584.1:23523820-23553820 GCA_963932145.1 Acanthosepion lycidas
AAACCCTGTATTTAAATTTTTGAAGATCAAAGTTGACTGGAAAGCGAGAAGTGCTAGAGAAGAAACTGTTAGAATAGAACTTACGGCTAGATCTAGCTATTCCAACTCTAAAATTTGTACTAAGCTTAAATATGTAAAGTCAAGTTATCAAAGAGGAAAGTTTATCAGAACAATTACCAGGAAAATATTTATAGAAAGGGAACAGGGGAGCTACATTACGACGCTGGAAAAGTGAATGAAGCCAAGATGCCAGGTCAGGAAGATTAACTTTCTTCTTTGTATTTTATCAGGAATCTCAAAATACATAGCAGGAGGGTTAGACCAAATGTGACAGTAATATCAAATGCATGGACGAATGGTAGACTTAGAAATATATAAGATAGATTTTGGCGAGAAAATGGGCCTAGCGCGATAGAGTGAACTAACATTACTAGCAGCAGACCTAGCAATTGATTCAATATAATCTTTCCATTTCATGTCAGCGGAAAACATTATTCCGAGAAAGACCAATGAATCACTCCCCTGAAGCATCAGCCATGCTGATGGAATGCAAGAGAAGTTCTCTTAAACGATTAAAAGAGATTAGTTTCGTTTTGGAGGAGTTAAAGTTAACAACATATTATTTTTTACTACAGCTTCCAACTTGACCTTATCAAACCGATAACACTTACCGTATTTCGCTGCTTATAAGACGCCCGATGCATTGTAAGTCCTCACAAAATTTTGAAGGAAGAAATTGAAGAAAAAAAACTTTTTCCTTGTTTTTCATAGACCCCCCCAATATCCCCAATTTTACTCTCTGTATAGCATATTTCAGCCTGAAAACCTGATTAATCCTGACAAATTTGTCATAGACTAATTAGTATAAAATGTATAGCAACTATTTAAGATATAATAACTAGAAGAGAAGTTAACTTCAGTCACCGACCTTCAATTTATAAAACGTAAGGTGGGTTTTGAAGATATTTTTATACGAAAAAAATGCGTCTTATTAGCAGAGAATTGCAGTATTATTAAAAACAGGTGTAAATCGTAGTGTCACAAACATAGTTGAGAACTGATGACATCAGGGAGGTGGTTTTATAAAAAAAATTAGGAACAGCGGATGTCCAAGGATATTAATACAATAAGATCTAGAAGAGTGGCCGTTCAAGATAACTTTCATTTCGCGATTTTATAAATATTGAATCCGCTCAAAAATCTTATAGGAATAATAGAGTGTTAGCGCAACATACGGTTATTAGAATTCTACAGAATTTAGAACTGCTGAATTTTAAATTAATCTATTTTGTTCTTTGGTTGATAAAGAGAATAAGAAAAAGACTTTTCTTTTAACCAATATTTTCCTGAAATATATCTTATTAGAATGTAGGTCTTTGTGGTAAATGTTAAATGAAATTATAGGTGAGCACCAAAGAGAGTTACGATACACCGAAAAACAATGTCAAAATGGTGGATAAATATTACTTAGTCTCTAGTAATTTTACTTCGTAAAGGGTATTAAATCTTTCTTTTCACTAAATAAATAAAAAGGATAAGAACTCTTTGGTTACGTTAGTATTTAACCCTAGGTCTGACATTTTCATCTACCAGTCTGTTAAATTGAAATTTCCTAATAACATTCAGGCCGGTAGGTGAAAAGAAATAAATGTACAGTTTAATAATTAAACGGAGCGTCTACTCAAATACGAGTAACCACTAAAAATCATGTGTAAAGTGATGCAAATCTGTCGGATTAATAAGAATCCATTGTAAAAAAAAAAAAAAAAATCTTAGTTTCGTATCCAAACGTAAATGATGTGCAGATATGGAAAAAAAACTTCGAGAGCTCTATGATGGGAGAAATTTCGCTTGAAAGCATGTACTGTCCGTCTGTTCTTTGTGGGCAAGAGGTAAAACGCGCTGCCCAGCTAAACGGTGATTCGCTCTGCCCTGTGACGCGCAAGTCCGATTCTTTCGGACGGCATAAAATGGCCCACTGATGTTGATATGCCATGAAATAAAATAACCACACCGATTCCTTCGGAAGGGCGTATATTTTTCTTTAAGATTCCTCGAATATTCAAGTAAGTAAAAATAAATAAATATGTTTAATAAATAAACGGAACGGTACTTAGAAACAAGTATCCAATAAAAATAACATTTTAAGACATATAAATATATCGGATTAATGAATTATATATATATATATATATATAATATATATATAGTCTCTCTCTGGTCCAATGAATATTTAGACGCGAAACCAGTAACTTAATTTGTAGAATATTATAGCACTTATTTATTAAGTCGGTTTTTAGTAAAAGTTCGAATACTTAGAAATAAAAACGAAAAAAGATTGTAATTTTTACGTATTTCTCTCTCTTTTATTTTGTATATATAATAAAAATGTGTGTGAATTCCGATACAGATCGATGTCATTGAAAACGCCAACAGCCGTCAAAAATCCAGGTCTTTATACAATACAGGCACAACTGTCAGTTTTACAATAAGCTTTATCATGATGCGTCTACTGTTTTCGGCACCACTTTAAGTTGGTGAGGGTCCTCTTCGGTACCTGCAAATAAGTTTAAATGGTTCAACCGTTTTATTCCGGTATCTAGTGATAGTTTATCGGGAAAATAACAGTAATGCCTGTACTTTTCAGGAGACCATGATTTTCTCCGTTTTAAATGCATTTTTAATAACATTGGCCGATATATATATATATTAGGCAGCATTTTTCCATTAAGCCATGTCTCCTTGAATTATTGTTTTGTCTATTGATTTTCAATCGGATCCTCTCATATTCACAAACAAACTTCTTAGTATCCTTATTAAAGGAAGAGAGAAAATTACCAAGTTGATACATATTCATTTAGTCCTAGTACTTTCAACATTAGCACAATGTCATCATCAGGATGTTGTCTTTTTTCTATGACAGGATTGTGTTCATCTGAAAGTTAATTTTTTAACTATGAAGTGAAAAACGGTAAGGATATGTACTATACAGTCTAGATTTCATGTAAACGATAGGGAAGGTAACTAAGTTTGAAATATCCATATGTTTTGTTTATTTTTTAACTATTAATTTAAAATATCCAGGTTTTAACTATCTACTGTAAACAATTTAAAACATTTATGCAGTATTCATAATTTTATTAATGGTTGGTTTCAATTTTTTACTATCGATAGGTTCAAGAATTTTTAGTTTATGATTATTATTTTCATGAAAATGTATAGATGTCTTTTCAACAAGAAAAGTAGACAAAATGTGTCTAAATTACTCAATGAGAAATGTCTTAACATATAGGCTTAAGTTCAGAAGGAGACCACAAGGGTGGGGCATACTGGGGACAATGAGAGTAACTTATGAGCTATAGTGCTCGGTATCAACCTCGTGTTGTGAGATGAATTCATTTCAAAAAGTATATTTGTCATATTCTTTTCATATAAAAACCCAAGCTACACTGGGTTGTCCTGCTAAGTCGACTATAATTCTATGCGTATAGCTATAAATCTATCTTGGAATGGACGTCTGTCGACAATTCAACTTACAACTAATTGAAAAGGATACGTTAATGGCAGGCGACCGTCGAATTATATTAATTTTAATTTCTTACAATATGAGCTAATATCTGTTTTAATTCAGCATGTGGCATAAAGTATGGGGTCTTCTTCTGCCCATATATTGCGACAATTTCTTGTGTGATCATCTATAAAATCACAGTTAGTCTACGGCGCTGAAGAAAAGGGGGCAGGTTCTTTAACGATTTTCACTTTGGTTAACATCTGAAAGCTAAGGAAACTCGTGCTAAATTTCGCTCGTAATTTTACGATTTAAACAGTTGGTTAGATTACGTCATCAGTGAAGGAATATCAACAAAGAAAGAAAGAAAAATGTCTGGGCGAATATTTTCTGTTATGGGGACACTTGGTTGGTGGGCGGAAAAGTTGGTTGTTTATCGTTTGAGGTCGGTTCGTCGAGTCACGGTAAAAGCAGGAATTTTGAATTAACATTTTAAAGAGAAACAGATGTTTTCGCCTTGAAAGTGTGGTTCACCACAATATTTTAAGCCTGTACTAAATTAGCCCTGTAATAGCATCGGCAGTGGTAGTACAGAAGGCCGGAAACGCCACTGTTCCTCAGATCTGATGGATTATTGGTGATATCTCTAGCGTAAAGCGTCGTACGTACCTTTCTTTCCTTATAACAGAACATGGGTACTACGGGGTTCAGTGGTACTAATTTCAAAATAAAATCCATCATTAGTCAGCGTTCATCAAGTGCTCAGTGTTATGATACAGAGCTATAAGTATATAGTAGTACATATGTATAAAATTCAACGTCGATAACATTACTGTGAATACACACCTGAAGATGGCATGAACCTCCGATTAGTGTTATCGACGTTGGATATTATATATATATATATATATATATATATATATATAATGTATAAACTGGCCACTCGTATTCGAGTATACCCGTCTACTAGGGCAGCTCAGACGCATTTGTGTTTATTCAACATCCTGTGGTTTATACTGCAACATTGCTGAGCAGACCTTAGTTACAGTTTTTCATCTAGCGTGATCAACAATTTGAACAAGGACTCGGCCACAATGACTTGTGACTTGTGACCCGACTTCGAATTCCAGTCGAATCCATTACATTCACTTACTTGCTAATACCCTTGGGAAAGGTATGAATCCTCTTCTCCCTCCAGCTATAGATACATAGCAGGACAGACTGGGTTCTATAGCCTTGGATGGCAACTGGTCTAGGAGAATGACAAGACTGAATTCACAACCTGCGGAGGGTCGTTTGGGGAGCTTGTTGCACGTAGTGCACCAGGTCTCTGTATTCGGCCCTTCAAAAAGTGTGGATGATCCTGCACGAAACCTTCACAACTATAATCAATTCCCACGGGCTGTCGGTTTCCTGGAAACTGGTCTGCTTGACCCTCGTACGCTGGATTCGACGGAAGAGTCGAGCGATATATATATATATATATATATATAATCATTATCCAGCTTGTCATTCTTTGTGTCTAAGACTGATTCCCAATCTATCCTTAAATCCGTTAAGCATTCTCTCCGGAAATGTAAGAAGAGAATATCAGTAGGAAAGACAGGGGAAACAAAACGAAAACAGGTGCGATATATAAGAAGTTGAAAAAGCAACTTTAAGAATTATTTATTTACAGTAACTTTTACCGGTTTCACAGTTCTATGGTTTTCAAAAAGTTATATTGACATAGAGAGATGTTTAGCTAAATCATATTGTATCGCCACACGTCTCTCCATCACAATGTAACTATTGAAAAGCGTAGAACTGTGGGACCAGTAAAGTTAATGTAAATAAATATTCTTAAAAACACCACTTGAATTTTCATCTTATTTTTCTTATATTATTAGCTGTATGCATGCATCGTGTCTACGTTTGTATTGGCGCGAGGCTGAGTTAGAACTGCAGAATATTAGTTAACTTGCAAGTGGTCTGACACCCAAGTAGAATGGTGTAATCCCAAGTAAAAGCGATATTCTGTTAAATACACAGAAATGTGGCACAAGGCCAAAATGGGGATTGGGGGAAAGGACGGTCTTCTTCTGTCTTAACTATAATTTAGCTAGCCGCAAACACTGATCCAATCGTACAAACAATATTCCTTACACCAAAGCAACACATTCATACGTACCTTTTTTGTCCCAAGTAAAAGCTGACCCGAGTCATTTAATGGAGAGATAATGGGTGAATAGAGACCACTTATGAAAAACGTGTTTGGCAGGTCTATTTTAGCAAAATTAACCAACCCAACTAATGCACCATTAGGTAATCTCCTATAAATGAGGTAAAATTAGCTGGCTTGCTTTTTCAAGACATAAGAAGGCAGCCATATTAGCAGATAAGTCACTTGATTTCTACATCCCGCCCCCCTCTCCCGATCACGTAAACATAGTGGCTGTTTGGGAAGAATCAGTTCCTTATTGCCTGGCCGATTGTATGGGAGTAGTCGGGATAGCGTCCTGGGAATCCTGTTTCTCGATGGCTGGGATAGATTAGGGCTCTGGGATGACAGGTCACTTCACAATATAATGCCACCATTTCCCGATTCTTTGGCAGATTGATGTGGTCTACACATATCTGTAATCGTCGGCTCAGGGGACACGGGCAAGGCACTTGACTTCTACAACGTTCACTTTCTGACCGCGAGACCCGGGCTCGAATCCCACCACGATTTATTTGAGAGGAAGTGGACTTCCTGACGTTATTGGTCTGGAGGGAGACGATCCCAGCGTGCGGCACCTTTTGGAAAGTTCCTGAAAACCATACCAAGGGTTGGCCAAAGCCTTGTGAGTGAAATTGTGTAGACGGAACGCTAGCTGTGCTAGCACGAAGTCGGAAGTCATCGTGGCCGAGGGTTTGAGTGTGCTGGCGTTGTTCAGATTGTTGATCATGCTACATAACACGCTCTCTCCCAGAAACTATAACTAAGGTCTGCTCAGTATAGTGTCAGTATAAACTACAAGTTGGCTTTATTGGGTGTTGAACAAACACAAATGTACCTGAGCAAGCGTCTGCAATAAGTAAACGTGTATCCTCGAATATCAGAGTGACCACCTATTGTTATTATTATTATTATTATGTATGTCTTTCAAAGAGCGACACATAAACAATCCACTATTTTAACGAGAAATGCCAAACGTTGTATTCGAGTTGAAAATATTTTTCACCTCAAATCGGATGTTTTTGATTCAAGAGTTCTTAGGAATTATTAGGTTGGTGGAAAAATAATGACGTAATAATGTCGTTTTTTTGACGTTACGTCAAAAAAACGACATTATTACGTCATTATTTTTCCACCAACCTAATAATTCATTAAATAGACATTTCCAGTCTCCAGAATTAAGATGTTTCATATTTTTGTGACCGTCACAAAAAATTATGATTAGACTGCAGGGGCGTGGCTCAACCCAGTAATACAGTATCCTAGAATTTATCAATTAGTCTTTAGTAATCGATTTAATGTTTTTGTCTGCATAATTTAAAAGATTTAGCCCTGCTGGCTGACAGATGCAGAAATGGACCAAAACCTGTAAATTCAAATCCTGTCTTTGTAATATTAATGCAATGCTATCTTTTTACCAAGAGTTAACACAACTGATTCAGCGATAGTTGGGCATTTATTTAAATAACCAATAATGTACCCCATCCTACAACGAAGCCATGTCCTCTGTCCAGAGGAACGATCACTCTCATCGTTCCTTTCTTTTCGTCCGCCATTACATTTTCCCGAATTGTACCTTAATTCTTATTAGGTTGGTGCAAAAATAATGTCGTTTTTTGACGTTCAACTTCAAAAGAAAAACGATATTATTTTTGCACCAACCTAATATGCCACCATTAGGTTGGTGCAAAAATAATGACGTAATAATGTCGTTTTTTGACGTATTTTTTAACCTCCAAAAACGACATTATTACGTCATTATTTTTGCACCAAACTAATACATTTTCACCTAGTTCATATTTCCCACCGAATTTATCTAAGGTATTGTCCGGTCTTCATCCGAATTCACATTGTCGTGTTGATTTGCCGCTGTCTCTGTTTCCCACCTACGCAGTGTGCTACTGTCTCTGATTCTCACCTACGCAGTTTGCTACTGTCTCCAATTCTCGCCCACACAGATTGCTACTGTCTCTGATTCTCGCCCACACAGATTGCTACTGTCTCCGATTCTCGCCCACACAGATTGCTACTGTCTCTGATTCTCGCCCACACAGATTGCTACTGTCTCCGATTCTCGCCCACACAGATTGCTACTGTCTCCGATTCTCGCCCACACAGATTGCTACTGTCTCCGATTCTCGCCCACACAGATTGCTACTGTCTCCGATTCTCGCCCACACAGATTGCTACTGTCTCTGATTCTCACCTACGCAGTTTGCTACTGTCTCCGATTCTCACCCACACAGATTGCTACTGTCTCCGATTCTCACCTACGCAGATTGCTACTGTCTCTGATTCTCGCCCACACAGATTGCTACTGTCTCTGATTCTCGCCTACGCAGTTTGCTACTGTCTCCGATTCTTGCCCACACAGATTGCTACTGTCTCCGATTCTCGCCCACACAGATTGCTACTGTCTCCGTTTCTCGCCCACACAGATTGCTACTGTCTCCGATTCTCGCCCACACAGATTGCTACTGTCTCCGATTCTCGCCCACACAGATTGCTACTGTCTCCGATTCTCGCCCACACAGATTGCTACTGTCTCCGATTCTCGCCCACACAGATTGCTACTGTCTCCGATTCTCGCCCACACAGATTGCTACTGTCTCCGATTCTCGCCCACACAGATTGCTACTGTCTCCGATTCTCGCCCACACAGATTGCTACTGTCTCCGATTCTCGCCCACACAGATTGCTACTGTCTCCGATTCTCGCCCACACAGATTGCTACTGTCTCCGATTCTCGCCCACACAGATTGCTACTGTCTCCGATTCTCGCCCACACAGATTGCTACTGTCTCCGATTCTCGCCCACACAGATTGCTACTGTCTCCGATTCTCGCCCACACAGATTGCTACTGTCTCCGATTCTCGCCCACACAGATTGCTACTGTCTCCGATTCTCGCCCACACAGATTGCTACTGTCTCCGATTCTCGCCCACACAGATTGCTACTGTCTCCGATTCTCGCCCACACAGATTGCTACTGTCTCCGATTCTCGCCCACACAGATTGCTACTGTCTCCGATTCTCACCCACAAAAAATGCCACTGTCTCTACGTCAGTTTCACCCCCCTCCCAGATTTTCTTTGTTCTACATCAGTTTCGTCCATCTCCCAAATTTCCGTTGCTCCCTACAACATATTCGTCCCCTACCCGTTTCAACAACCTCCACGTCTGCCACAGGGAATCCCGCAACGTCCACGGCCGTTAGCACTTCGCCTTTCAATTCCGCCGTCCTCTGGTTCCCATCGTGTCTACGTTTGTTTACACTTACCCCCCCACACACACTCCTACCTTATTGATTCCAACACTCTCCACTTCCGTCGCACCCACTTCGTCTATTTTACTCCACTCATATTTTCCATTTCCTGAATATTACTTCATTGAATTGCCCTCTACCAATATCAAAACTAACCTTTCACTCAACTTTGTCTGTACTAAGACAAAATAAACACCCCTTTTCACCCATCAATTACGACCAGCTTCCAAAGATTCTTATTTTGATATTTGAATATAAATCATTTCGGTTTCCCTCTCCTCGGGCCTGCGTCCTGGGTATGACGATAAACTACGTCCAGTACCAAGGTCTCTGATCAGGAGCTTTTGAGGAGCGTGAAACCACCTCTTAATTGCTGGAGTTCCCAGGTCGACCCTGACCCGGAGAGGTAGCACCTGTTAAGGTTCTGTCTATGGGCAAATAGTTAACCCCGAAATTGGGGTCAAATCATTATGAAAGTGTAAAAATAGGTTTTAATACCAGAAATTCTTTGTAAAAAATATTATTATCAACAATACATTTTTGGAAAAAAATATTACCAGCAATACAGTTTTGAAGGAAAAAATTATTACCAGAAATAAATTTTTGACAAAGCAAAATATTGCCAGCAATATAAATTTTGTCAACATTAAATAACCCATAGAGGTTGATATGCCATAAAACAAAACAAACAAAACCTCTCCTCCGACCAGCTGCCTCCAAATCAAAACACATTTGTTTGTTTCTCTTATTTTTCGTTCTATTCTTTAAAACTTAGACAGATGGATGAAAACAGACCCTTTGAGGGACGAGTACTTGTGTAAACTGCGTATAGTTTATTCACTTAATAAAAAGACCCATGTATAAGGATTTAAACCTTATATGCCGTGATCGTTCAAGGTATGTATGAATTAGTGAGAATATATTTATTTTGCTAAAAAGTAACCTGTGAGTCGATTTTGTTGTTAGATAATAAAGTGACTCCTGCAAGAATTAATATAAGAACTGGAAAGATATATTTTACCTCAAAACGGCGGTCGTCGTCAACTCATATTTCATTGGAGACAAGCGGATATCATAAATTGATGATTTAAACTTTCTCCGGCGATGTAAGCATTGTTCGAGTTTAAGTGGCAACTCTGGGATTTGTGAGGTTAGGTTATTTGATGAGATCTTTACCCGCAACTTAATCTGAAAGATCAAGCCAAAGACAACGCTATACTTGCCTTCAGAATTCCCGAAGAATAACGAGACGAAAAATGGTGACAACTTGATACATGGAATGTTTCAAGACGTAACATAGTGTTGACAATTTGAACTTCAGGAACCCGACATTCGTTTTATCTTGCTTTTTAGTTATATAAACTAAAAGATGATTTTAATACTATTTACATGTAATTAACATATTGATTGCCAACTCAAAATCAAGATAGAGTAATGTGGGAATAATGAGTTTGTTTTGTTTTACGTCACATCAACTTAGAATATATTCGTTTGTTTGTTTAGCGGCATATCATCTGTTATGAGTCATTTGATGCGGGAATTTAATTTTCTTGGAGGCATTAGTAATTTCTTTTACAAAAATGCATTGCTGGAATTTTTTATTTATTTATTTTTTTTTTTTTTTTCAAGAATCCATTTCTGGTCATTTTTTGTTTAAATGTATTGTAGTATTTTATTATAAAAATCTATTTTTATGCTTTCATAGTGTTCTGACCCCAGTTATGTGGTTAACTGTTTGCCCATACCTATGACCCTGTGAAATCTTCCACAACAAACTAGCCTTACCTCTTTTTAGGAAATGCACTCTTCCTAACTGGTAACTAAAATCCTACTTTCACACAAATATAATAAGTATTCATTGGTCAATCACCTCCAATCTTGCTTGCTGATTGGTCAGTTCCGACCAATCAAACGCGACCAATCTGTTTTTCCCGCGTTCTCCGTTTGAGCCTCCCACGTGGTACACGACCATTATAAAAATCTAACACGTGTAAACTCCCTTGAGTAGTTTTTCTTTCCATTCATCTCTCTCGCACGTCTCATTCCTTGCTACCAAGTGCCAAGATGTAACCTTCAGGAACTCCCGTCTTAGCCATTGCTGGCCAGACGTTAAAGACAATTACCAACATTCACGAACTCTGAAATCACTCCTGAACTTTTACCAATTTTAAAACTCAAAATTCCAAACTTTCTTAATATGAACTCCGGTACAATTAATACCTAACCAAAGGGACACGACACTGTCCTACCTTTTAAGTTCGCATGCATGTACATCAAACATTAATAAATCTAATTGTTATGTTTTGAAATCATTCCGTTCAGTTTTGTATTTTATTCTATGTGCTATTTACGTCAAGTATGAATTGCATTGCGTTCACGCATTGTCCTTAATCTCACCTTTCTTAGCCAAAGTTAAATATTGGTAACTCTATATCAACATATTGGTGCAAAAATAATGACATAATAATGTCGTTTTTTTACATTAAAAATACGTCAAAAAACGACATTATTACGTCATTATTTTTGCACCAACCTAATATATTGATGACCGCGACGTTCGTCGTTCAACGTTCACAACAACAATGGTAATACAACCGCTACACATATTTGGTGATTCCGTCGGGAATAAACAATAAAGGTACCCTATCGCTACAACCCTATCAGGTACTACCACTAGATCTGGGAACAACAGGAATTAAGAGGTGGTTCCACACTCTTCAAAATTTCTCGATCAGAGGCCTTGCTGTCGGATGTAATTACTTATATAGGGTCTCTTTTTTTAATTTTTGAACAAATATTTTGTAAAAGAATATATTAGAAAACTTTTTAGTGCTAATAATATTTTGCCAAAATGGTCGCCAAGGTTTTTTTTTTTTTTTTTTTTTTTTCCTAAACCTAGAAGCCATTTCATCAACTAGTGGTAACGGTTTCTTTCTTGTGTGCATAATATACTTTTTCTTGGATTTTTCAGATGATATTAGATGCTTCATGGCAAATAATCATTACCGCACGCTATAAACGTGTGTATTTAATAATGGCCGACTGGGAAAAGGTTGGTCATCCGTATCTATCCTTCTCTTAGCTATTTGAATTCAGATTCTAACAATTTACACATGCAACATAAGAACTCATCCTTCACCATTCGATTCGAACATGTACCAAAATAGCGCGTTTCCACAGGGGACCTAAGAGTATACCTATTATTTATCCACGTACTATTTTTTTCTTCTTAGAAAAATATATACAGATTTGTTAGGAATATATACAATGATATATGTATATTATTTCCAAAAATATATATAAATTTGTGATATGCGATGGAGTATATACAATTATATGAAAAAATTGGAGATGCATAAACTCAAATAAAAAGATCAGCTAAACAGTTTGAAATAAAATTGTGTTAGTAAGCTACCGAGAGAATGAGAATGGCCGCTGTAATTCTGTTGTAAATTTGATTTACATTTATTTTATACATATTCATGTCACCATATATTGGTGACAAAATTAATTCTGCAAATATTACTGATATGGGAGTTGAAACAATTTGTTTTTGTTTTTTTGTTTTTTATGTTTTTTTTTGTTTGTTTTTTTTTTTTTTGCTTGTTATGGGTCCACCCCTTTTTCATACAAGTGGACTCGACTAGTGTGTACTTGTACTGCTGCCGGTGAATACCCGAGAGTTAGAGTAATAGTTAGAGTAATAGAGAGAGTAACAGTGAGTAAGAGAGTAACAGTGATAGTCAGAAAGTGATACAGTGAGAGAGTGAGGTAGCCGCTTTGTAGGAGTCGCAGTTGCGAGCACGTAGACTCAGAAGGACGTCATACTTCGATACTGAATTTTCCAGACTATATATATATATATATATATATATTATTGTTATTATTATTATTGCTACTAACCGCATTTCTGGATCTATTAACCGTATTACGAATTATTGCGTCAATACATTTATTTGCTATATTTCATCTCGGAATCTACATTTTTTTTTTTTTTTTTTAATACCTACTATACATTTATAAATCACTCGAGTAAAATTTAAGAGAACCGTAGTGGCAATTGTATTTCCCCAAAAATTTTCACAAGAAACCAGATATTGCTTTATATCGAAATCTGCATAGATGGTTTCCAACATTTGGCGAAGCAATTTTAGATGAAAATATAACATTTCACCAGACGTGACGTAAACTGAAATGCCATATATTAATGACATGGCGTTTCAGTTTACGTCATGTCTGGTGAAATGTTATATTTTCATGGCGGTCAACGTATTAAAGTGAAAGTAAAAATACAACTCCGTCCCGGGTGTGACGAGAAACTGTGTCTGCGTCCCGCGTGTGACGATAAACTGCGTCTGCGTCCTGGATAATAAGACGATAAACTACATCCGACAGCAAGGTCTCTGATCAGGAGGTTTTTCACGAGCGTGTAACCACCTCTTAATTGCTGGTGTTCCCAGGTCCACCCTGACCCAGGGTGGTAGCACCCTTTAGTGTCCAGCTATGGGCAAATAGTTAACCCCTAAAATGGAGTCAAAACGTGTAAAAATAGGTTTTAATACCAGCAATACATTTTGGAAAAAAATTATTACCTAAAATACGTTTTTGGAAAAATATTACCAGCAATAAAAAAAAATATTGTTGGCATTAAATAACCCACTGAGGTTGATTTGCCGTAAAACAAACCAAACCAAAAATACAGTGTGTCTATAAATTTTGTGTCCATATATATATATATATATATATATATATATATATATATATATATATATACTTGTATTTGCGATAGAAATAATCTGTAAAAAATGTTATAAAGTTTCATGTACCTAGTTTTAAGTATAGATAAAATAAGTAATGTAATTTCAAGCACTACTGTAAATCAGTTGGCAAATGTTTTCCGTGAACTGCAAAATCGTATTACCCTTTGTATTGCTAATGATGGAGGACATTTGGAAACTTAAATAAGATTTCAATAAAACCTTAAATAAATATAGATTTATGTACACTATTTACATTATTCTGACTATTGTCCTCATCTTTGTTGCCATATTTATTACAACGTTTCGGCCGTTGTACGCTCCGACCTTCTTCAGGTGTTTAGAATGTCGAACTGAACCCTTTATTTCGCTCATTGGGGTAGACTGTTCTAGTTCTACGTGCCATGTTTTATGGATATCAGTTATCTCCGGTTAATTCCCCTCTCGACTGCCTTAACCAGGTATTAAACTCACACTCTTTTGGGTCCTGTCACTGGATCTTACCAACGGCTTTGTCCAATGTGCCATGTGTCCTTGAGGACACACTCTTTAGGACCTGTCACTGGATCTAACCAACGGCTTTATCCAATGTGCCATGTGTCCTTGAGGACACACTCTTTAGGACCTGTCACTGGATCTAACCAACGGCTTTGTCCAATGTGCCATGTGTCCTTGAGGACACACTCTTTAGGACCTGTCACTGGATCTAACCAACGGCTTTATCCAATGTGCCATGTGTCCTTGAGGACACACTCTTTAGGACCTGTCACTGGATCTAACCAACGGCTTTGTCCAATGTGCCATGTGTCCTTGAGGACACACTCTTTAGGACCTGTCACTGGATCTTACCAACGGCTTTGTCCAATGTGCCATGTGTCCTTGAGGACACACTCTTTAGGACCTGTCACTGGATCTAACCAACGGCTTTGTCCAATGTGCCATGTGTCCTTGAGGACACACTCTTTAGGACCTGTCACTGGATCTAACCAACGGCTTTGTCCAATGTGCCATGTGTCCTTGAGGACACACTCTTTAGGACCTGTCACTGGATCTAACCAACGGCTTTGTCCAATGTGCCATGTGTCCTTGAGGACACACTCTTTAGGACCTGTCACTGGATCTAACCAACGGCTTTGTCCAATGTGCCATGTGTCCTTGAGGACACACTCTTTAGGACCTGTCACTGGATCTAACCAACGCCTTTATCCACTGTGCCACGATTTTTTTGTTTTTTAATTTCGTTTAACGGACTGCGTATTTGAGAAAATTAACTTCTTCGGACGCGCACGCCTGTAGACGAAATCAACACTGTTTAAAAACCGAGACTTTCTACTCAAATACGGATATGCACTAAAAATAACGTTAGAATTTTGAAGTAATAAAATATATATATTGCGAGATGGAGTAATGGAAAGCGCGGCTCGTATTATGAAATTGGAGAACCGAGTTCGAATTACAGTCTAGTTCGTTCGATTCCCTAGCGTGCAAATGCGATTAAAAAATATATGAATCCATTTTTTTCATTTATCTTCACCAGGTATGGATAAATAGCAGGGTAGGCTATAGCCTTGGTTGACAACCAGCCGCTCACTCCAGAGCATTAGACGCTGGATCAGGCAATTTGGGGGCATGATGAATTGCTCTACGTTTTCGATGTATGAGGGTCAAGCAGCTCAGTTCTTATACCCAACAGCCAGGCTACCCGGACATATGATTTGATTATAGTTGTGAAGGCTTGTGCAGAACCAACCACACTTTTTGGAAGAGTCGAATACAGAGAACTGTTGCACAGTATGCAACAAGGTCCCCAAACAACCCTCCGCAGGTTTGAATTCAGAGCTTCCATTCTCCTTGACCTGTTGTCACCCATTGCTATAGAACCTAGTCTGTCCTGATATTTATCCATAGCTGGGGGGAAGAAGAGATGGATTCATGTTTTACCCAAGGATATTAGCACATAAGCGAATGTATTAGGTTGGTGCAAAAATAATGACGTATTTTTTTAACGTCGAAAAACGACATTATTCCGTCATTATTTTTTCACCAACCTAATAGTAAAATCGAACTCGGCTCTCTGATGCCGCAATCCATTATACCAAAGTGCCTATATATATATATATATATATATATATATATATATATATTCAGAGGTAAATGACTCCAGAAGAATGAACTATTTGGTGTAGGTCACGAACTTTTCACTTTGCTTACGCTTCGATAGAGTCAAAGTATGGCGGAGAAATGTGGAGCTGTCAGATCACAAACAGGCGTGTTAAAACGTGATGAATATTAAGTAAAAGGAACGTGATTTGTGGGAAGGGTAGAAATTGGAACGATTCTTCTACTTCCGGATTGCAAAGACGACTTAGAATAGCTAAGGAAATGAATGGCGGAGGACATTGAATTTCTACCACCCTCCCCCGGATCACTGGAGAATGTAATGGTGATGTTTATTGAAAAAGTCCCCGTTTCGTTACGAAGGTACACTTAAGAAGCGATTATTAAGGATCGAATCACTGATAACGGCTCCCAAGACAAAGAAGCACTTTCTAAATATTGGCACAAGGCCAGTTTGCCAATTCAGTATCAACGCATGATCTGATAATCTAAAACATTTCTCCCAGGCAGATATTTACAATGTTTATATCCAGCTGGCATGAAGCAATATATATGAGCGAAGATCAAACTCAAGTAGGTTGGTCTGGATTCCTCTTCAGTTGGCTATTTTATCTTATGTTGCTTTCTCCTTTCTGATGTTCTTTTTTTTCTCAATCGCTCGCTTAATTTTTTTTCATCCTATTCTATGCATGGCATCAGTACTTCCATTTTCGGACATATTCGCTATATTCCAGTTCACCATTTCCCACCCACACCCCAAAAAAAAATTTGTATTCACTTACCACTCTTTCAGATTTTTCGCTCCTGTCGACTGCGTTTGTTTGTTATTCTCTGATTTCTTTTGTCCCACTATATTACTCGAATCTCTCCCTCTCCCTCTCTCTCTAAATATATTCTTTGTCTCTAAACAAGTCTCTGCTTTTTCATTTCCCTCTCTCCCTCACGTTGCTGCTTTCCATTGTCACTCTCACCCGTTCCGTTTCCCGTCTACGGTGCGTGATCTGTCGCCGTCTCCCGTCTACAGTGCGTGTTCTGTCGCCGTCTCTCGCCCTCCGTGCGTGCGTGTTCTGTCGCCGTCTCTCGCCCTCCGTGCGTGCGTGTTCTGTCGCCGTCTCTCGCCCTCCGTGCGTGCGTGTTCTGTCGCCGTCTCTCGCCCTCCGTGCGTGCGTGTTCTGTCGCCGTCTCTCGCCCTCCGTGCGTGCGTGTTCTGTCGCCGTCTCTCGCCCTCCGTGCGTGCGTGTTCTGTCGCCGTCTCTCGCCCTCCGTGCGTGCGTGTTCTGTCGCCGTCTCCCGCCCTCCGTGCGTGCGTGTTCTGTCGCCGTCTCCCGCCCTCCGTGCGTGCGTGTTCTGTCGCCGTCTCCCGCCCTCCGTGCGTGCGTGTTCTGTCGCCGTCTCCCGCCCTCCGTGCGTGCGTGTTCTGTCGCCGTCTCCCGCCCTCCGTGCGTGCGTGTTCTGTCGCCGTCTCCCGCCCTCCGTGCGTGCGTGTTCTGTCGCCGTCTCCCGCCCTCCGTGCGTGCGTGTTCTGTCGCCGTCTCCCGCCCTCCGTGCGTGCGTGTTCTGTCGCCGTCTCCCGCCCTCCGTGCGTGCGTGTTCTGTCGCCGTCTCCCGCCCTCCGTGCGTGCGTGTTCTGTCGCCGTCTCCCGCCCTCCGTGCGTGCGTGTTCTGTCGCCGTCTCCCGCCCTCCGTGCGTGCGTGTTCTCTCTTTATGAACTTGCTGTCTATGATCTTTTTTTTCTCTGTCTCTGTCGCTCTCACTCATGTCTATTTTCTCTTCTTTTTTTCGTCTCTCTCATTCTATCGTGTTTTTCCTCTCTCCTTTTTACCCTACTCTTACCGGCAGTAAGGCGATAAGTATGTTTCATTATGGCCTCCCTAATAAACGCCGACATCTTCTGGACGGGTTTGGGACGGGCTGGCGTTTCGCGCGCTGGGCTTTCATCATGTCACAAGCAATTTGTAGCCTCATAAGTAGTCCAGTTCCGACCACAGGAAGTCAGTGCAAATAGAAGCAGGTGATGTCTGCATAATCAAGTTAACCACTTCCGTCTTTCATCTCGAAATACTTGTCTTCTTTCATTAAATGCAATGCAGGTTAAATAAACATAAAATACTTCTCTCTCTTCACGTGCGTTTCTTCCAATGTCAGTAAATCTTGAAATTTCTTCTTTTTTTTTAAATTTTGCTAAATACTTTTTCTCAGATGATGTAGGTAAAAACATAAAGATATCTTATTAAAAGCTAAGAAGCCACGAAGTTTACTCTGACGTCAGAATATCGCCATTTTGACGTAATAAAGCTTAATATGTCGGCTTGTCTGTTTGAGATGTCTGCTGCATTAGGGTTTTTGTAAAAAGATTTTATAAAATTACTTTTCTTGTTTTAAATGTGTGCGTTTCAAGGCGAAGAATTAACCTGCGAAAAACTTTAAAATTTCTACTTTTTGATAAGGAGTCAATTTCTATTAGGTTGGTGCAAAAATAATGTTGTTTTCTCACATAAAGTTGAACGTCAAAAAACGACATTATTTTTGCACAAACCTAATATTTCTGCAAAAATAAAAAAAAAAATCTATTAGGCTGGTGCAAAAATATTGTCGTTTCATCACAGTTGAACGTCAGAAAACGACATTATTTTTTCACCAACCTAATAGTATCTGGATTTTCTTTTTCATCGAATATAAGGCGCAAGAGGCATTAATGTAGATAGTGACAAAATGCGGTATGAAGTTTAATATTGGCCCGTGACTAGACTTTAAAATTTTCGTGCTCTGAGAAATATCCATGCTGGAGTCTGTTCTAAAAAGAAACTGTTGTTGATGGTGCGAAGACGTACTTCTCTGTACAACTGTGATTACATCCAAGTTCGACTGTGTCTGCATTTACACCCGATTCGCTATGTCCACAGCTTTGTCTCCTTCGCCGTGATTCAACAAAGAATAATGACAGATGCTTTTGAAGACTCTCTGGTTGGGAAATAGCAACAATACGATGTCTTTACCGCCTATTCTTCCTTCAGCTTCGAGAAGATGGGCTGCTATCTTGCTAACTCCCGGCTACGGAAAGAGGGTCCTTGCATTCACTCACTGCTGGTTCTTCACTCACTGATCCATTGCTGGTCACCTACTGCTGACTTCCTGCCTCTCTCTATCTCTGCTTATATGAATACTGGTTGGCTGGGGTCCCACCATCCAATATCCTTCCACATGTATTCGGGAAAAGGAGACCACCCAAAAACTGGATTGGCGGTCATTTTTTTTTTTTTTTTTTTTTTTCCTCAAAGGAATCTACTTTTATGATTTACCTAAAATCATTTAAAAAAAATATTTTTGCCAATTCAAAGGCGGACTGGAGACAGGAGTCCTGAAAACTCTGGCAATTAAGTAGACTCAAAGATGGACTGGAGACGAAATTCCTAGGAAACCATGGTAATTAAATTGACTTAAGTCGATAAATTCCTTTTCCTTTTATCTCCTAAATATGTATGAGAAAACGTATTGTTACAATCGAAAAAACTGAGTTAAACTTTCTCCTTATATTTGGAATATAATTAACTTCTTTTATTTACTAACATTCGCTGAGTAAAGGCCCAAGAGCCACTCAATATAGATGAGTACTGTGTGATGTTATAAGAACGTTAGAAAAGCAATAAGGGCAGTTCATGCGGTTATAGCAAAAACATAACGACTGACCCTAAACTTGAAGAGGCCAAGATGTCCTTGTGAAGAAGCTGTCAGTGTGAATTTACTTCTTACTAATGGAATACGGAGGAAATGCAGATGATTCACTCTTGTGTACGTGACATTTCGGGTGCCATTTGCAAAGATCATGGATGGTGGAACCAAGGAACGTAACACATCAGAGCACTTGCCATGGAAATAGCGATAAATTAGCAACAAGTTTACGACGTTTCGTGTATGGGAAGGGGGCGTTTGAGTTGAAAAATAATTAATTACCCACATGGCTGTGTAGACGCTCTTGAACTTTATTAATATAAAGTGAGGTCTGTATAGCTTCAGCAATATGATATGGCAGCAATACTCCATTTGTTTGGTCTGATCTGATCCATGTAAAAATAAGATATAGCAGGGTGGGGGAGTGAGATACTTACTAGAGCAGTACAATCAACTACATTGCTTGCATTTTTAGCAACAGATCGGATCAGTTTCATTTTTGTTTTGTCCTCATCTTTGTTGTTGTCATCACAACGTTTCGGCCGTTGTGCCCTCCGGCCTTCAGAGTAACCTTCAGGGAATTCTGAATCCTTTATTTAATCTACGCGGGTAGACTAGGAATATCGTCTAGTTCCTAAGTTTATATAGTACGGTTAAGTTATTGCTCACTTGTTTCCAGTGCCCGGCCTAGGGATTGAACTCACAACCAGTGTCACCAAATTCAGAAACCAGCATTTTTATCCAGTAAACCTTCGGTGGCCTCGTGGGACGTCACTAATTTGGTTTGGGGCGTATTGGATTTTACAAGCCAGTCCTAACACCCCTACCCCACCATAGAGCCACCATGGCTAGGCCAGAGGAGAGATTCTGGTCATCGAGATTTCTGGAGGTCCACCTATCAACTGTTGTCATCCACATATGATATTCACTAAAGATCGTACGATGTCCTTAGGGAGATGTCATTCATGTAGAGCAGTTTCAAAAGCCATGTCATCTTCACTGCCGTCCAGTGCGTTTGTGATACAGCATTTTTTTGTATGATTTTGCCCCGATCTATTAGTTTGGTGCAAAAATAATGACGTAATAATGTCGTTTTTTGACGTATTTTTTAAGGTCAAAAAACATCATTATTAAATCATTATTTTTGCACCAACCTAATAGTATTAAATTCTTTTATTTTCCACCACCAGAAAGAAATGGAAACGCGAATGTGTGGTTTGATAACAATTTTGCTGCTTCTAGTGTGAACTTACTTTTTGCCGCAAGCTTATCGAATTTTTTTGCGTAAACAACCCCGCGTTCTCTTTGAATATGGTAAATTTTGCATTTGAAAAAATAACGCAAAAAATATAAATTCTTATTTTTCGTTGATACGAACCGGTTAAAAATTTGGACAAAGTTAAATTTAGATTAAACTTAGATGCTACAAATTCTAAAGAGTCGGTGCGTCTTATACACTAGACAACTCTTTTTTTTTTCCGATAATTACGCGCTCCTAACTTTAGATTGCAGATTAAACACAAATAATTATAGTACATAAAAGATTTTATATTTTTATTTATTTTTTTAAAGCATTTCACCCCAAGCAAGCTGGGAGTGCTACTAGCACACAAAGGGGTTACAGAGGGTGAGATCAAGAGTCAAGAAGGGCGTTTGAGGAAAGATTATAGAGAAAGATCAGAGATCAGGATCAAGACATCAGATGTCAATTGATATTTGAATATTTGAAGATTATAGCTATCAGGGAAGCAAGTAAGATAAAGGATGTTCCACTCTCGGGAAGTGCGAGATAATAAGATGTTGAAGTAGAAGAGGCGGTTACATTTAACTGTTTCGACAGTGAAAGGGTGGGACTGAGATGCCAACCTAGTAGCACGCTTAAATTCATGTAGTTGGGATACCAGTAAAACTAGCTCGTTAGAGCAGTTGTCATGAAAATATTTGTAGAAAATAAGACAGGGGGAAGCAACTTCACGTCTTTGAGAAAGTGACTGTAAACGAGACGCCAGATCAGGTTGTTTGCCTTTTATTTTTTTATTTTAGTTTTTGTTTTATTTTTGCTCATTTTTGTTTTTTTGTTTTACCTAATTTCGGCTAAGACTGACTTTTTCTTTATGTTCCGTGTTCCCTGACGTCGATGGCGATCATGGCTTTCCACAGCGTCCTACCCCTTGTAACTCTTAATAAACTGTCTTTTTGCTATTTCTCCTAAGCCCTGTTCTGTCATTCATTTACTCAAGCTCACTAAGTAGGTTATGCGTTGTTTTTCTCTATCCGTCTTGTCCTTTATCTGTCTTCTGAGTATCAGATTTTCCAAGCCCGCCTTCTTCATTATGTGCTCCAGAAACCTCAACTGTCTCTTCTCATTGTTAAGTATTAGTGGCATTTTTTTCTCCTAAACTTCGTCGTTGTTCACATGTCCAGTCCACGGTATCCTCAGCATGCTTCTGTAGAACTACCTTTCTATTACTTCAAGCCTCTCCATATTTGAGCAGACAGTCCAGCACTCACTACCATACAAGAAGACAGATTACTCTTAAATCAATAAAGCCAAACTGTCATGGAAATATTCGCTTTCTCTCCTTACTATTAAAATAGCAACTAGCGCTGCCATGCTTCCTCATAAAGTTAGTGTATACGAATAAAAAAACAGATTCTGACTATAACAAAATTAGCAGACTGAAGAAATTAAATCATATATATATATATATATATATATATATATATATATTCTCTTTTAACAAATAAAATCCCATCAGAAATTTTGTTGGATAAACAATATTTACTTGGGAAAATACGGCCAAAATACTTGCAGACGTAGTTGTAGACCTACCACGTTATTTTTTAACCATTTAGGATATTACAATAACAATTTTCTTAACCCCTCCCACAACTCCGAAAAAAAGATTTTTGCAAGCCAGTGTGAAATTATTTTCTGACCAATGAATAGATTGTATTCATAAATTTCACACCTGTATGTGAAATTAGACATTGAATGACCTTACGGATATAAAAAGTAAAACCTACTACTTCTCGAGACTCCCAACAATCTGGGAGGCCCGTTTGGTCTATACATGCGTACCCGTACTGCACCCACACGCACACAATAGAAGATACGACAGCAAGCCACCGCCGACTAAGGCCTTGTCCACACATGCAATAAAAGGAATTAACAAGCAACCGCCTACTAAGCCTTAGTCTACGAACTCACAAACTTATTAGGCTGAGCGACGTAAATTAAGCCTGTTCGCACATTACTACGAAGGCTTAATCATACTTATTATAAAACCCAGGTTGTGTGTGTGTGTGTGTGTGTCTGTACGTTTATTCGATCGGATTTCCTACATTTTTCAACCGTTTTCAACAAAACTTCACAGGACTACGTAAAATTACCTTGCGGTGGTTCAGACAGCGCCAAAAATTGGAAAAACAATTGTTTTTGCACGAAATCAATTTAAAAACACGATTAAGAGGCATCGCGAGAATGGAAGGGGACAACTCATATCGAGTTATACTTATTATAAAACCCAGATTGTTTATGTGTGTGTGTGTTCGTTTATATATGGGATCGGATTTCCTACATTTTTCAACCGATTTCAACAAAACTTCACTTATTGTTTTGCACACTTTTTTCTTTATTTTTACATTCAGAATGCTTTAAAAATTCTATTTACAAGACAATTGTTTATAATAAAATTCTGTTCAATCGGTAGACTCATAACGATTGAAAACAATGTTTTTGTTTGAGTTTGAGTTTGACCAATTCGTAAAAAAAAAAAAAACAAAAAAACTAATTAAGACATGCGTGTCCGTCAACCTTAAACAGTAATATTTGTCAATTTTATTTTTCAGTCTTTATGATGGTCGATACTTGATCTATCTCTTACCGTTACATCCCCGGGCAACGCCGGCCGCTACTGCTAGTCACTTTATAAAACAAACTTCATTGCAAGTAAAATTGAAAATTTTATTGCTATTGTATATCTCTGAAAAGAATATGTAAGTTTTATTTCAACTAATGTTCTGCTTCTACTTTTCCTTCGGAAAATAGCCCTTTTCACATTTCATTTAAATGGTGTGTGGTTCTTTTTGTTTTAAGTGTTTGGATTCCCGGCACTTAGCAACAAAAACTTGGGTAGACCTTTTCCCAAGAAGACATAGTTTTAATTATTCATCATTAAGGCAAATGAAATACAAAACTTCAAATAGCCAACTTTAATTAAACCTCATATTCTGTAAATTTAAAGCTGATATAAAACGTTTATATGTTTAATGGATTAAACAGTTCATACTGGGTACTATAATTTGGACTCGATAACGGTGTTGTTCTGCAGAGTAACTTATCAAAGCAAATAGCTCGTTCGGAAGAAAAATGTTGAATTATATCTAATTAAAGGTATATTCTGACATGCATAATAGATGTCCCATTGCTTCAGGTCACGTTATTTCAGTGGGGGCAATCTTTGGCATTTGAGCGGTTTCAAGAAAATCGATGTCATCTATTTAACTCGAGGAACACTTATCTTCTAATAAAAATGGCATCGTCCCTCCACTTGATGCGCACAGCGTGCTCAAAACGGTCATGTCGACGCATTATCATGCCATCCTTGCTTACTCTGTCCGTGCATCGGTGACCTTTACATTACATTTGTTATGAATATTTGAACATGAAAGTCATTCAGTTACAAGAGCAGGCATTCAGAATTCCGAGGTTCCATTTGGACTGCGGGCTGCAATAATCTCCGTCCCGCACACAATGATATTTCTTATTGCAAAAATATACTGACCATAGCATGATATTTAGTCATGAAAAGAATGAAGTTTTCTATTGTAAACAGAAAAGTTATAGCCCCTAGATATTTAATGGTAGTAATCTGACGAAGCAAATTATTTTTTAAAACGCTAAATAAAAAAAAAATGTCGTTCAGTCAATTAATGTTAAAAATGGATCTTTAAACTCTTCCCCGACAATTATTTTAGGAAAAACGTTTCATTTCCAGGCGAATTTTTTTATTTGGTTTTTATATAGTAACTAAGAAACTGAGGCACTTTGAAGTACCCGAGAGCTGGCTAACAGCTCTACTGGACGTATGAGTTGATAATTGGATTCGTTTCAAGCTCAGAAGGGCATAAAAAGAATCAACATCGACATATAATCACGTCTGTAGCTGAATGTTATTTTTTGGACGTGTTTATTCGTCGGTGTCTGAAAAATATACTTTCTATACCGAGAAAATGGGTTAAAAAAAGATTACAGCCTGATCATTTGCTATAACATAAGTTTTGCCCAATATGAATATTGCAAGAAGCTGACTATGATAAATAAAAATAAAAATTACCAGAGTACAATAGACGTGTTTTATTGCGAGCCTATAACATTTTTTTAATTGAATTTTTTTTTTTTTAACACTTGGAAAATTAGTAATAGGTGAAGTTGATATTTATTTTTTAGCCTGTAAAAAGTGAGCAAATATTACTCATTTTCTTTTTTTTTTTTTTTTTTCAAATATAAGTTTCTCTGGTATCTATTTTCTTTACGTTTTTCTTTTGTTGTTTTTAAGCATTTCACAACAAGGAAGGCAATAAAGCTACTAAAGATGTAAGGGAGGTACTGAGTGTGAAAATATGAGAAAATGTTAAGAGAGAGGACAATAAAGGAACAAGAATTAAGAAAGCAGAAGTATAACGATTGACATTGCATTTAAATTTTTGACGATCAAAGTTGGCTGGAAAGAGGAAGCGGGAAGTGCGAGAAAAGAAACTGTTACCATAGAACTTCTGGTTAAATCTAGCCATTTGATCTGAAAAAGGATTAGACTTTGCTACTGTACATAAATTCGTAAATTCAAGGTACCAAAGAAGAAAGTTCATCAGAACAATTACCAGGATTTAAAGAAATAGGAAAAAAGAACGTTGTGCCTAATTGTTTTCTTTTTAGAGAGAGAGAGCAATTACCCCCCCACGAATATATATATATATATATATATATATATATATAATTATTTTAAAACATGATTCCTTCGCTACATAAGAGTTTCAAAACGAGAGCCGAAACCATCAATATAATTATTAAAATTAAATTGAATTAAAGTAGCAAGCCCTGTTTCATCCTCAAGCAAAAATTTAGGAATAACCAATTTTGAAATTTACGTATCGTTATAAGCGTGTTCATTCGTTACTATAGAAACGACTGGAGCGACCATTTTTGATAAAGGGTCTAAGAGTTAATTTTTATCCACATATCAGTCACCTTCAGGGAGAGGTCAAGCCGAGGTAGGGTGGGGTGTCTATTTAAAAGCGAATGATGTCTTTCTTGTACGCACATTGTCTGTTCATTCACAGAGAGAGAGAGAGAGATTTTGGCACTATAGTATGTTGTTAAGTGTCTGGATAATTTTGTTTTATTTTATTTTATTTAACAACACACTTATAACGATACGTAAATTCCCAAATTGGTTATTTCTAAATTTTCGCTTGAGGATGAAACAGGGCTTGTTACTCTAATTGAATTTAATTTTAATAATTATATTTAGGTTTAGCTATTGTTTTTGAAAGATGAGAAATCTTATGTAGCGAAGTAATCATATTTTTTTTTAAATAATTATAATCTAAGCTCTACTTCTGTATGGAGCACTGTTTTTTTTTTTAAATAAAAACAAAAATACTAAAGAACCCTGGATTATTTACCTAACATGTTCTTTCCTATTTTTCTACATACCTGCGCACACACACACACACACATATATATATATATATATATATATATATATATATATATATATATATCAAAAGAATTTTTAATATTTTTTTATATTTTTGTTTTTCGTTTTGGTGGGGGGGTGTTTTAAGAAAAAAAGTTAACCACAAAAAACTGAATTTTTTAGAAAGGTTTTGTGACTGCCTTATTTATAACAATTTCTCAACCTTGGCGTTCACTGGGCGATAAGCAACTGAACAGAAATTGTGATCGATTAGAAATTCTGTTTAGCGATATAGGATTTTGAGCATTAAAAATCTATTTTAATATATGCTACCGGAAAAAATATTTAAGGGAGATATGCAAAGAACCTGTATCTAAAAATAACACGAGTCTAAATGGAAATACTTTGGTCACATTCTTCCGAGATAAAATATCTCTGCAAACAACGAACATTTTGGTATTTTCTATAATTTTAAGGTCAACATTCAGCGAGTTCTTCAGGCGAAATAATTTTTGTCTGGATGTAAGTCAGATGAGGGAAAACGAAGAATAACAAAAAAAAAATACAGTGTAACCCGGATATAAGAGAGTTGTCGGGACCGGAGAAGTCGTCTCTTATATCCGGGTTTGGTCTATTTTGTTTAGGTAAGTATGGCTCTAATCTGGGACCAGAGAAAATCTCTCTTATATCCGGGTCACACTGTATTTGCTGAATTTTTATTCGTTGTTAGTTGCACATATTCTTTTTAATTTTATAATTATGAACAGAAATCGTTGAATTTTTTGTCAACACTTACAATGCTAACTGCAAACATAAAGCTAACATTGACCATTATAGTTTTTTTTTTACTTTAATAAGGTGGTGGTGGTAGCAGCAGCACCACCATTGTTATTTGTTACCTCCCTTTGCTATTTTTTGCTACATCACAATGTCAGTTTACAAACCAGTAACAATAATTTACCAAACAATTTTGATATGTTTTTGTGTATTTTTTAAGCGGTTCGACCCCCCCCCCACACACACACACACACACACCAGTTGCCATTTTTTTTTAGAACTTCATTGTCGCTGAACAGTTCTGGGAATTATATTCTCAGCATCCGTGTGTCAAACAACATTTCTCTCAGCCAAAACTATCTCACTGCCGATTTGAAAGAAGAACAAGCAGACTACCTTACCGAGCGGAAAGGGACAACTTGTTTACTATACGAATATCAAGGGAAAACCAAACATATATCTACTTTTTTTTTTTTTTTTTTTTTTACTTTGGTGCAAACCAAACCCACAGGAACATTTTTGACATTCATACAAACCAAACCAACGTCTTTTTGTTTGCCCTGGCGCAAGTCGAATCGACGTTTGCCTTGATGCAAACCAATCCCATGTATACCTTTGCAACTTCGGTACAATACCTCTTAGATTCTCATGTAAAGCAAATTGATGTTTACTTGCCTATTATTATTAAAACGAGAAACTTTGGCATTGAAATCCTTGAAATAGATTATATGCCGTAAAAGAAACTAAAAGTCGTTGTCTTCTTTAATGTTACAGTCATTTAATTTTTCTAATTAACAAGCTTAAATTCGTCCTGTTAATGATATGTAATTAAATTGAAAATTACACCCATTGAAATAGAAAAAGAAATGAGTAATTAAAATAAAGTTACCTTGGGTCCACTGTCTCGTATATTTACTCTGTGAATCTTTACATATTCTGAAATATCTCCATTTTTTTGTTAATATATCTACATAAATATTTTACCTTACATGATAGGCATCATAAATCTAAATATATTTGTGTGAAGTTGATGTTCAATTTACAAAGATATTGTAGGACATTAAGGAATAGAACTATTATCTAATAAGAACATGAAGAGAAAGGACAAAAGGCCAGAGTTGTGATAAAGGAGCCATACAAAAATATCCACTTCCTAAAGCTTTAACGATACATCTTTTAAGTGTCTTGAAATTGTTTACGAAACTCAATCCAAAACGATGGCTGAAAATATCCTCTTGGACATTTAAACCAAAATAAATCGAATGAACTCAAGTGTTTTATAGGAGGAGGAAAACAAATGCCCTTTGGAAATATGTCATAGAGCAACAAACACAAAGATTTCTATTAGGTTGGTGCAAAAATAATGACGTAATAATGTCGTTTTTTAACGTTAAAAAATACGTCAAAAAACGACATTATTACGTCATTATTTTTGCACCAACCTAATATATGAAAACCGCCATTATGTTAGAGGAGATAAAATTATAAAAGTCAGTTTCCTTCTTACACATCACAGGTTTACGATAAAATGTCAACATTTCTGACCGACCGGTTGTACGTTTATTATTTTTGCTCTGCCGTGAATTGAAATAAATTTAGACAGGAAATATAGATAACAATGGTACGAAGGATAAAAGCGTTAGTTAGTGGACGTATTGACCTAATAATTGTGAGTTCAATCCCTGGACTGGATAGTACGAAAATACTCACGGAGTTGAAATAACTCTAGTAATAAATGAACTACATTATAATCTTAAATTCTTTACGTCAAGGGTCAATCATTATCTACCCAACATATTCACCTCTTTACAACCTTAATAACCGTCAACCTTGAGTGGCCCTCGGGTCTTGCACTGGGTAAGTAGTAATATAAAAACCACTCTACAGGGTGGTATAATGGATAATAATTATCCATTATACCACTCTACGTGTGGTATTATGGATAATGGCTCGGTAGTTTTAACCGGAGAGCTAAGATTTAATTTCAGTTGGATTCGTTATATTCACTTAAGCGCAAACACACTTTAGTAAGGTACGAATCTACTTCTTCTCCTCCAGCTATGGGTTAATTAGTAAGGTTTTTATCACTATGCCATTATCTCCAAAAATAAATTCTTAAGGCCTATTTTTTCTTCTTGCTTTAAATAAATTGCAATGCCTTGACAAGTAATAGAAAGCGAATCCATCAATATAAAAAATAAGAAAAAGTTTACTTTAGTCTCGGCCAACAGCACAAATGTGAACATAAGAACTATGGTTCATCAAAACTCGGCTCGGTGGCAAGGATCAAAGTGTAGTATCTGCGCTTTGTGAGCTTCCGAGTCGGGTTTTCTGTCGAACTCTCTACTGCAGAGAGGAACTCGGAGGAAGCTTTGCCGAAGGGCAAGGTTTCCTTCGGGGAGGTAGACAGCACCTGAACCCGTCTAGACGGGTTCAAAGGTCATATTTTTGGCCGAGCCTACGGGCTTGGAAATACCCACATTAAACCGGCCTTGTGCCACATTTAATCCTCGTGGAGGGATTGATAAATACTAACAGCACAAATGTGAAACTTTCGCTGAGAACTGAACATTCGCGATCCAGGGTGAAGCACCCTCTTTAGGGAACTGTGTCTCTTCAGGATGTTGGCAATAATAGTTCTCTATCACAATGTTTTCTCTGAGTTAGTTTTGTCATTTTGATATCTCTCCTAAACCCTGTTCTGGCATCCATTTACCCAAGCTCTCTAGATAGGTTATACGCTGTTTTCCTCTGTGTCTCTTGCCTTTAATCTGTCCCTCTGAGTGTAAAATTTTCCAAACATTCATTCCTCATGTGCCGCAGAAATTTCAGCTCTCTATTTCTTTGTTAATTATGTGTCCTTTTTGTTTCCATTTTCTTTAAAATTTCGTCATTGCTCACATGTTCAGTCCATGGTATCCTCAGCATCCTTCTGTAGAACCACATTTCTGTTGCTTTGTGTCTCTTCTATGAAGAAAATGTCCAACATTCACTGCCACCTAAG
>OZ010584.1:23558820-23598820 GCA_963932145.1 Acanthosepion lycidas
TGATAGGCACACTAACTACGGGCTCAGATGTCTAAACATGGTTATTCAAAGTAGAAAATTTTGTTAGAACCTATGCTCAAATAGGGCCGGTTGATTTTTCACGTTTTCAGGAAGTCAACGTTGCACTCAATGTGAAAGGAGTTTGATAATTACTGACATCAAAAAATAGTCATAGCTTTTGCGAATTTTTGAGGATTTAGGTTTATATATTTTAAATAACACAATCTCGCTATTACATAATTTCTCTTCTGTCTATATTTCTGAGGTATTATGTACATTATTCGGACTATTGTCCTCATCTTTGTCGCCATATTTATTACAACGTTTCGGACTTTCAGTATGTGTCTATATTTCTCAGATGAGGTATTATGTACATTATTTACATTATTCGGACTATTGTCCTCATCTTTGTCGCTATATTTATTACAACGTTTCGGCCGTTGTAAGCTCCGGCCTTCTTCAGGTGGCTAGAATGTCGAACTGAACCTTTTATTCCTCAAGGACACGTGGCACAGTGGATAAAGGCGTTAGTTATATCCAGTGGCAGGACCCGAAAGAGTGTGAGTTCAATACCCGTTTAAGGCAGTGGAGAACTTGGAGAGGGGAATTAGCAAGAGATAACTGATAACTGACATCCATTAAACATGGCACGTGGAACTAGAACAGTCTACCTTAGTGAACGAAATAAAAGGTTCAGTTCGACAGTCCAACCACCTGAAGAAGGCCGGAGAGTACAACGGCCGAAACGTTGTAATAAATATAGCGACAAAGATGAGGACAATAGCCCGAATAATGTAAATAAAATATATAAATTCTCTTTTTCTTTTTTTTTTTATTTATTTATTTTATTTTATTTTATTTTATTTTTTGCTTAATGTCAAGCAAAGCGTATTTTGTCCTGAAGTCAGGGTTAAGTGCTCGATGCAGTGATTTCGAATATCGGGGTTCATACAACACTAACACTCCCTGCTTGGATGATTAGATTAACCTGTATGCTACCCGTCGGTCTCAAAAGACCATGGATCTGCGCCCGTAGAGTTATGCCCTCTCCAGGGCACAAACCTGGGTAGGGGTTTTATGAGAGATCGGTAGTTACAGTACGTTTCCCCTCTCCACGCTACCGATATTGTCCGCGGGAAAGTCAGTGTCTAATAGAGCTCGACTCCAGCGCCGTTTTCAAGAGTTGCCAGAACGAAATTGAACATGACACCGTACAGTCTTATAGACACAGGCTTCGGATTTGAACTGAGTTTTCTTTCTCCTAGTCTGGTTGCGAACTATGGCTACAGAGCCCAAATTGTTTTAATATTTAGTTGAAGGTTTTGAATTCAGAGTAACACAATCTTGCTATTACACAAGATGTCTTCTTTTTTTTCTTTTTTTATTCTTTTTTTTTTTTCTTTTTTTTTTCTTTTTTTTTCTTTTTTTTTTTTCTTTGCTTAATATCAAGTGAAGGGTATTTTCTCCTGGCGTGAAGGATAAATGTTCGAGTGCTGGTAAAAACCATGATTTCAAATATTGGTTATCATAGAACATTAGCTCCCTTGCTTCGAAGATTGGAGTAAGAGCATTTCATTTTTGTATTTTTCATTTTTGTACTTTATTTCAGGTAAGGCTTCGTTTATATCTTATTTATCTCCAATAAATCGTTGAGAATGTCAATCACATATGATTTACTGGGAATTATTTTAAATCACTTCGAAATTCTTTAACGGCTTAGAAAATAGAAAGGGAAAAGTATCTCTCCCTAATCGGCCATTTTAAGAAATAAATATTCTGTTTTCTGTAAGATAAGACTGGAGAACGAATGGGTAGACTTGACATTATGATAAACACTGTTGGCCATAAACATAAATTAAGTAGTTTTCATGTGTGTTCAGGCTCTTATCAGAGACAGCCAGGTAAGGTCGAGATGGTAATGGAGGAAAATGACCCTTTCCATAAAGGAAGCTTTCATCATTCGTTGACGGAACAATTAGCGTTAATTATGGTAGAAATTTATAATTTTTCCTTTAAACATTTTTCAGGAAATTCAGCTTCTCATATTTATTGTTATCGCTCTTTCTTGTGTTGATAGGAAGAAAGCCGTGGTCTCTGGAGAAATATTGGAGTTGTGTGACACACGCAATGAAAAGAAGAGTATTAGACCCAGCACAAGAAAATGAGAGTACAGAGAAGTTAAGAAAATGAAGAATGCAAATGAAAATCTAAAGGAAATCACGGCAAGGAAGCATTCCAGACTCTCACCAAGGAAGCATTCCAGACTCTCACCGAACATAAAGAGTCTAGAATTAATGCCACCCAAGACAAACATAGTTCTTTACAGAATTCAACAATATCATACACAGATATACAAACATCCTCCCAGAGACAACTCTGATGTCCTCGTAGTCACAGAATCCTTAATGTATAACTTTTCTATACTCAAGGAAGAAGTGGAAGCAGCAAAAGAATTGGGGGAATGTAAGGCTGTTGGAATTGACAAAATCCCAGCTGAACTCATCAGAAATAACGGCGTGTAATTATAACTCTCTTACACTTGTATATACAAAAATATTCATAAAAGTAAAGCATTGATCTGAAGAAAACAATGGTTGAATGTGCTATTTGTTTAGCGCATTGCATCCATATGCGAGTCGAGATCTGACCAGGCTATTTAAAAGCGTGACTCGAATTTTCAGGTTAATATTTTTATTATGTAGCCTCTTACAAAAGGAACTTGAGCGCAACTTATCCTTTATTTAATATCATTATTTCCTATAATAAATTTGTTCTGATAAAAAAAACAACGAGATATTTGAAGTAGTTACAATATATTAATGCAATATCCTTTTATGACAATCAAGCCATGTCACATCACTATTATGGATTCGATAGTTGATTGGCTTTCTGTCTAGCGTATCTGAAAAAGTGTCCGTTTTTATGTTGATATTTGTTTAAATGTGTGTCCATACCAACCGAAACGTCACCTGAATTTTTAAAATTTCAATTTAATATCGTTGTCTAGTCGTATTCGTAATAGATGAAATAACACTTCCCGCGAAAAAACGAATATTTGTAATCTCACCCAAATAACGAGATTTTTCTCTGCATCTTTCTTCTTTATGTGCCATCTCGCCTCAGAACGTAGGCGATAATGGCACTCCACACTTTCCTCTCCGTTGTAGCTCTTAATAATTTTTTGTCTTTCTGTTAATTCTCCAAATCTCTGTTTCACCATCCATTTTCTGAAGCTTACTAAGTAGGTTAAGCATTGTTTTCCCCTGTCCCTCTTGACTTCAGTTCTGTTCTGTAGGTATTAGATTCTCTAAGCCTTCTTTCTTTATTATTAGGTTGGTGAAAACTAATGACGTAATAATGTCGTTTTTTGATGTATTTTTTAACGTCAAAAAACGACATTGTCACGTCATTGTTTTTGCACCAACCTAATATATGACCCAGAAACTTCGACTGTCTCCCCAACAATTTCCTAGTCTTTGTAGCGCTTAGTAAATGTTGTTTTTTTTTTGCTATCTCTCTTAAATCCTGTTCTGCCAATCATTCACTCAAGCCTGTTAGGAAGGTTATGTGTGGTTTTCCTCTGTTCTGATTGACTTCAAAATCTCCTGTGAGTGTTGAATTTTCTATACTCTGTTTCCTAGATATTTCAACGGTCACTTTCTGATGTTAGTATAAGTTTCCTTTTTGTTTTCATTTTCTCGTCGTTGCTCACATGTTCGAGCCAGGGTATCCTCAGCACCTTTCTGTAGAACCACATTTCGGTTGCTTCAAGTTTCTTCTTCATCTTTGTGGATATTGTTCAGCATGCTCTGCTATATTGGAGGGTAGATTTCACGTAACAGTTCCGTACTCTTTTCTCTGTTTCTAACCATGTTTTTCTGTCTCTTTATAATCTTAGCTTTTGTAATACATCTTTGGCTAACGCAATGCATCTTCGGATTTCAGTGTCGTACTTTCCGTCTTTTGTTAGAATATTCCAGATAGTAAAATGTTTGTACGTGTTTGCTTTTGGTATTTACGATTCGTTCTTATAACTTCTAATCTTTTTATCGTCTTGTAAAACAGTGAAATTTGAATGTGCTGCAGTGGGTAAGCCTTACTATTTATTACATTCAATTTAATCATTCCCGCTAAATATTCGGCTTTATATATATATATATATATATATATATATATATATATATATATATATGCTCCTGAAAAATTTATTTCGGTTGAGCTTTCTGGGGAAGGAAATATGAGTTTGTAAGCAGTGACTATTATGGCTGATAATGCAAGACTCTTCGGTAAAGCGAATCGAGTCCTCTCGGTCACTGTGTGTTTATGTAAAAATAAATACGCTTAAAATTCATATTCTTCCCTGCTGCGCGCCAACGACTTAGGGGTAAAATCGCCGACTGACGCCAATTCAGCTGGATTTTGATCCTAGCTAGAGGCAACCGGACGTCTAGCCACATTGATGAGCTGGAATACAGCGAAATAGTCTGTCTATGGCTGACACACACACACACACACACATATATATATATATATATATATATATATATATATATATATATATATATATTGTCTTGGGACAGAAGATCATTATTCAAACATATATTGTTACATGGGCGGTTATCAAGTTCGCATTATAATCGTAAGAACCGGGTTCGGATCTTACCATTTTTCAGGAAGGTAACTTCATGATGTTAGACTGGAGGGGTCGAACCTACCTTTGCCTGAAATCCATACCCAAGCTTCGTGAGTGAAATGGGGTAGACGTGTGCTAGCACAAAATCGCAAGTCATCGTGGCCGAGGGCTTGAGCTTCATGGCCCTGTTCAAATTGTTGATTAGGCCAAATAAAACGCTCTTTCCCAGAAATTGTAATTAAGGTCTGCTCAGCATAGTTGCAGTATAAACCATAGTATGATAAACATAAAGTGTCAGAAATAGTAGTAGACGGGGGGGGGGTATACTCGAAAATGAGTGGCCAATTAATCAGACACAAACATGATACGATGGTGAATATCTTTGTTGAAATGTCCATATACCCTCTCTGATGATGGCCCATGTGAAAGAGCAACATTATAGAAAATATCCAAATATCCCGAAGTTAAAGCAACTATACAAAGCTTAAAACGGCTCGTGATTAAACATAGATATTCGTTGTCTGTTATAGTTAACAATATCTATATATTATATTATATATATATATATATATATATATATATTGTGTGTGTTTGTGAGATGGAGGTATATAATATAAAGTAAGTTTATGCACTTATTCTCTGTCGCTAGTTTGTTGCATCTATCCTTCAGTATATGTGATAATAAATTTCGTATGAAGATTTTACCATCAAGTCTTCTGAAGAGGGGATATAATTCAGACACACTCATAAAGACAAATTTATTTTCATCCATCATTCCTGATAAATCAATTGATATCGATCACTATAATTTACAAAGACTTCTCACTTTTAAAAACTGCATTTTGCACAGTCATTCTAGTCGACCAATTTTGGTGAATAATATCTTTGTTGCTATATATATATATATATATATATATATATATATATATATATATAATTACGGTCAATACCGAGTAGTAACAGTATGTTTCACGCTTGCCCGCAATCCTCAGACCATGTGTGTTGTGTGGTGGCTCGACTATATATGCTAGTAAATGGGACATTATATGTAGCAAAGTTTGGTATTTCCATTTTTTTTTGTGTGTATTATCTTGGTAGTTATTTTGTAGACGTCAACGGTTATATTTCAAATTATTCTATAGGATATTGAGTAGAAATGAATGTGATTCAGAATTTGGTTATTCGTAGTGCTGTTAACGCTAAAATCTCACCAGCACGTTACGAACCTTCATAGGAGAAACCATTGTTTTATTTGCCGTGTGTTTATCTTCGGGAGATCACATTTTCTTTATTAAGTTTTCTCAGGTACGCAGACCATTAAACATTATACAGAACTGTTAGAAAAAAAAAAGAAAATAGGGAGTCTATTTCAAACACAGGTATCCACTAAAAAAACATTTCAAGTATATATCTATATATAATTTTATATATATTTATTGAAAATTTTTTTGGCAACACGCTGATGCGCCATGAAATAATCCTAGTATTTCATACTATTTGAAGTTATCGCTGACATTTTGTGTCGAGATTTACAAACTCTTCGTTTCATTCAATTTCGCAAACTAATAGATGAAAATTGAATTCGCAGTTCTTACGCACCCAACTTAAACCAACTGTACTTTGTAACCCCCACCCCACCCTACCTGTTTACACTTTCCCTAAAATTTGGTTTCGGTCGGTCAATGTATGGCTATTTTAGAGGGTGTAACGGACAGACAAACGGAAATCACAGAATTTTATATATAGATGGTTAATTGTGCTGGTTGAGTTTTTCTCAACAGTAGTATTATTTTTTTCGAGGTGAAGTGACAAGTTTCCTCAGCCCTTTCTTCTTTTTTCATACTTATTTTATATACTCTTGAGCGGATGTTTTGATACACATAAAAGCAGCCTTGTTTCAGTTACCCATTCTGTTTCTTGCTTAGCGATTTTTCAAAATGGGCCCTTTTTTCTTTTTTTCTTTTTTTTTTTTTTTTTTTTGATGCTCCAAAGATCTATAATTCTTTTCAGGGTTTTCAAAAGGAATCTATCAGGTTACCGACAGTCCCAAATAATTCGATTCCTTTTACTTATTAAACCATTCACAAAAGGGATAAAATTATTTTGAACTCTTGATACGGTGTCGGACTCTTTTGAGTATTTTGGGGTTTCTCATTTTTCTTTGTGGGTTGGGATCGTGTCGCGAAAGTTTCAAGTGCTCCTGCGATGTTCAGATTCTACAATTTGTTTGTTGTTAAACATGATCTAGTTTGTTTTGCTGGGATGTCTGCTCTCACATTGAAAGCAATTATGCTATGATAGGAATGTTCCCAGTTTGCATTTCCCCTGCTATAGGCATTAGTGATATACTAACCCTTTAACACAACGGGCGGGAAGAGAATAACTGATAAAAGGCAATGACAAACAGGCATTACTCTCAAAGAGAATCTTCTATCGCTGACACAGAAGAAATTATATACAAATATTAGATTGGTGCAAAAATAATGACGTAATAATGTCGTTTTTCGACGTTAAAAATACGTCAAAAACGACATTATTACGTCATTATTTTGCACCAACCTAATATATGCTAGGAAACCTTTGTAAATTTAACACGTTTCGCATTTATTAAACCTTCGTCAGCGAATAATATATGGGGAAAAAATTCTGGTATTTTTGTACTATTCGATTTATCATTCTGTAGTATTCCGATTCATATATATATATCACATCAATTGATAATTAGTAAGAATATTTCCAAGGAGGATATAAATCGACAGAAAGCTCAATGTAAGAACAAAGCAAATATAATAATGAATACAGAATCCTTAAAAATCCATTCAGGTGATAATTTATTTCGTCAACTCAGACGTCCATTTCTTCAGACCAAATTTTATTTTGATCTGTCTGTGTCCAAGAAATAAATTATCACCTGAATGGATTTTTTTAGGATTCTGTACTCATTATTTCATATATATATATATATATATATATATATATATATAATCTATGTGTGTTACTATGTGTCCCACACAGAGAAATTATAACATTGTAAATACAAGTGGTGTGAAAGGGGCAAGAAGCAAGAGGTTCTTGCAATAATTCACGAAGAGAAAATAAACAAGCTGGTAGCATACTCCTTATTACTGTGAGTTTGCGATGATGTCTAGTGTCAGAGCGGTCTACAGCAAAAACTGGGGTTCGTCACCCCACGATCTCACGTCACTCACTGGTCCTCACGAGACCCTCTTGTATTCCTTCTACCGAAAAGGGTATAATAGCCTTCTTCGTCACTACACAATTCTTACTATCACCATTAATCTTATTGCTAAATGTCGAGCTCCAGAAACGTTGTCAGGATGTTTTGAATGTTGGGAGGGGCGGGGGCGTTAAATAAATAATTTGAACTCTGTAACTAGTTCACATAATTTTCATGAGTTGGCTGGAAATTGTTTTCTGGAGGGGCACCCCACATTAGTTGGCGACGGACTTGACTCGCCCCTTGCAAGATGTTCCATTAACGTAACCTTCATTCTCACTGCTTCAGCCGATTAAGTATTCAGATGAGATTCTCTTTCGTCAATAGAACAAAGCGCAGGTACAAGTGGTTTCATGCCTCTTTTCAGTAAATTAAATAAATATACACTTCTTATTTTATTCTTAACGATAATATCCGCCACGCCCTTTTCTTTAAAGTGTCTGTTAATATCCTCTTTGTTGTTGACAGAAATGACTGATAAGTCATCCAAGATGTGGAGCCTGCAAATTAACTTCGTTAGCTGTTTCTCGAGATCTCGTCTAATAACGCGACCTGACCTTCACGTATCGCCTGCCTCAGTTATCACAGCTTATCCCCGTCTTAACTTGAAAATTTAAAGAGTCGTTCAGATCTGAATTTATAGACATGCATCGCAGGGTTTATCGCCCCTATGTAATGTAATGACCAACGAAAGATATGCACTCAAAATGACGAATGTTCAACCTTATTCCTCTGCGACACATTTGTTGCGGACGTGATGACAAGCTAATTCGCGAGCCCGTTTCTTTGCTTACATTTCGCTTCCTCCGGTTACATATTTACGGTCTACGCGTCAAAGAGATAGGCTAGTTGACAATAAATCCACAAGATACGTTAATGATGTTTGAGGCTTTGGTTTCTGTCGTGTGTGTGTGTGTGTGTGTGTGTGTATAAGTGGCAATAATCAAGATCAGTTACACGGGCTATGGATGACATTATCACTCCAAAAATGCAGACTGATTTAAAGTTTTCTAAAATTCTACATTTGCTTTTATCTTCTATATAGTTTTCAGTTCATTAGCCTCGTTTTTACTGATTTTACAAACTTACGTCTGGTTTACCCCGTTTTGTTGAAAATTAAAATAAGAGTGCTTTTTGTTAATTTGAGTGACTGTTCGTGAAGCTATAACTACTACAGTTAGTAGAGGGTGGGTATTGATGGCTCTCCACATTTTCCTATTCTTTGCAGCTCTTAGTAAATTTTGTCTTTTTGTTATTTCTTCCAGACCCTGCTCTGCCATTCATTTACTTAAGTTGAAGTAAGCTATGCGCTGTTTTCCTCTCTCTTTCCCTAAACCCGTCCTGTGAGTATCACATTTTCCAAACCTTCCTTCCTCATTACGTGTCCCAAAAATTTTAACTGCTTCTCCCTGATGTTATCTATATATATATATATATATATATATATATATATATGTTTCCTTTTTGCTTCCATTTCCCCTAAAACCTTGTCGTTGCTCACAAGATCGGTCTATGATATCCTCATCATTCTTCTGTAGAACCGCATTTCTACTGCCTCAAGTCTCTTCTTCATCTTTGTGATTGTCCAGCATACACAGCCATGTAGGAGTAGAGATATCACGTAACTTTTCGGTACTATTTTCTTTGCATCTAACGACATTTTCTTGTTTCTTATTACTTTGCTTAGCTTTTGGAAGGCATCTTTGGCTATTCCAATGCGTCTTCGGGTTTCAGTGTCACACTTCCCGTCCTCTGTTAAACGACTTCTCAGATATTGCCTTGTTTTAAGTTAAGATAAGAATTACTTTCGTTAATTTGAGTTATTGTCTTTGAAGATATTAATATTACCGTTACTAGAGGGTGTGTCACTTCTCATCCTCTTCTAGAGGGCGTGGGCGATCATGGCTCCCCACAATTTCCTATCCTTTGTAGCTCTTAGTAAATTTTGTCTTTTTGCTATCTTTCCTAAACCCTATTTTGCCATCCATTTACACATGCTCGTTATGTATGTTATCCGCGGTTTTCCGATTGCCTGTAAAATGTCCTGTGAGTATCAAATTTTCCAAGCCTTCTTTCCTCATTAGGTACCCTAGAAATTTCAGTTGTCTATTTACTTATGTATAACTGTCCTTTTTGTTTCCATTTTCTCTAGAACTTTATCGTTGTTCACATGTTGAGTTAGTGGTATCCTCATCATCCTTCTGTAGAACCACATTTTTGTTATTTCAAGTTTTTTTTTCTTCGTCTGTGTTGAGATTATTCAGAATTCACTACCACATAGGCGGATCGACAAGTCACCACACTTTTACAATGAGAGAATGGTGATTCCTTGTAGCTGCAGTGCACACGGGTGACTGTGGGCGAGCGATTGTGATTGAAGAGCAGAAGATTAACAATTTTTCATTATTTACTATTTCTAGATTCTTCTGTTTTTTGGGGGGGAGGGGGTAATTTTTTTTTTTTTTTTTTTTTGCTTTTTACTTTTTGCTTTTACTACATCCTTGTCTTAATTGATTTGAACGCAACAATTCAGTCATTTTATTCTTTGGCCTTCTTCATGCCTTCAGTGATCTTTTGAAGTTGCTAGATAGTTTATCCCCGGCCAGCATCTCTGTTTTTTTCTGTTCTGACCGAATCTCAGGACTGAGTGTTAAGCTATTGTGCTCGTAACGTTACGTGTTGACTCCTATTTTTGGTAACATTTATATATTATATATTTTTATTTATTAATACTTATATCTACATTCTTTTATGTTTCGAACTTTCCGGTGTCCTTCTGCATTTATGTTGGCCTCATTCTAGAGAGAGCAGCTGAAATATTGTGTTAAACGAAAACAATGACAACAGCCATCTAGCACTCCAATTATCCACACTATATATGTATATGTTAATATGAACTTTTTATATTGTTATTTATATATGCATATGATATCTTTTAATGAATTCAGTAGATTGATCTTGCCCTAACTGAAACTGCGGAACTTGATTTTGGAAGAACTTTAAATTATCTATTAATTATTTCTGCTTTTTTATTTTTTTTCTTAATATTGAACATTCCATTTAGAAAAATCTGACCACCTTCAAATACGTTGAACTCAATTTCATTGCTTTAGTGATTGATTTATTGAACAATAGGAATTATTTCGAACTGTTGGCAAGCTGGCACATTACTTTTGAAAAACGAAAAAAGAACGATAGTACGTAGGGAGCATGAAAAACAGAAGCGTCCATACTGAAACTCGTTAAGCTACAAACAGGCTGTTAATGAGTAACGAAATAAAAATGGGGGTTTTATGTGTGTCAAAAAGCCATCTTTAATATATATATATATATATATATATATATATATATATATATATATATATAGTGGGTTGAATAAGTGATCGTACAACAAACAAATGCTTGTTATTCTCATTTATAGCGAATGAAAACCTCGAATAACGATGTTATATATGTATTTTGGGGCATAGAATCAAAATCTGCAATTTAAAATTAGAAATTCATCGATAAGTGATAGTTATGCAAATTTTTATATTTCGAATAGTGGAAAAAGTGTTAGTACAGTATCAATTTTTGCTTTATAATACGGTAGATTTTGGTTGTACTTCAAAGTAGATTCTAAACTGTTCTAGAATATTCTCAGTAACTCTATTGCAACATTCAGTTGAAAATTAGATCATTCTGCAGTCACTGTTCACTGATAACGGCTCTAATAATGGCTAGACGTAAGGAAATGACTTGTGCTCAAAAAGAGCTAATTATTAAGCTATGGAACAATGGAAAAAGTTACAGAAACATCTACAGTGACACGAACATACTTTTTTCAACAATTGGTTCATTTATTGCAAGATTTAAAAGACGTAATACTGTTGAGAACAAAGGCAGACCCGGGGCTCCCAGGAAGATCTCTCCCAGATTACGAAGAAAGTTGATGCGCCAGGTCCAAAATAACCCAATGGCCATCAGACAAGACCTTCAGAATGATCTGAGTTTGTCAGGAGTTAACGTAACTAAGCAAAAGATTAGTAATGAACTACGCAGAGACGGTATAAAGTCTCGCTCCCCAAAAAAGACACCACTCCTTTTGAAACAGCATAGAGATGCCAGGTTGAAATTTGCGACAGAGCATAAAGATAAGGAAAATTGTTATTGGGAAAGAGTTCTTTGAACAGATGAGTGTAAAATTGAGTTGTTCGGTTGCAAATCCCTGAATCATGTATGGAGGAAAGACGGCGAAGCATACGAACCCAAGAACACCATACCAACTGTCAAATTCGGTGGGTGTAGTATCATAGTTTGTGGCTGCTTTCGATGTGAGGTTTTGGCAAACTAGAAATTGTAGACGGTAGAATGAATGCAGAAAAAAATCAACAAATCCTAAGCGAAAATTTATCGCTTTCTGTTGAGAATCTTTGGCATCCTCCTGATTCCAGCAGGACAATGATCCCAAACATTCTGCTAAGAGTACGAAGAATTGGCTTGCTAATAACAACGTTAACATCTTAGAATGGCCCAGTCAGTCGCCAAATTTGAATCCAACAGGGATTTATGGCGGTTTTTGAAAAATATGATCCATGATAGAGGTCCAACAAACATCAAAAACCTGAAGACAGTTACTCAGGAAGAATGAAACAAAATACCTACTAAAGTATGCGAATCGTTAATTAAAGACTACAGGAAGAAATTGGTTGCTGTTGAATTTAAAGCCTTTGCTAAAAAATATCAAATGGAGAAAACATGTTTTTGTTCTGCTGTTATTTGTTCACTTGTTAAGGGTGCTAGAGGTAAAGGTTTTCTGGGTTTTGGCGTTAGTCAATGATCCGAACCTTCGGGTATCTTCGAAGGAGGTTATCCTATCAACAGATATATAATATCGAGGCTATAGTACCGCCATTTTGTGAATGGTTTCAGGACTATGCAGTAGTCTCCGGTCCGGTGGAGCCTCTGAATGCCGTTAAACTTGTATCTCCAGGCGAGAAAACGCAGGTTATTTATGCGTGCATTTCCAATGGGTGTCTGCTTCACTGCCTACTAGTCATCCACCAAACCAACCAACCAAAACAAAAATAAAAGCGATCAAACTGAAAACGAACAAATCTAACAAACCAATCTCAAAATGTAGACCACTCAATTATACCATACAATGTGATGTGTCTACTTTCTAAATTTCCAGAAGTGGAACTCCATTTTCTTCAGTCTAAAGCTGACATCCTGTTCCTGTCTGTAACAGGTATCAATGCCTCACTCTCATTGCAGGAGCTCTCAATCCCTTGCTACTCACCCATTTTACCACCTCTTAGACCGCCACGGTCACGGGCTTGACGCCTACATCAAGGTCAGATTTCCCTGTGGCCGGGGCAAAAAGAAACAAGGGCCTTGATCTCCCATATATGTGTTCCAGCGTAACACTTATCCATAGTACGACATTCGTATTTTCCCTGCATCGTCCTCAGAATGAAGGATCGGTAGTCTTCGATCGAATATCAGAAAGTGTTGACAAAATCCTCACCAAATTTTACATATGCGATAACTTCAATGTTCACCACAAAGAGTGATTAATCCACTCTAACAAAATCGATGAGAAAGGCAGATATTGCAGAAACTTCTCCATTACATATGAACTAACCCAGATCATTGAAAAACCCACCTGAGCCCTGGATGCGACGAGATAGCAGGCGGACCTCTTTCACTTCTTTTTAATATCCTGCCCTCACAAAATCTCAGCAAAAGTTTTAGCTACCACTGGCACGTCAGATCATTCGGTGCTGTTATAGTATTATATCTACAATTCTCTGCTATATTATATCTACTATTCATTCATTTTCGATTATAGTATAATATCCGCCATTCATTTTCTATATAGTATGATATTTACTAACTGTTGGAAGTATGAAATGTGTTAAAAACCATAAAACAGTTTGTAGTGTAAAATTTATACCAGTCAGTTACAGTATTAAGTGACTTTCCAGTAAAAGTTACTGTAGTACTCATCGGCATTTCGTGAAGAAAATAATACGCTAATTCTAAAGTGTCACCCATTTTGTAATGGAATTACATAAATACAGTGTAACCCGGATATAAGAGAGTTGTCGGGACTGGAGAAGAAGTCTCTTACATCCGAGTTTATCTTATATCCGGGTTTGGTCTATTTTGTTTACATTAACACAGACTCTAATTTGGGACCAGAGAAAATCTCTCTTATATCCGGGTTTCTCTTATATCAGTGTCTCTCTTATATCCGGGTTAAACTGTACCCCATTTATGAACACAAATTAGATAAATACCACGTTCTTTAGGGGAAAGATTATTTTCCACCTTCCAACCTCTCTCTCACAGGCGGCATGTAGCGTGCCTTTCATTGCTCTATCTCGCTAATGCGATGGAAAGTGCTCGGATGAACTGCTTCTCCTGCTTCCGTCAGGTCAGGTCAGGCCTTCACAGCTAGAACCCGCCATGTCACTTACATATTAGCAAACCACCCGCCATGTCACTTACATATTAGCAAACCACCCGCCATGTCACTTACATATTAGCAAACCACCCGCCATGTCACTTACATATTAGCAAACCACCGATAATCCTTCCGTATTCCGTTGGCAAGAAGTAAGTTCCACTCAAAAATTATCTTTTCGCGAACCACTGCCCTATGGATGATATTTCCTCACATCATTACAATATTAACTTCTTAAAGTCTAGAGTCAACCGTTATCTTCCCTTCCTATCTATATAAACTACCTCTTATTGTAACCATCTACTTTGAGTGGCCTCTGGGCCTTGTGCACGGTGAACCTTACTGTAAAAAAAAAAAAAAAAAAAGTATCCTTAAATTAAACCGATAACTTAGTACTTTTTTTTTAACTTTTGGAAGACATCTTTTGATAATTTGAACTAAGATCATCAATTGTAATTTATGCACCTATAAAATTTCCACTACGAGCGAAGCAACGACAAAAAAAAAAGCTGTTATGTCCGTTGTCAGTATTGACACAGACCAATTATATTGTTTCTAACTAAAACCTCAACTATTGTTGACTTGGTAACATTAATCTAGATTATTATATTGAAATGAAAGCTAATGTTAGTTAGTTCAATGATCTCTTGTTGCACTAATGTTCAGTACCAGCTTTCGCTAAAGCCTTGACTGTTTCAGTTTTGATCATCCACTTGTGCAATAATATCGTATGTGGTCTTTGGCCGTGAGCCATTCTTTCATACGAAACTGAATAAACACATACGTCTATTTGTTTTGAACTCTGTCGTTCTTAAGTCGAAGGAAGCAGACAAAAGTAACCTTAGGTTAGCTTTCCGGTTTTAAGTTCAAATCTAAATAAAGCAGAACAATGTTGATCACTTTGGAATGGTATGTATGTCTACCAAAGAGGTATCTATAACACCCAATATGTCTTCAACAAAATACGAAACGAACACAAATACACAACAGGTTAAAATTTAAAAAAATATTTTTTTTAATCATTTCACCGCTAGTGAGGCGATAATGCCACTAAGGGAATAATGAAAATAAAAGTCAAAAGAAAGAAGGAAACGATACTGAGGTGAAAGGACAATGTTTATGGAAACAGAATATGACGCGTGACGTTGCATTCAAGTTTTTGAAGATCAAAGTTGACTATAAAGCGGAAACGCGAGAAGTGGGAGATATAACAAACGATAAGAATAGAATTTACGATTACATTTAGCAATTTCAACAGTAAAATGATGCGACCTACCTGCCAATCTAGTATTGCATTTACATTCATGAAGCCAAGGTACAAAAAGGGAAAGGTCATTTGGACTGACGATACAGAAACGTAAAGAACTGTACCAAATAACTGAAACGAAATCACTTGAATACTTTCAACAAATGCAACAAGTAAAATGCATAGCACATGTAACTCGCAAAGTAAATAATTATAATGAAAACGACGTTGCGCACTCTAAATCAAAAGAAAAGAGGAAGCCTTTCTCTATCTCTCTATATATCTATCTCTCTATATATCTATCTCTCTATATATCTATCTCTCTATATATCTATCTCTCTATATATCTATCTCTCTATATATCTATCTCTCTATATATCTATCTCTCTATATATCTATCTCTCTCTTTCTCTATCTCTCTCTTTCTCTATCTATCTCTATATATCTCTCTCTATCTATATATCTCTCTATCTATATATCTCTCTATCTATATCTCTCTCTCTATATATCTCTCTCTCTATATATCTCTCTCTATATATATCTCTCTCTCTCTCTCTCTCTATATATATATATATATATATATATATATATATATATATATATATATCTATCTATCTCTCTCTCTCTATCTCTCTCTCTTTCTAGCTCTCTTTCTCTCTCTCTCTAGCTCTCTCTTTCTCTCTCTCATATATATATATATATATATATATATATATATATATATATATAAAATAATATAATTAAGATGGAGGCACGGTGAAGTAATGGATAGCATGTCAATGGTGCCCCGACCCGACTGAAAACCACACTGCGATTCAGGATAGATGTCGTCAACAAGGTGTATAATGATTCTGTTTAGAATCAGTCTCGCTAGGATTTTGCCTGCAATTGAAACTAGTGATATCCCCCGATGATTATCACAGACACACCTGGAACCCTTCTTTTTGTAGAGGTGTTTGATAGAGGCGTCTTTATAATCCTGTGGGACACAGCCTGCCTTCCATATCTCAACAGAAAGGAGATGTAGCTTTTTTACCAACTTTTGGCCACCATGCACTTCAGGTGGAATAGGATTCCTTAGGAGTTTTGGTGATTTTCCAGATGAGATTTGCTTGACGGAGTCAATTACCTCTTGATAGGTAGGTTCAAAAGACAACGCCGGAATTTCAGGATTTTGCTCAATTGATGTGATGGCTTCCTCATCAGTAACCGAAGTGGTGTTTAACACAGTTTCGAAATGCTCTTTCCAGCGATTTAAAATGTCTAATTTATCCGTCAAAAGAGTTTCACCATCTGCTGTGGAGATAGAAGCAACACCACTTTTCTGAGGACTGAAAATGCTCTTGAGGCCAGCATAGAAAGCCTTTAGATCCTTTCTATCTGAAGCTTCTTGGAGTTTAGTAGCCTTTTCAGACCACCAACGCTCTTTAATGGCCCTGAGAGCTCGTTGAACCTGACTTTTGCACTTCTTGTAAGCGATCTTCTTATCGGACGAGTTCTTGTCCTCAATCCATGCTTTATGAGAAGAGTGCATTTGATCTATAAGCTGCTGAACTTCTGTATTATTGTCATCAAACCAGCCTTGATGTTTACGATATGGCAGGCCGAAAACCTACAAGGATGTAGAATACGTTGCATCACCCAGAGCTTTCCAAGATGATTTGATATCATTGGTAATATTTACAGAATTGAGTGCAGTATCAAGTTTGTTAGAGAGCTCAATTTTCGCTTCAGTCGATTTAAGAGGCAGTATGTTAATGCGCTTTGGCACTATAGATTTTATAATCCTTCGCTTTTGCAGATGCAGTGTAGCTTTACTCCGTAGTAGAGCGTGATCTGACAGATAGGATGTTGTGTGGAATGAACGCGTTATCTTAAAATCTTTTATGTCCCGTCTTTTGGTGATGATGTAGTCGATCAAATGCCAGTCTTTCGATTGAGGATGCATCCACGTGGTCTTACGACGGTTGGGTTGCTGGTAGAAGGTATTAGTGATACTAAGGTCAAATTCCTTGCAGATAGAAGGCGTAATTCATTAGAATTCATATGACCAATACCATGGCGACCTAAAACGCCCTTCCAAGAATGATAATCATTGCCAACACGAGGATTGAAATCACCTGTTTGGACTAAGTTTGGAGATGACATGCCGAAGAAGATTGTAAAAACCATCTTTTCCTTGATCTGAACTGCCTAAGGTTGGCGCGTAGAAGCTAACCATCGTCACACTGGTGTTGCACTCCAGATTGAGGGTTAATTCCATTATACGATCGGATACACATTTAGGTAAGGAAGGCAGTTGATGGCAAATCCAACACCAGACTGGCGTGGCTCTTTCTCAGTCGTGCCAGCCCATAAAAATACGTATCCGCCTTTTTCTTCCCTAAGCTGAGAATTACCAGCCAGGCGTGTTTCACTAATGGCCGCTATGTAGATGTTATATTTCTTTAACTCGTGAGAAACAAGATTTGTTTTACGCTCTGGTGCAGAATCATTGTCCTGAAGAGTGTGAACATTCCAAAATCCAAAATAGAAATTCTTCTTACATTTATTCTGATATTCCTTGCTGTTTCGACTGCTTTATTGGATAACTAGACAGCTGCAGCGGGCTACCAAGTCACTGTGTGAGCAAGCAATGTTTAGGGCTCCTTTTATCGCCCCTCCCCATAATAGGGAAAGCAGTGCAGTCCTAAATAGGGCTGCTTTGTCACCGATCCAGTATTTTTGACAAATACACAATAATTAATAACTTAATTTTAATAAAAATAATATACATTATCTTTTATAAGATATTCCTTCATATCTATCTATCTATCTATCTATCTATATATATATATATATATATATATATATATATATATATAATATAAAATCGAGTTCACACCAAGCAGGGCAGTAAAGACTCCGAGACACAATGGGTCAATTGAACTGGAAGAATTAGGAACAGAAACAATTGCTAAGGAGCGAGAACAGAAGAAGAGTAATCAGGAGGACAGTAGATATCGATTGACATTGTATTTTTTTTCAGATTAAAGCTGGCTAGGAAGCATGGAGCCAGAAGGTTGTTCCACAAGTGAGAAGTGCGAAGAAAAAGAAACTGTTAGCCTAGAATTTACGGTGACATCTAGATAAATCAACTGTAAAGAGATTTCGTCGCCAGTCTAGTTTTGCGCATAAATCCATAGTGAAGCAGAAATGTGGCACAAGGCCGAAGGGGTGGATTGGGGAAAGGACGGTCTTCTTCTGTCTTAACGATAACTTAGCTGGCCACAAACATTGACCCAATAATACAAACAAAATTCCTTACACCAAAACAACACATTTATACGTACCTTTCTTACTACACCCACCATAATACCTCATTGTCTCTATGAAAACACAAACTAGTCCCCATATATACAATTCATTGTCTGCGGGGGAGGGGAATAAAAAACAACAATTCTAAAATAGCACCATAGCGAAGAGCTGATCCGAACAATTACCATGGAAGTATTTATAGAAAAGGCAAAGGGAGGCAACCTTTAGGCGATGAGAAAGACTGGGACCGAGATGCCAGATCGTGACCAATAATATTTCTGATTCTTCTTTGGGTTTTATCAGGGAGCTCAAGGTAAATAGCAGGGGCACCGGATCATATGTTGCAGCAATATTCTAAGTATGGACGAATGATAGATTTATAGATATGTAAGATAGATTCTAGAGAGAAAAACTGTCTAGCACAACACAATGAACCCATTTCCTAAGCAGCTCACCTAATAATGAATTCAATATAGTCCTTCCACTTCATGTTAGCCAAGAACCTTAACTCGAGAAGGCACAATGAGTCACTTTCCTTTGGCATACTACTGGAACGCAGAGATGTTTTATTTAGTGGTAAACTTGTTTGAGTAGACACAATTGTTTCTTTTTTCTTTATTTTCGAACAGTAGAAATAATGCCTACCGGCCTAGAATTACAGAATTACAAGGAAAGAACTTGTATTCCTTCTTAAATTAGTAAAACGACTTTTAAGTCACTGTGCTTTACTATTAGGCAACCAGAAGCTATCATAGCAAAGTAAGAAGACACACAGAGCTTAAAAAGGGTTTTTGAAAAAGGAAATACGTGTTCGATTCCTATCCGGAGGAACATTTTTTCTCGATCGCTAGGCCGGTAGACATTAATTTCCCTGTTTGAAAAAAAAAACTGGGATATCTATTCATACGTGAGCCAAGTAAATGAAACGTTTAAAGTAACAAACCGGAACTTTTGCTTAAAGAGAAAAATGTTTCTAGTTTTACTTTGGAGCGGAGAAGATGCCTTTACTAATGGACAGATATAGTCACAAGATTTGGGCGAAGAATTATTTTATTCGATTGTAGTGTCAAAACTGCAATGTTTTGAATTGTTTTTAAACTTCGATCATATCAGGACAAATTGTAAAAATTGATTTAAAATACTTTAAAAGCAACAAAACAAACGCTTCGAATCGGGATTAAAGCGTGGTATCTGTTCTTCTCATTTTAGATTACGACATCGTGGCAGTACCTTCCTCATTGCACAAAGAGTTAAGGGTGTCGATGTAAGCCAGACTGCCAAGGGACGGGGCAATTTTTAAAAAGTTAAAACGCTAGCAAAGAAAAGTTAATTCTAACAGCAATCAAATGACAATTTCACACAAACACAGATATACCCCCAGGCTTTTCTGGATCCTACGCTGTTTCTGAACTTCATCAAGGATCATCCTGATGTATCAGTTCCCAAGGTGACATTTATGCAGATGACACTACCATTTACTCCTGTTTCAATAGCAAATCCGTCATAGTTGACAAAGTTAACCTGGCCGCTGCTCTTGAATAAGACCTCCAATCAGCGGTTAAAAGAGGCAGCGAATGGCTTATAAATCTGAATGCCTCCAATTTGCTCTCATTTAATCACCATAGAGAAACTTCCCTGTCCGCCATCAGCATGGCTGATGCTCGACTCCACGAGAGCGTCTCTCTGCGCTTTCTTGGCCTCACGTTTTCAACTGACTTGAAGTGGAACAATTATGCTGAATCAATAGCTGCATCTTCTGCAAGGAAAGTTGGTTCATTGTGTCGTGCGAAAAGGTTTTTATCGTCTGTATCAATCTTTTACATTTACGAATTTTCTATTGCATTGAATACTGTTGCTATATCTGGTCTGGTGGCCCTGCTATTCAGCTCCAGTTTCTTGACAAAATCCAAAGAAGGATCTGCAATGTAATCTCGACATCACTCACTTTCTCACAGAGGCATGATGTGGTTTCCTTCTGTCTTTTCTACAAATATTTTCATGGCAGCTGTTCTGACGGACTTTTTCCCCTGGTGCCTTGACTACATGAATTTAAGTGTACTACTAGATTGACATCTTGGTCCCACTATTTTATTATTGAAATAGTTAAATGCAACCGCCACTCTTACTTCAACAGTTTCTTTTCTCGCACTTCCCGACAGTGGAACTCCCTTTCGCTTACCTGATAAGTACAATCTTCAAAAATTTAAATGCGACGTCAACCGCCATCTTCTGTTGAATGAACCCTATTCATCTTTTATCCTTTCCTGAATCCCCCCTATACCCAGTCTTTTCGCTCTCTGTAACTCCCTGTGTACTAGTGGCACCCCACCTTCCTTGGGGTTCAATGATTTAAAAAAAAAACTTCAACGATCGTAAATGAAATGATTTCGCTAAAACGAAGCGTCAACAGCACTAGTATTCTTTCTATGTGACCTTTTTTCAGTCCGTAAACACCAATCATCGAAGATCGAAGCGCTTATGTATTATCAGAGATCACTACTTATATTCTAATAATATTTTTTTAAAAAATAAATGAATGAAGTACAAATTACGAGATAGAAAGTTAGATCATTACCCCCAAAGCATTAATCTGTCGCGTTAAGGCCAATTGATTCTTTAAGTACAGTCCGATAATATTGTCTCTTGCACGCACTTGATAACAGCTACATCGAAAGTTATTGCTTTTAGTTTAATAAAATTGTATTCTCATTATTTAAATTCATAGTAATGTCTTCATTTTTGTTGTTATTATCATATTTTGGCTGTTGTTCATGCTGGACTTCTCATGATCTGAGTAATCTTCAAAGAATTTAGAACTGAACATTATTTAATCTACTGGGGTATATTGTCCTTGTACCGCTGTGCCTGTCTAGTTTGATTTGGCTTTTTTCTTCTTTTTTATTTTCTTTTATCTTTTTTCTTTTCTTTTATCTTTTTCTTCTTTCTTTTTTTTTTGCTCTTTTTTCTCTTTTCTTTTTGTTTCTCTTTTCTTTTTCTTTCTCTTTTCTTTTTTTTTTTTGCTCTTTTCTTTTTTTTTTTCTCTTTTCTTTTTTTTTTGCTCTTTTCTTTTTTTTTTCTCTTTTCTTTTTTTTTCTCTTTCCTTTTCTTTTTCTTTTTCTCTTTTCTTTTTTACTCTTTTCGCCACATTCTGCTAAATTAGCTATATTATAACATCAGCAGTGGCAAAAGGAATGGTCAGAAGCACCAATGTTAACCAGGTTATGTTGGATGTTTCTTCATGTTTCAAGTGTAAAATGTAGGATTCAACTTTCTTTTCATATAACAGTAGACGCGTATTCTGCGCTCATATTTTCAAGATAAAATCCTTCATCAGTCTGCAGTCTTTTCCATCAGCCATCGTGTCAAGCAAGTGAAGAGAGCTTTCCCAAGAATATAGGGCAAGGATATATTTCCTTATGTACATCATTATGCAGTTTGTATGTACGACCGTTATACTTAACCCCATGAGATTAGTGACATTTGATCAAAACTAGGACCTCTTTAGCAGAATTCAGTTGCGCTTTCTGACCGAAAAACATACACGTTAAGATTAAGCGAGAAGGAACTGAGGAAAGTGAGGAGGAGGAGGAGGAAATTGGAGATGAGAAAACTTAAGGAAAAGAAGAGCGAGTGATAAACAAATACAATGGAATAGAGAGAGAGAGAGGGGTTAGCATCAGATATAAAATGATAGAGCAAAAGAAAGACAAAAGAGAGACTATAGTAGAAACTAATTGCATTCTTTATTCTTTAGGATATAAAACAATGTTTGGATAGTATTTAAATAAAAACACTGTTTTAATAATTTCACACCAAGCAAGACAAAGGGGCAGCATAGTCAGTTTTCATACTGACTCACCTGGTATCAGAGCAAAACTGATATATGTCTGAGCATTTTTATAGCGTCAAGGCATTATGCTACTACTTACCATTTCCCTTTCATGTGGCTTCTTTCTTTTAGAACGTGGGCAATGACGGTTCTCCTTAAATTCATGTCCTTCATAGAACTTTTAGAAGTGTGTGTGTGTCTTTTTACCGTGATTTCTACGTCCAGATCAGCTATCCATTTACACAAACTTGATAGATCACTCGATCTTTCTCTCTGTACATCTTGTCTTAAATAGGTCATGCAAGTTTCCTTTGGATTATGCTAACCGTTGGCTTTTGGCACGGCTGAGTATTTAAGCGAAAATTGGCCATATATGCGTAATGGTATGTTTTGTGCGTCACAAAGCAACGGACACTGAGTTTTATATAAATAGATTGTTTACTTGAGCTGAGAGCTTTTGTTGTTCTGTCAATTTTTATCTTTTCTGTTTCCTTTTTCTTTTCTTTTCTTTTTTTTTCTCATAATCCCTTCACCGGCTTCAAACATCTCTGAATCTTTTTCGTTTTTAAAATTCGCAATAGTCACAGAACAAAAAAAAATAGATAATCTGGCTTATTAGATTCTTACTAAAGAAACAATTTTTTTTTTCTGGCGGAACCAACTAAAAACGCAAGAGTCAAATTAGTCTTTTTGTCTCTCACTTTTCTTATTGTTGATGTTACTGTTTTGGCGGATTTTTTTTTCCTTTGTCTGCCATTTTTCTTCCATTTTTCTTATTTTCTTTGTTTAATCCCCAACTGTATGTTCAGTCGGCGTATTCCATGCAACAATTTCTCTCATTCTAATTCGATTCTGAAACAGATTTTTGGTCTTCTTTGGAACTCCTTTCTTTCATTTTTATTTCTTTTCCGGGTGTGGAGGTGGTATAAAAAATTTCGGTGCCGGCAGTGGAATCGTTCTGCTGCGTTCACTTTTTTACAAATGCCTTTGGGAAACGCATGAACATATTTCTTTTCTTTTCAACGTATGGATTAAAATAACAAGATAGGTCTCCAGAGATTTGGGTTCAGCTGATCTGAGACAAGGAAAACTCTGAATATAAACTGCACAGAAGGCAACGGGAAAGCACTCCATTATATATCCCAATAAGTCATGGCAATTCCCAGATAATAAAGAAAAGAAATCTATGGATAAAGCAACGTTTAACTACTCCACTATCTTTCCAAAGAAGGCATGACAATTCCCAGATAATAAAGAAGAATATATGGAGATTATTTACGTCCTTAAGGGATAATCTCATCAATTCATGTTTTCTTTTTTTTATCTTAATGTTCTTCCATTTTTCCCGTTCATTTTTTTTTTTTTTTTTTTTTTTTTTTCGTTTTTACATATTTGTCGATGTTTCTTTCTTTTTTTTCGGTTTCATTATTATTCTCTCTTTCTATTCTTTCCATTTTCTTCATTTCTTTCTTTCTTTTCCCAGTTTTCAGGCCTTGGATTAATCCTCAATAAATTTGTTTCAGATTTCGTAAATGTTTAAAAAACATTTTCTAGCTTTTTCGATTAAGAATATTCAAAGGCGTGTAACATTTATAAAGCAATAAATACGACTAGAATATGGTAGATAGAATGAGAAAAGGCGGTCAAAGAAAGCAAGGAAGGCGACATCTAAATTCAATGAACACAATTAGATATATATGAAGAGACGGATAAAGGTAAATATACAGAGTGAGAAAGATTAGCAGCTTTTTGTTAATTTTTATTGTATAAATATAAATTAGAGTTTAAGAAATTTTATGAATATTGTCACATCAAAGCGTGATTTGATAAGATTAACAGACTATTTATCACATTCCAAATATTCCCCTTCATGGTCAATACAAAACTGAATCCTATCAGAAACCCTTCTCTAAAGCATATGACACATTTCTACATTAATTTCTGAAAATTTATCAGACCTTACTTGTTGAGATCAGGAATTGTTTTCGGTTTGAGCCTGTAAACAAGATCTTTCAGTACAGCCTACAAGAAATAGTCTAGCGGTGTTAGGCTTGGTTATCATGATGGCCACGTTATCCTATCCACCTCAGCTCGAGATTAGGATTTAACCATTTAACCATTAATCTTAAGCCATATTAAAATACTGTAATCTATTTTTGTTCAATAAAGTCGTTAATGATTGGTCGCTTGTAAATTTCAAGATCAGCAGTGGCAGTTACTTAATGTGTCCATTTGTTGCGTGCTTGGCGGATTTTTTGCTTCATGATCGCCTGCCGGAATAGTACTGTTTCGGTAGGGTCTTTTGGGCGAACAAGTATAATGTTGGAAGACCCGAAACTTGTCATGACCTCAAGTCAGATCATCACTGACGAGGCGATCCTGTGCAATCGTTGGAGTGTTTTCATGACAAATAAGTAATATATATGTATATACACACACAGAAACTTGTACCCACAGAAGAAAATAGATTTAAATAGAATGGATCTAAGTTCTATGCTAACAGTATCTTCTTGCTTGTGGAACTATCTTTCGGCTTCTTGCTTCCCAGACAAGTTTGATATTTAAAAATTTAAATGCAATTTCAATCGTTATCTTCAGTCTTCTTAATTCATGTTCTCTCCTTAATAACGATGCCTTCCTCTCATATTATCTCCCACTCAGTAACCCCTTTGTCTTGATTGGTGTGAAATTATTAAAACAGTGTTTTTATTTAAATACTATCCAAACATTGTTTTATATCCTAAAGAATAAAGAATGCAATTAGTTTCTACTATAGTCTCTCTTTTGTCTTTCTTTTGCTCTATCATTTTATATCTGATGCTAACCTCTCTCTCTCTCTCTATTCCATTGTATTTGTTTATAACCCGCTCTTCTTTTCCTTAAGTTTTCTCATCTCCGATTCCCTCCTTCTCCTCACTTTCCTCAATTCCTTCTCGCTTAATCTTATGTTTTTCGGTCAGAAAGCGCAACTGATTTCTGCTAAAGAGGTCCTAGTTTTGATCAAATGTCACTAATCTCATGGGGTTAAGTATAACGGTCATACATACAAACTTCATAATGATGTACATAAGGAAATATATCCTTGCCCTATATTCTTGGAAAAGCTCTCTTCACTTGCATGACACGATGGCTGATGGAAAAGACTGCAGACTGATGAAGGATTTTATCTTGAAAATATGAGCGCAGAATACGCGTCTTCTGTTATATGAAAAGAAAGTTGAATCCTACATTTTACACTTGAAACATGAAGAAACATCCAACATAACCTGTTTAACATTGGTGCTTCTGACCATTCCTTTTGCCATTGCTGATGTTATAGCTAATTTAGCACAAGGCTGAAAGATTGTGTTGTTCAATTTTTGAAAGCGAAAACGTCTATTTGTCTTGAAAATAGGCAATCAAAATCTCAGCTTTTGTCCAATCTCGAAAGCTGACCACAACTGAAAAACGAGTAACTATTCCTGCCACGATGCAAATCTCCTTAACTTCAGTCAGTCAGTCTTTGTCGATATTCCCTCACTGCTGACATAATATAAGTAATACATCATACTTATTATAAAACCCAGGTTGTGTGTGCGTGTCTGTTCGTTTATATATTGGATCGGATTTCCTACATTTTTCAACCGATTTCAACAAAACTTCACAGGACTACGGTAAATTACCTTGCGGTGGTTCTCACAGCGCCCAAAATTGGAAAAACACAATTGTTTTTGCACGAAATCAATTTTAAAACACGATTAAGAGTCATCGCTAACGCGAGAATGAAAGGGGGGCAACTCATATCGAGTGATACTTATTATAAAACCCAGGTTGTTTGTGTGTGTGTGTGTGTGTGTGTGTGTGTGTTCGTTTATATATGAGATCGGATTTCCTACATTTTTCAACCGATTTCAACAAAACTTCACTTTTTTTTTTTTTTTTTTTTGGCAGGTAGTGTTTCTTATTGTCTTGCACACTTTTTTCTTTATTTTTACATTCAGAATGCTTTAAAAATTCCATTTACAAGACAATTGTTTATAATAAAATTCTATTCAATCGGTAGACTCATAACGATTGAAAACAATGTTTTTGTTTGAGTTTGGGTTTGACCAATTCGTAAAAAACAAAACGAATCTAATTAAGACATGCGTGTCCGTCAACCTTAAACAATAATCTTTGTCAATTTTATTTTTCAGACTTTATGATGGTCGATAGTTGATCTATCTCTTTCTGTTACATCCCCGGGCAACGCCGGGCTCTACTGCTAGTCTTGTATAAATGTTCGTATAAGCTCGTTGTTCTGGTTAATAATATGTGAAAGAAAACACTGGAAGAAAAAATTAGTGAAAGAACTTGTTTAATTCTAGCGAATATGATAATTAGTGCGACGACTCGCTTTGCAACTATTTCCATCGTTAACGGAAGAGCGCCCATGATCAACAATTTAGGATTGCAAAGGGTCGGTCGTCTTTCTCCACAAGTTCAATTGGTAGTTTTTTGCACATGTTTTAGCTTTCATCTGTTAACATAAACGAAAAGTCACTAAAGAGGCTACAGACTTGTTGCACTTTGATAGACACTCAGACAAGAAATCTTTTATCAATATGATATGTGCAGCCTCATCTACCCCAACTACATCTGGAATTAAAACAGATTTTGGGCTCCAACAGCATGGTAATCTCATAATCCAATGCAATAAAATGCTTATTCTATGTTGCTGATTTTATGATATGGCTAATTTACCAAAGGCTGAAAGTTTACAGAGGATACTACTCAAAGTCGAACTCATCTATTCACCTCTCTCTCTTATATATATATATATATATATATATATATATATATATATATATATATATATATATATATATAAGGGAACATAGAAGTCAACACTTAGAGGCGACAGTCTGTTTCATGCTATATGCAATCGTCAGGCCAAATGTGCTGTTATTTTTCTCGGCTATTTATATATATATATATATATATATATATATATATATATATGGGTCAGTGGTGCATTGAGGGAAGTCTACTAAGGCGGTTGTTTTACCGGAAGTCGTTTATTGATTTATTTGGGTTAAATTATTTTGCTTGTTTTTATTTTTATATATATATATATATATATATATAAAGTTAATGGTCAGAGTTGAATTAGACCAGGAAACAGTAGTAATAAAAATTTGCTCAATATACCTATAAAGAAAAGAACAAATTAACATGCAGTTTTTTTTAAATTAGATCAACCGATCACACTACCTTGGTTTGAAACTTTCGGTTGAAGATGCAAAAATCTTACATCCAAGGTAACCACATCGAGTGATCTAAATTTTCAAATGATATAGATATATACGCACACAGGCTGGTTGGCAATATAGACACTATACAGTTACTTATAATAAAAAAAGCAAAGCAATGAAGCCAGTGGCTTGCAGTTCGAAGAGTATCGGTAATTAATTTACTATTGTTTGCCATTGTATTTAATTGATATTAACCAGAACCATTTTAATAATAAATTTATGGACTGTTGATTAATTGCATTGTTTTAATTGTTATTGTAAGTAACTGTATGGGGACTTTATTTCAACCCTCCTACATACATATATATATATATATATATATATATATTCGCAAAAATATGAGTATGCATGAGGAAAAATACCCCAAACTGAATAAAAAGTTTTTATCGTCAAAACTTTTATTATTATTTAGAGGAAAGAGCAGAAGATTTTTTTTTTAATATTAAATTAATTTTATCCTTTTTAGAACGTTTGAAATTTTGGTTAAAAATCTTGTTTTTTCTGTTTTTGTTTTTTTTTTTTGTGTGTGGGGGGGCAACTGGAGATGTTGAAATTATTAGTATAGGAAATTTTAGCGTCTTTTTTTTTCTGTGACAAACACTGATTTGGAAATTATTGCAAAAATCAAATGATTGTATGTTTTTAATGACACTTTCAGGAGTTATACACATCTGAATTAAATTATTTTAGCAATGTTTCTGTTTATAAAATCTTGTTAAAAATAACTTTACATATGTTACAAATCCTACCCCTGTTCCTACCCCTGTTTAATTTTATGAAATGAATTTCGAGATTTTTATATGACTTAATGATTTTATTAGTTAAACATAGTACTCCTTGGAGAATTTTAAATCATCACTTTTTTTTTTTTACAAGACAAGACCTACACTTACTGAAAATCTGCTCTGAATTGAATAGCTTTATTTAATTAAAAGAGTTTTTAATTTCTTTTATTAATAAGATATATTATGGACACTATTGTCTTAAGAAAAAATAAATTTCGATAAATTGTGAATTTTTACAAAAATTTCATTTTTTAAAATTTTGATTAGAATAATTTATGAAACTTTAAATTTTTTAAAATTCTACATTAATTTCTATGGGTTAGGTGATATTGTTATTAAGTAAAAACTATATTTACTAATCATAAATGGAAATTATTACTACAATTCAGCGACCAACAGTGTTTTAAAAAGAATTTTCACTTTTTTGTCTGTGTATAAATCTTTCGATTTAACTGAGTAGCTAAAAGTTATATAAAAAAGGCACTCATGTTATATTTCACAAGTAATTTTTACAAATATGTCCCCCGTAATGAAAAATTAGATAAACTTCTAGCTGTCAGTCTGTCAATAGAAATATTAGCACCTACTCAAAACACATGTGTTAAAAATGCATTTCTGTGATATTTTAAACTAAAAGTAAGTAATATTTATTTCAAATCAGATTAACTGAACTTTAAATCACCTAATAAAGTTTCAGAAATGTATATTTTATTTTTTTTAAGATTTTTAATAAAGGTAATTACATTGTGCGGACAGATAGCTAAAATCAAATACGTTTGGCTATTAAAAATACTTGTAGTCTATTTAAATTAGATTAGAAATTCAGCAAAATATTTTGCTTATTGTAAATATTGAATTTAATCTATTAACTTGAATTCAAGAAATATTTTTTTTTTTTCATTTTAAATTCTTTTTTTTTTTTTTTAAACCTACGTATCGAGTGTCCTTGGAGCACCTACATATATATATATATATTAGGTTGGTGCAAAAATAATGTCAAAAAACGACATTATTTTTGCATCAACCTAATATATATAATTTCCTAAAGTACTGGGTTTTTATTTATCAATCCGACAGAATTTAATCACTTTAAACATTATTTTTAGTGAATACTCGTGTTTGATTAGACGTTCAGTTTATTTGTTAAACAAAATATTTATTTTCGTCTACTGGCCTGAATGTTCTTTTATGAGATTTCTCTAATATTCAGGCCGGTAGACAATAAATAAATATACTGTCTGATAAATAAACGAAGCGTCTACTGAAATATGTGTATCCAGTAAAAATAAAGTTTAAAGTGATAAATATATATAAGTAGTTTGCTATATTCATGTGTAGAAGTGTTTAATACCAACGATAGTGTATGTAAATATGAAGTGAACACGGGAATCAGCACAGAGGGGCAACAGTCCGCTACAGAGCCCACGCTACCTAGTTATTTAACCCGTGCTTGAAAAGGAGTACGGGTTTGTCCATGCCTTTACTCAAGATAATTTGTGCGAAGGTGCGCGTAGTTAACTTGACATGAATTTGAACCCGGTACTCTGATTCCATTTTCCGCGTCTATAAACATTATGCTACCCTCATATCCTTTTCTCTGTTATGGTGTAGGTTACTCGGCTAGAAATAGTAACTGATTCGATGTCGAGCAGATTCTTGTTCTAAGTGTAAAAAAAAAAAATTTACCCCTGCACTTCCAAGAAGAAATATAAATAGTAGAATTGTCCCTAGTTATGATAGACTTACGGCTATATCACAAGGAAACACCGGAATTGGAAATTGGAGAGTCAGGTTTCAATTCCAGTCGGGTTTGTTATATTCACTAACGCGCAAATGCCCTTGGGGGAGATATGAATCTACCACTTTTCCCTTACGTCGTCAGCTATGTTTTAGGTGGGACTTGAATCAAGGAATCTTTACCATCTCCAAAAATATTCTTACAATCTAGAAATAATTTCTACCTTTAAATAACCTGATCAACCGTAAAAATCGAACCCATCAATCAAAAAGCCTAATGATGGAATTACGAAAATATACAAAATTTAAAATGAATTCAATATTTGAGTTTCTACTCGGAGCTTTCCGCTTCTTTTTATTGTACAGGATTGCTACTCTCGTGTCCAAAATAATGAACCTGTTGGGTTATTTAATTTTTTTCTTTTTCTTTCAACTTACTATTACGCCAGATAACTGTTTATTTTCCATTTTTATCAAAGTTCTTTCCTTTTTAATTCAAATTGTGGTTGTCCTTCGAATCTGAAGATGACCTATCGTTTCTGCATCCCATCTGTGAACGCGGAAGTGACTCCGCAACCCCAGACTGGAGGCGCAGGGCCTGGAATAGTGGGGGCACTGAAAGACTGTAGTCTTAATCACAGCTGACGATGCCCTGTGGCGCTGAACTCTCTGGCAGTGGTGAGCTTCTGGTGTCGAGCATCGTTGAAGTTGACAGCAGCATCGTGGATTGTGATTCGTCAACGTGGTCAATCACTGGCGCACTCCTCTAGTTCTTTGAGTTTGAGCTTGCACCCCTGGAGATTTGCTTTCACAGTGTCTTTGTATCGCTTCTTTGGACGGCCTTGGTCTCTTTTGCCGTGCAGGAGATCTCCGTACAGCAGACGTCTTGGCAAGCGGTGTTCCTCTATGCGGATGACATGCCCCACCCATCGGAGTTGGTCCTTAATGAGCATGGACTCAGTGCTTGAGGAGTGAGCACGATCCAGAACCTCAAGGTTGGTAACGCGGTCCTGCCAACAAATTCCGAGTATGGAACGGAGAGATTGCATATGGAACTTCTCCAGCTTCTTGATGTGTCTGCAGTACAGTGTCCAAGACTTACAACCATATCGAAGCAAAACCACTGCATTGTACACTCTCAACTTTGTAGTCAGCAGAACCTTGTGTTCATACTATACACATATTAGAACCGACTCTCTCTCCATTTTTGTTCCAAAGACAATTTTCATTGAGTGAGTCTCTCATAGATTACTTGTTACTGTGTTGTTTTGAATTTTAGGATAGTAAAGTTGGTCTTGAAATTTTGTTAATGACTGTTTTACTTCTCGTAGACTGGTTCCCACCCCAGGCTATAGAGCACTGTCTCATTACTATTTAACCCATAGCTGGGGCAACACCTTTCGAGAAAATGAATGTAACGAAACTCAACTTGAGAACGAAATTGGCTCTAGGAATTCTCGTTCCTAGCCGCTATTCATTACACCACCGCACATCCATCACAAAAGAAATGAACGAAATAACAGAAAGCACATCACTTGATGACTGACTATCAACAGCAGCAACAACTAAAATGGATAGCCCATGTAGCTCGAAGAGAAAATGATGACATAATCAAAATGCTGAGGTTATGCACAACCTCAAGCACAAGTTTAGGCAAGAAACTCCCATCAATACCGGAAAGAGCAATAACAGTAGACTTTAGAAACCTATTTTATTGAAAAACTGTTTTAATAGAAAGATTTCGTGATCTTTAACCTACAGTAGCAGTGTTTAAAAAATGCCGAATGTTTCCTTATAAGGAATTGGCTATTACTAATACAATTCTCTATGTTTTCAGGACCTTAGCGTAAACCTAATTGGCATAGCTTGCCCGCCAATACATAAAATGTTTGATAACTCTTGTCGGTCATCGTAAAGCGAGAAGCATCTGTACAGATAAATAGATAGAATGATCTTTTTTTTCTTCTTATTTCTAATTTTTCTTCCGTTTACTTATATATATTTAATTATTTTCTTCTTCAGCAATTATTTCATTTAATTCCTGAACCTTTCAAATTTGACATTTTGTGCATTTATTGCCAACGAAGTTTCCCCATTTTATAAACTGGATGATCCACTTCGCGTTTTGCCATCACCTTTTTGTTCTTACCAATATGTTTTCTTTCAATGTTTACATGTGTTTGCATGTCAGAGAGTACAAATGGTACCCTGGCGTGCCATGTAAACCATTTTAAATCGTTTATTTTATCTGAAAACACGTTAGAGCTTCGCGTAAGCAAATATTTTTTACAATAAACTTCCTGACATTCACCAACATTTTGCGATTAGTCGACGATCATACTTGTTTCCTTTCTACGAGAAGTGTTCTTTTTCCCTTTTTCCAAGAAATGTTATTTTTTCCTTTCTCCGAGTTTTCCTTTTTTCGTGAAGAGGGGCGTTTCTAGTTTTTTTTTTTTTCCTTTTTCCGTGAAGGGGGGGGGGGCATTTCTAGTTTTTTTCCTTTTTCCGTGAAGGGGGGGCGTTTCTAGTTTTTTTCCTTTTTCTGTGAAGGCCCCCTCACGGAAAAAGGAAAAAACTAGAAACGTTTCTAGTTTTTTTTTTTTTTTTTTTTTTTTTTTTAGAAATGTTTGTAGTTTTTTTTTCCTTTTTCCAAGAAGAGGCGGGGGGGGGTTCTAGTTTTTCCTTTTTTCGTGAAGGGGCCGTTTCTAGTTTTTTTTCCTTCTTTCCGTGAAGGGGGCGTTTCTAGTTTTTCTTTCTACGAAAAATGTTTCGGCTTAAACAATATTTCGAATCTGATTACGCAGAAACACAAGAGAAAATTAAAATTTATCACCTATTCACGATCACGAGTCCCTCAAATAGCGCTGTAGCCGAACGTACTGCAGCCGTAGCATTAGTAGGTGTGTCTAGGTCAAGACAGTCTGACTGAGCCCATCCATCTCCAGACTGGTTTTTAATTGGGTTTTGTCCTTTTTCTGGACTGGTAGTCACGTACGTTGAGAGAACCCAATTAACTGTGCTCTTTAGCAGATGGAGAAGTGAGTGGAGAAACAGATTGCGGACTTTCCCATGGGCCTTTGTGTGAAACTGAACGCAACTGACGAGCCCGTAATTTGAATTCGACTCGCCGATTCCACTTTCAACACATCTATCCACACCCATCCCTACATCAAATATCTAAGATTGAATGTGGGCAAAAGATTCTTCCTGTGGGGTATGTGTAATCCATGAGACAAATTCAAGTTCGAGCGTCGTCTGTTACTTAGAGATACAAAGGGCAGGAAATTGTGGACAGCTATGATCGCCCACGTTCAGAAGAGACACAGTAAATAGAAGAAAAAGAACTTGTCTAAAAATTACCATTAAAACGGCGATAGATTAGGGAGAGGCTATAGGAAAGGTCTTCTTGGGTGGACAATTATCCATCGCCCACAAGGCCATATAAAAACCATCTGACGTCATTATTTTATTTTTTCCCTGACATTTTTTTATCTAAAAATTATAAAAGCGTGTATTAGTTTCATAACCGAACAAAGAAATAAAGAATCTACAAATATCTACTTTACACCCTCTCCTTTGTCTTTCTCTTCCTCTATCTCCCTATAAAGGGTTCGTATTTACATAAAGGTTACAATTACATTGCTTTAAAACGTATATGTGGGAATAATATGTTGTAAATAACGTCTGAGAATCGATTGTTGAGTAAAATCTTTAGTCGCGACAGAACTGCAGATTTTATTCTGTTCTTATTGTTGGCTAATTAGTTGCCATTAATATGAGCGCTGTTTTTCTCCTGTCCATCTTGTGTTCAATATGCCAAGAGAGACAGAAAGAGTGTTCATATTAAAAAAACGAATTAGTCAATAGTAACACAATAACTACAAAAACAGCGAATAACATACCTATTGTGGAAAAGGATGGCAGAACAAGGTTTAGGAGAAATAACAAGTGCGTAAATTTATTATTACAAAGGATAGAATATTGTGGAGTGCCATGACCAGTCCCGCTCTGAAAGGACACGGCAAATAGAAGAATAATATGGTTATTGAGCATTGTTTAATTTACTATAAAACATTCAGGCTTACCATAAAAGCGCATTGCAGAGAACCGCTCTCATTCTCTCCATATTCCATCTTTGAGAAGTAAGTTCCACTCAAGCCACTGCTCTAGACTCCCAAGAGGATGTTTTTTTGATCACTACAATCTTAACCAGTTCAGGTTTTAGGTTAACCGTTATCATCCCCCACATAACCGGTATAAACTGTGTCTCTTACTCCGTAACCCTCTATTTCGAGTGGTTCTTGGACCTTGTAGAAGGTGAACCTCACTGTAAAAAAAATAATACTCGAGTAGAGTGCGAACTCTATGATCAGTTTTTACACAAAAATAGGGGGTCGTAATATACATAGATAATTTTTTTTAAGATGTTAAAAACTATGCATTTTTGGTTACCGGTTGCAATGTACATAAGTTATCTTTTTCTGGAAGGGGTTAAAATTCATGCGAAAAAATGTCGGCGGTCGCACTATACATGAAGACGTCTTATACATGAGTATATACCATAGTTCTGCTGCTTAATATTCCACAACTATTTCCAACACATATACAGGGCGAGGCAAAAGTCGCGCGCACCATGGGAATAATTTATTAAAAGTATGCCGCATTTGACGGCATATAAGACGCACCCCAATTTTAGCAGGGCTAATCAAGAAAAAATTATTAATTAGTAAAATTATTATTAGGTTGGTGCAAAAATAATTTCGTTTTCTAACATATGTTACTATGCGAGAAAACGAAATTATTTTTGCACCAACCTAATAGTAAATGGTACAGCCTAGGATATATTAGGTTGGTGCATAAATGTCGTTTTCTCGCATAGTAACGTATTTGAGAAAACGACATTATTTTTGCACCAACCTAATAGTAAATGGTACAGCCTAGGATATATTAGGTTGGTGCATAAATGTCGTTTTCTCGCATAGTAACGTATTTGAGAAAACGACATTATTTTTGCACCAACCTAATAGTAAATGGTACAGCCTAAGATATATTAGGTTGGTGCATAAATGTTTTCTCGCATAGTAACGTATTTGAGAAAACGACATTATTTTTGCACCGACCTAATATTTATGAAGTATTATTTTGGTTAAACAAGCCATGATTACACTGAAACGAAAAATAATGGTTAAAAAAAAAATAACACGAGCTTATAAAAACTTTACTATATCCTTTATATGATCTGTACAACCTGCTTCTTGTAAACATCTCACCAACCTAATATGTATATTAATGCAACCGGAAGTTATCACAAGAAAAATATTAATGAAACAAATATATTTTACAAATATGTAATTTGAATTATTTGCATATAATTTAGTGAAACAAAGTACTAATATTAAACGTGATGAAATTAATATAATGAATATTATCAATGATAAAAATTTCAATCTGCATAATAACGTTTTAAATAATGTCAATAGGTATATGAAAGTTACTCTAAAGTCTAAGCTAGTAGGAGTTGCCAGCTAGCTAATTTCGGCCGACTATCTCGAATTTTAAACCTACATATGGCATATAAGACGCAAGGAAATTTTAGAAGATATTTTTAGTAAAAATTTATATGCCGTCAAATACGGTAATTACATATAATTTTATATACTAGTTATTTAATTAAGTGTGCTGTTCAAAATGTCCTCCTCCTTTTTCAAAACACATTTCAATTCTATGGCTGCATGATTTGTTAACACGTCGGAGATTTTCCTCTGTATTCTTATTTAATTCTTTCTTTAAGTTCCTCAATATTTCTTGGTCGCGGCTGATAAACAATTGATTTCAAATGGTGTCTCGACCTGTCCATATGTACGTGTGTGTTAATTGTTGAACAATACCCTTCAGGGCTTGAGGTTGGAGTTCGAATTTTGATTTTCAACGCAGACAGACAGTAACTGAAGATAAATTCTCATAACACAGACGTTATGACTTTTTTCACTCCACTTCACTAATGATGATTTTTTTCTTATGTAAAGTAAACTTTTCAAATCAATTCATTGTTTTCTCTGCCTGTGTGTCCATCTACAGCCACACGCTAAAATACACGACTCCTGAAATATTTTCCTTGTTTTTCCCATTAACCATTCAGAATCTGATATCTTTAGAATCATTTCACCCCAAGCAAGGCAATAATGCCTCTAAAACACAAGGAGTTACAGAAAGTGAAAGAATTTGAAGAAAAACATTATTGAGGATAGAGAGAGGACAATAAAAAAACACGATTCAAATAGACAAGATGATGATTGACGTTGCATTAAATATTTTGAAGATCGTAGTTGACAGGAAAGCAAGAAACAGAAAGTGATTTCTACTAGCAAGAAGTACAATATAAGCTACAGATATAATATGATGAGACCTAGCTGCCAATCTAGCATTATGCTTAAATTCATGCAGTCAATTTATAAAGACGAGAGCCCATTAGAAGAACTGCGATAGAAATATTTATATAAAAGATAAGGGAAGTTATTGCAGTAGGAAAATGACTAGAGTTGAGATGCCAGGTCAGGATCAATAACATAACAGACTCTTTTTAGATTTTGTCGAAAATCTCGAGGTATATAGCAAGAGCTATATATGACAGATATGATAGCAATATTCAATGCATGAACAACTAATAGTGCGCTTAAATTCAGGAAATTGAGGTTTTGGAGAGGAAATCTCATCAAAACTGTTATGACACTATTTGGCACTAGCAAAGGAAAGAAAAGGGTTAAAATTGCAATGCAACTTGGAACAAGACGAAAAGGGTTAAAGAATGGATCTATAGCCAGACTGAGAGAATAAGTGAAATTGCTTTTAATTTTGAAAGTTTCATTTTTAAGCAGAGACGGCTTGAAGAAAGTGACTTTGTTGATTTGGGGAAATATATTACCACAGAGGTCATCTGGAAAATGCTGGGCTGACAATTGCTTGATGGTTCTGCCTTAAAATGGAAGTTACGAAAATATCTCCAAGGGACCAACCGGAAAAGAAATCTGATTGAAAAGATAATATTTGGTAATATTTAAAGACAAGTCGAAAAATAGAATTTCTTTATGTAAAGACCCAGTACATGTTCTTAAAGTACGATAAACTTAACAAGGTATGGAGATAGCTAACCGGAGGAAACAGCTGTAAATTTCTGATTGTATGAACATGGGATGGTTGGGAAATTTTGCTGACTAAAAGTCCAAGTGATAATTCTAAGTAATGACCCGAGGCTAAGACCAGAATAACAACCGGGGTGAAAGGCGTAGGAGAGATGCTAAGAAGGACGGGGGAATTGCCCGAGCCCATTGGGAAGTGATAGGGCGAGGCACAAATAAGAGAAAGAAGGAGTTATTGAGGCAAGTCAGTACCTGCGACCGCTGCCCATAGGAAAAGGGACCTCCCAAATTTGGAGTGATAATTAATTTTCCAAAGCCAGACAACAAAGAACACTTGTTGGAAAATACGATAAACACTTATATTGACTTTTACCCAAGACTGGCATGGGGTTGACGTGATCTCCCCGATCACGTCAGCCCCATGCCAGTCTTGGGTAAAAGTCAATATAAGCAGAACACTTAAGCGAACAGCTCCAGTTTCAGAGTTGCCGGTCAGAGACGCAAACGAGGCAACACGGTAGGAGAAGCTGCCGATTCCCACGTGACTTGCTGCCAAAGAGAATTCTCGATTTAAGCCTTGTTCCAGACTTAGCTAAATTGAGCTAAGTGTCATGATAGAATTCAAAATGGGAAGAGTTAATATTTCTGACTAAGAATGATATAAAACCACATAGAAAATAGACCCTGTCTTTTTTTTTCCGTCTGCAAAGACGTTTCTTTATTTTTCCTTTGTATGTCACAACGGAAAAATAAAAAATATTCTTGATCGAACCAGCGCTACAATTGCTGATGACAACTCAGTCTTTTCCAGCTCAGTGATCAAAAAACACAACGTGTGGCTTAGCAGAGCGGGGATTAGAACGACTAACTTCAACAACCAGCGGCAGTATTTACTAGCTTAAGAATTAATCCAGAATCAACCGGCGAGAAGTGTCATATATATTGTGGTGCTGGGAAAGTGATTGAAATCGAGATGCCAAGTCAGTGCCGACAACACTGCAAATTTCTTGGATTTTGTCAAGAATCTCTAGATATATAGCAAAAACACCATTCTAGATGTGACAGTAATATTCGGTGAACAGACGAATAGGAGACTTAGTGTGAAGACAGATTCTATCGGCTTAAATGACATTTATCTTCTCGGCATTATTAAGTCAGCGTAACACGTTAATTTATAATAAATAAGAGAGTATTGATATAACTTATTTATCTATAATAATTCATACATTATTATAATAATGTTTACAAAAATATTCGATTCTGACAATTAGTACTGAATTATGGTTACTTTGACATTGTTCACAGCTAGTAGATATTTTGCAGGCAAATATGTCCTGGGTAAGACGATAAACTACATCCAACAGCAAGGCTTCTGATCGGGAGGTCTTAATTGCTGATGTTCCCAGGTCCACCATGACACGGGGTGGTACCACCAACTATGGGAAAAGAGTTAACCCCCAAACTGGAGTCAAAACACTATGAAAGTGTAAAAATAGATTTTAATACCAGCAATACATTTTCGTAAAAGTTATTAGCAGCAATTAATTTTTAAAGATAAAATTATTACCAGCAATATATTTTTGAAAAAAAAAAAAATTACCAACAATGCATTTTTGAAAAAAAAAAATATTACCAGCAATACATTTTAAAAAAAACTTACCAGTAATAAAAATCTTTTCGGCATTAAATAACCCACTGAGGTTGATATGACGCAAAACAAATCAAACCAAACCAAACAGGCAAATGTAACGTCTTTTGATAAGGTAAAAAGACTATAGTTAGCGGAAGGCTGGGGTTCTCCTTCAAAGTAGACTGAGCCGCAGTCAGAAGAAATTTCGTATGGACAAAATCAGACTTATGACTAAGCTTAAATATGAAACGTGGGCGTTTTGTCTCATTGTTTAGCGATTACGCACCCGCTGTGTGTTCTACTGAAAAATGCAATCTTCTTTCTATGCATTCATTAGAAACTGTTTAACACGTGCGTCAAATTAGGATAAAAATCATTCCTATGGACGATTATAATTCTTGTCTTTGTACTGACAGGGATACTTGGAATTGCCTGGTTAAGTACGAAACCTGATTAATAAGTAATAATTCACTGACGTGATTTCAAGTGTGTACAGAATTTGACACGTTTTAAAAAAAACAGCTATCCACAAAGTGACTTGGATGAAATTTCATTTGCTTTACGTAATATCAATATTATGGATGTTTTGATGAATGGGGATATTATGATGCAGGTCGCTGGCCTGAACATTTTAAGGTAGCAGCAAGTTTTATTCTTGTCTTAAAATCGAAAATGCGGTCTGCAATCACTGTGCCAACCAAGCTTTTAATTATAAGATCCTTCGTCCATTTATTAAAGAACAGCT
>OZ010584.1:23611026-23651026 GCA_963932145.1 Acanthosepion lycidas
TATAAAATTCGTTTACACCCAATATATTTTTTAAAATTTCAATTTCTTTACGTTTATAAAATATTACGTAACTTTCTCCTCTTTGAAAGTATGGTTGGCCATACAAGACATAATCCGAAAATAAAAGCAATGACTATAGTAAATTTAAATTCAAAATTATTAGGTTGGTGCAAAAATAATGTCGTTTTCTCATATAGTAACATATGTGAGAAAACGACATTATTTTTGCACCAACCTAATAAATTACGTAGAATATTTTCCAACATTTTTAAGATTACTGAATACTTAAAAATTCTATAAAAAGAAAAGGAGCTCAGCTGTCATTTTCTTAAATTATCTTTTAACAGATAAGGTCTCCGTGGAACAACAGTAAAGGTGTTGACAGAATTTATCATCCCTTGATAAGTGGTCCACGAGTGTAAAACGATGGTGATAGGCGCCGAATCATCGCTACCGTTTAATTTAAAAATCCATTTCTCTGTTATTTTGAACTTAAAATAAATCCTTTTTTTTTTTCAAATCAGATTAATTATACTTCAAATTATGTAATATTCCACAAATAAAGTTTCAAAAAAGTATATTTTATTTTTGGAAGATTTTTAAAACCGAGAATTAACTTCTGTTTACAAATGTATCAAAATGGCCGATATTTATCGAGTTTCTGAAAGCGACCAAAAAGTTGGGATTCCGATCAATATAAATTCTATTTAAAATACACCAGAGTATTTTGCTTACAAGAAACAGTAAATATAATCCTTTAGCTTTCAATGAAACCTTCAAGAATGCGATTTCATTTTTAAAAGTTCATTTTAATCCTTGGGTATCCAAACTGAGTGGCGGTATCTATACATACATAGATATGAAAAAAGATATTTAATATCTTTTTAAGATATTAAATCGCCCTACAGGTTTGATTTTTCTTACTTGAAATTGACCACTTTTTTAACGTGTGCGATTTTAGCAAATATTTAAGTGTTTGTTTATTTCGGTATAATATATACTGGACTGATGTCGCTGACGACAAATGAGTGTTCCGTAAAATAAAGAGGAGGTCGATTTCTATAGACGGGCAGGTGTCTCCCGAGTTTTGTAGATATTTTACAAACTTTTAGACAGATGGAACATGCGGTAGATCCATTTCCATTGAGTGGTTGAGAATCAACTGCCACATGTTTTCGCGAGTGGACAGCAATGCCTGCTTTATTGCGTGCGACAAAGTCACAGTGACAGGTAAGGCTATCATTGAGAGGAGCAGCAAGCTATCAACTGCAGGACAGGCGCAATTTCCCTTGTTCTGACGTTTTGTTTCCCCAGGAAGAAAGATGCTGCATCGCTTCAGGTTGTCTTAGAGTTTGTCTTTGAAACGCAAGATCGGCCTTCCAACTGGACGGCTTGTTATAAGCTGGCCAAAGAAGAATTGTTTTAAATGTCTGCTATCGCTCATACATGAAAGATAGCCGGTCTACCTAAGCTGATTTTTCATGATTATTGCTTCAATACCTGTCATTATACATTTAGAAGTTATATATGATATTTTCAACCTTGGTCGTGTGGGTGATGACTTTTTTTTCAACTTACAGTCACTTTCTCACTGAAGTAACGTTGCTAGGTTCTCGGTATTCTATAACTATTTTCATGGCAGATGTTCGGGCAAACTGCATTCCCTGGTCCCACCATTTCAGCCCTTCATAGCTTGAACATCCCTTGCTCCATGCAATGTGATATGTCCTGACCTGTCATCTCGACGAGTCTAGTCACTTTCTCACAGACGTGATGTGACTTCCCTCTGTCTTTTCTACAAATATTTTCGTGGCAACTGCTCTGACGAGCATTTTTTACTGGTGCCCCAACTGCATGAATTTAAGCGTGCTACTAGTTTGGCATATCGGTCCCACCCTTTTACTGTCAAAACAGTTAACTGTAACCGCCTCTTCTACTCCAACAGCTTCTTTTCTCTCACTTCTCGACAGTGTAACTCCCTTCCTCTTACTTGCTTCCCTGATCACTATAATCTTCAAATATTCAAATGTAGTGTCAATCGACATCTTCTCTTTATCCTTTCCTCAAACACCTTCTTTAATCTTACTTTCAGACTCTGTAACCCTTTGCGTGCTTGTGGTGAAATGCTTATAAAAAAAATACACTGAAAACTCATCTTCCTTTCTTTCACATTTCATTGGTGAGGAGGAAGTTCCACTTAGGCAGTTTCTTCCCCAGAACTCTTGCATTGTGGAACGGACTCTCGAGAGGGTGCTTCCTCGATTTCAACTTCTTCATGTCCTGACCTGACATCTCGACTTCAGTCTCTTTCCCACCGTCATTTTTACTAATGTAGCTTTTCTATAAATAATTTCATGGTAATTGTTCTGATGAACTTTCCTAGACGTTATGAATTTAAGAACAGTACGAGATTGGAAAATGGTCTCTTCATTTTACAGTTGAAAGGGCCAGATGAAACCGTAAGTTCTATGCTAACCTTTTCTTCTCTCGCTCTTCTCGCTTGTGGAACTCTCTTCTCAGTCAAGTTTGATCTTCAAAAATGAAAATGCAATGTCAATCGTTATCTTCTGTCTTCTTAATTCCTGTTCTTTTATTATTGTTCTCTCTCTCTCTCTCTCTCTCTCAACAGTTTTTCTCTCATATTCTTTAACAGTAACCTTTTGCGTCTTAGTAGCATTATTGCCTTCCTGGATGGAAGTATTAAAAAAGTATTACTAAATGAAACATAACTAAAATTAAGATGAAAAATAATAGTGGACAATGCTTTCAGTGATAGAAATTAAAGATAATATTACGACTAATACTACAACGAAAAAGGAAATTAAATTACAATGAAACATATATTCATCAACAATTAATAATGGTTGACAATGCTTCAGTTAATAAAAATGCTGTATAATATTAATACTATCAGATAAAAAAGAAGCATTTAAAGAAATACGAGGTAAAAATTCATAATGGTCGACAATGTTTCCTGCAATAAAAATCCAAGATAATATTACGACTAAGATTAATTGATAATTTTTTACGGCTTATTTAAAGGCAGAAAATATTTTTAAATTTGCCTATAATAATGATTTTTAATCATACAAGCTTTACTAATTAACCCATAGTTCGGGGAGAAATGGTAGATTCATACCATTCCCAGGGGTATTTGTGTGTATGTGGAAATAATGAAGCCGAGTTGAATTTCCGTGCCGTTATCCATTACACCGATCGCACATCTAAACTTCCAGTAGCTTGTATTCCTAAAATGTCACCCATCTAGGTACTAACCAGGATTGATGTTGCTCAACTTCTGTGATTATACGAAAAATGGTGTTTTAATGTGATAGAAATTCTAGTAAACAATTGTAATAGTAATTGATAATCAAAGAATAAAATAACAGTTTCTTATTATTAATACAAAGTTAATTTGTGCAAAAGACACAACAATGATACACTTAATGGGTTTAAATCACACTCACTGGCTTGTCACATAACTAATTATATATATATATATATATATATATATATATGTATGGAGTGAATCTGTAACGCTGCACGAACATACTGGCAAGCCTTACCAGTGAGCAAATCAGAGTACTATAGACTATCCCGGAAAATCTCCTGATTTAAATCCAATCGAGAATCTGTTGTTATACACATACATATACACACACACACACACATATATATATATATATATATCCTTAGTGGTTGAGATACCTGCTTGTTTCCCACCAGTGCCTGTGTCCAATGGTCGAACTCACCTAAAATCCAAATAATGATTTTTAACGCAAGTAGGCCAGGCCAGGAGGAAGATCGTATTGCGCCAGTTCTTTAACTGGCACAACACGATCTTCCTCATTCTACATGGTATATAGATCTGTGAAAGTAAACATAACAAATATAATCCTCCACTGGTAGTTTGTAGTTCTGCGTTTCATACGAGCACCAGAACTCGGTATTCGAATTTTAATTTAATCAATCTCTTCATATTTGGCAGAATGACGCAACACGATCATAATAATTTCAACAATATATTGCCGTCCTCGTAAAATCTGCAATGCATCCATAATCTTTCTGTATGAAACTTGCTTTTACTATGAGATATGTGCAAATGATTCTAGTATTTCTTTCTTTAAAGTTGTTTTTTGTTTTTTTTTACTGTTCATTCATATCGCAAAAATAAAGCAATGTCACGAATTCAGAGAAGAGCAGGTTCAAATAGTCGCAAATCCAGCACTAGGCTTTCTTCCTCCGCTCTTGTTCATTACCATTGACTTTATATGCGTTAGAAGGCAGGTTCGTAAGCCAGCACATCCGGGCTATCTATTTCATCAACCTCGTAGCTAGCACATCCGGGCTATTTCGTCAACAGCTTTCTGATCTAAACGACGGGATGAGTCTGTCGCATTTTTTCTTTGTGTCATGATGCCAGTGGCATCGGCAGGCGCACGACCTCAGCCTTTTTTTTTTTTTAAAGGTAAATGGATTTCTTCTGTACACTCCCTTCTGATCTCTTGATCACAAAGATGGCAGCCGGGGGTTGACCTTTTTTGCTGTGCGCTTCACTTCAATTTTCAAATAGGTCGCTGGGAACTTTTGCACAAACCAAATGTAATAGACGTGTTTTTGTCAATTACCGTCATTTGAGACCAAATAACATCCTGTATTTTGTATGTTAATTTTCCTTTTGGAGAAAGGTATTCACATCTTAGAATATCGGCGCAACACATGCATTTTTTGCCTTGTGCGAAGTGAGCTATATTTAATAAAACCATGCCTTCATAAAGTTGTGCAACTCAGAAAGATTACCTCTTTTGTGCGTGGAGAAAAAAGTTCATCTGGTTAATAAGCGTATCGAATAGAAACTATGTATCTGATCTGCCTGCTTGGTTTAAAGGAATCGATTTTGGCAAAGAGATACTCAAAATTTCATTCCAATCACGGTCATTCTTGCTATAATTAAATTCGTTGATTTCGAATTAAGATAATTATAAACTCAAACGCCAGAAGGCTGCCAAGTATAAAAGGGAATCGATGCCAATTTTAAAGTAAAATCCTCCTGAAGTAATCATTCTTTCGAAAAATCCGAATGCATTAAATATCGCAAGAAGGTTATTAACATGATAACTTTCAGATCTTTATATGAGATGTTGGTATTTAAGGGGCCTGGTATGTTTATTACAGTAAATGTATTTGTTGCTGTTAAATCAGCTCTATCATTCCCTCTGATACCCATATGGCTTGGTATCTAGCAGATAACAATATCTCTATTTAAACTATTGATCCTGTTGTGTAGTTTAATGATAAGGAGTTGGTTGATTTTATTTATCGACATATCAACTTCTATGCGCTGTTAAATGCTGAACTCTAAATATTTTGAACGCAATTTTATACCTTCAACGTATAAACGTATTGTTTTTCATTTTACTATAAATATGTATTGCTGGTCATTTTTATATAAAATGACGTGTACTTTATGTTGTAGGTGTGTTGAATTTATATTTTCTAATATGTTTGATTTAAGAAACTGTAGGATATTATATAGATTAATGTCATGAAAGAATTCCTTCATGTTTCTTGTTTTGTATAGCGGCATATCAATCTCTATGGGTTATTTAATGCCGAAATCTAAATATTTTGAATGCAGTTGTATACCTTACTTATTGGTAATTTTTATATAAAAATGTATTGCTGGTCATTTTTATATAAAATGACGTGTACTTTATGTTGTAGCTGTGTTGAATTTATATTTTCTAATATGTTTGATTTAAGAAACTGTAGGATATTATATAGATTAATGTCATGAAAGAATTCCTTCATGTTTCTTGCTTTGTATAGCGGCATATCAATCTCTATGGGTTATTTAATGCCGAAATCTAAATATTTTGAATGCAGTTGTATACCTTACTTATTGGTAATTTTTATATAAAAATGTATTGCTGGTCATTTTTATATAAAATGACGTGTACTTTATGTTGTAGCTGTGTTGAATTTATATTTTCTAATATGTTTGATTTAAGAAACTGTAGGATATTATATAGATTAATGTCATGAAAGAATTCCTTCATGTTTCTTGCTTTGTATAGCGGCATATCAATCTCTATGGGTTATTTAATGCCGAAATCTAAATATTTTGAATGCAGTTGTATACCTTACTTATTGGTAATTTTTATATAAAAATGTATTGCTGGTCATTTTTATATAAAATGACGTGTACTTTATGTTGTAGCTGTGTTGAATTTATATTTTCTAATATGTTTGATTTAAGAAACTGTAGGATATTATATAGATTAATGTCATGAAAGAATTCCTTCATGTTTCTTGCTTTGTATAGCGGCATATCAATCTCTATGGGTTATTTAATGCCGAAATCTAAATATTTTGAATGCAGTTGTATACCTTACTTATTGGTAATTTTTATATAAAAATGTATTGCTGCTATATTTACTATAAAAATATTTTTTTTATACTTTTATATTGTTTTGTTTTTGTTTGGAAGTTAACTATTTGCCCATAGCTGGGGCCCTGACAGGTGCTACCACTCTGGGTCAGAGTGGATCTGGGAAGAGTAGCAAGTAAGATTTGGTTCCAAGCTCCTCAAAACCTTAGGCATCGGCATCGTAACCGAAGTAAACTTTCAATAACCTTTCTTAAGCGACACTACCTCTCATCATATTTAGATCTATATTTATATAGGAATAAAGTGTCGCTGCCGACACTTGAGTTTGAACATAGATCGCCAGTGCGCAAACAGAGGCGATCCCATTATTGAATTAAGTAGACCACGTGACCATAGAGGAAACGCATCAGTAGAAAGTAATGTGACGTCTAAACGATCGTCATTTCTAATCTATCCTCTGTTACTATTCGGATATGCATTCTTCTATCCTCTATTAGTATACGGAACGCTATTCTCTATTCTATTCACTATACTATTTCTCTATTCAGATCACTATTCACTGGGTATTTTTCGAGCGAGTATTATCGAGCAAGTACTATTAGCGCGAGTGATATTCAAAGACGTCTAACACCAGTATTGTTCAACGTCGTTGCTATAGTTTTATCTGCGATTACAAAGTCTCTACTACAACGAGCATTACGAAAGTGACAACGAGTATTCGTTGGCATTACATCAGTGGCAACGAGTGTTCGTTGACGTCACAAAACTACCAATGATGTTTTTGTTAACTGATAAGCAGTTAATAGTCGAAAAAATAATATATAATCAATCAGAAATCACATTCCAAAAATACAGGGTGTCCATAGAGTTCGTATGCACTTTAAAAAAATTATAACTTTATTTCTATCGCAAATACAAATAATCTGTAAAAAATGTTATAAAGTTTAATGTACCTAGTTTTAAGTATCGCTAAAATAACTAATGCGATTTCAGGCATTACTATAAACCAGTTGGCAAATGTTTTCCCTGAACTGCAAAATCGTATTACCCTTTGTATTGCTAATGATGGAGGACATGTGGAAACTTAAATAAAATTTCAATAAAACCTTAAAAAAATATAGATTTACTTCTTTCTAATCCTTTTCACAAATGATTTCTATCGCAAATACTAATAAAGTTATTTTTTAAGTGCACACGAACTTTATGGACACCCTGTATATCAAATATCTGCACTAGCATTAATTCCTCGTCACTGACAAGTTCCTGATTTTCAATGCATTTCGGTAAGAAGACTATTAGCAATGAATAATCTTCCACTTACATAATGAACCAATTTTTCTCAAGTAGATGATGTAGTAAAACTCTTGCTTCATTCAGAACTGCGCACAATTGCAAATGATAAACCTTGAAAAAGCAAAGAGCAGCTATGCACAGGCAATTCAAACGGAAAACAAAAAATTATGGGTCCCGCTAGTTTTGGGAGATCGCACGAACAATTCTTGATAGAGACAATCAATTAATTCCCACCATTATGATCCTGAGGTTATCTTCATCAGATAAGGTTAATTCTTTTCTTTTCCTCCTAATACGGTCTGCTCTCCTTTATCCAAAATATATACTAGGAGCGATGTAATGGTCTCCTAATTTATAATAGTTTCCTGTCCTGTTCAACCGTCTGACTGTTGTGTGATAGTTTACAAATAAACTGCAAGTTGCAAAAAACAGTGAATTTAAAGTAATATATATATATATATATATATATATATATATATATATATAAAATATACTCTTATAGTGTGCTATATTTATGGGATAAAGTGCTGAATATCAGAGATAGAGCGTGTATAAATATAAAAGTGAACATTGAAGTCAACATTTAGAGGCGACAGTATGTTTCATGCTAGGCGCAATCGTCAAGCAACGTTTGCTATAATTTTTCCCGGCTATTTATATATACGGATCAGTGGTGCATTGTGGATAGTCTATTTTGGCGGTTATTTTGCCGGGAGTCGTTTATTTATTTGGGTTAAATTATTTTGCTTGTCAATATTTATTTCTATATTTTTATTTTTTATTTTTTTCTTATCTTGTATATTTATTTATTTTTTCGGTGTTTTTATTAATGTATTAAAAATTTATTTATATCGCTTATTTAATAGTTTTGTTTTAGTTTTGGTCGATAATTAAAGCTATTTATTCAATTCTAGTGTTGATTGCTGTAGTTTATTCTAAATATTATTTTGGCGGGAGCAGTTTTTAATTTGTTTATTACGTCATGTATTCATTTGGATTGATTATCTTTATTTGTTTTTTCTAACGGTTAATTTATCAGGATTGGTTTGTTTATTTATTTGGATGGATTTAGATTAATTTATTTTACTTGTTTTTTATTATTTATTTATTATATTGTATATTTTTACTTACTCTTTTCGGTTTTCGATTTTTAAGTAACGTAGTATTTTTTATCGTTATATAACAGTTAAAGCTATGTTTTTCGTCCGATTTTTGATTTGATTTTTGTAGTCAAACTAATATTTTGGTCATAATGGTTTCTTAATTTGTTTATTATTTACTTTATTTGGCTGCATTGATTTTGTTTTTTTTTATTTAATTATTCTATTTCTTCTATTCTAACGGGTGTGATTTGGTGATTTGTTTGAGTTAATTTATTTTACTTATTGTCATTTCGTTTCTTTATTTATTTTTTTATTTTATTTTTTTCAGTTTTCGATTTTTAAGTAACGTAGTAAAAATTTGTTTTGCATTTTGAGATGATCTCGTATCTTTTATTTAATAATTTATTTTGGTCTGGGAAAGAAATGATAGCTATTTTTTCCTCCAAGGAAAGTTTGCAAGTTTTTGATTGGTTGTTGTAGACTGATGATCTTCTCCTTATTTTCCAAGATATTTTTGGTGTGATGTGCGTTTTGTTTTTAATTTTTCAGATATACTTAGAAAGCATTGTGCTATTCGCATATTTACTATTTGTGAAAGATGTTTTGTGTGGATAATTTCTTTGTTTCCAGGGTCCTTCAGTTACTCCTGTGTATACTTTTTCTTCATTATCTGGCGATTTTATCGTGGCTTGATATGTTACATTGTTTTGTAAACAATTACCGTTTAAGGTTCTTTATTCTGCAGTTGCACGTCGGTTTAATTTGTTCGTGTGGTTTGTTGATAAATTTCCTGTTGTGCTTTTTTATTTGTGCCATGTTCTCCGTGCAACTGTAGCTGATTTTTACTGTGTTTTTGTCAAATATTTTGTGTTCGGTGCTTGATTCCGGGAAGTGTTTGTGTAAGAGTTTGAAGAATATTTTTCCTACGTTTGTTTTTACGTTTTTGCTGTACGGTGAGTTGAACCATAAGATATTTCTCTTCTTGTTGGCCTTTTTTGTGTTCTGTGGTGAGTATGTGAGTGTTACCAGGAATCCACTCTCTTTTAGGGCTGTTTCGTAGTCTTTCTTAGGTTCGTTAAATATGCTTTCATTGGAAGAATTGTCGGAAAGCCTGCGGTTAATCGATTTTGGTATCTGTTTGATTATTGAATAATAATAAACAATTACGAGCCATTATCCACTACACCACCAGCACATCCAAGATTGCAGCACCTGGTATTCACCAATCAAGGTAATGACCAGGTTCAATGTAACTTAACTTCAGTGATCGTACGTGAACCAATGTTTCACCATGATACTACCGTAAGACAAATGGTCTGTTTGTTCTCATTTTCTTTAAAACTTCCTCGTTGATCACATGTTTCATCCAAGGTATTCTAATAATCTTTCTGTAGAAAAATCTGCTCTGCTAGAAATTTTTTCCTCTGTCACGGCATTTGTCAGTCTCTTCTAGTTATCCTACCACCGACAAATCTACCATTGACCACTCAATATCACTATTCATATTTAATATTAATGAAACAGGAGCAGAACTTTAGTTGAAATAAAAAAAGTGGATACACACATGAAGAGAACTTGAATCGGACAGCAGTAAAAAAGCAAGTCAATCGATTCCCTCTTAATAACTCACTGATATAGCCTTGTGCCAGGTGAAAGTAATTTAGTAACTGAAATACGCTAATAAAAATATTGCAACTGTGGCGAGTGCCATGCATTACGTGTCTGCCCTTGTTTTATCGCACAGTTACTTTGAATCACGAGTTGATCTCTGAAGTACACGATTACAATGAACTTTAGATATCATTTGTTGATCTCTGAAGTACACGATTACAATGTACCTTAAATATCATTTGTTGATCTCTGAAGTACACGATTAAAATGTAAATCATAGAATTTTTTGTTTGGTGATATTGATTTAGTGATACAAGTCATACTAATTAACCCATAGCTAGGGGAGACGAGGTGGATTCATATCTTTCTGAAGCATATTTGCGCATAGGCGAATGCAGCGAACCCAACAGGATTTGGAACACGGGTATTCGATTAGCAATTCAGACCCATTATCCATTACACTATCCACACATCCACGCACACAGCACCTGGCATTCCCAAGCGGTCACCCATCTAGGTACTGACCAGGCACGATATTGCTTAGCTTCTGTGTACTTTGAAATAATTGTTGACTTTTAAAGTACGAGATTATATCTTATTTCAAGGGGAAATCTAGACGATGTAATGGTTAGCTTTAGTAAGATTGTCTTGCTAAAACAATTACGACTGAGTAGTCAGTTCGATCCCCACTGGGTGCCATATACTTTTGGCCTTCGGCCACATCTAAGCCGCGCTTAGAAAATTATTTAGGCACCTCGGCGTGGTTTAATGGTTAGCAGTTTGTCTTGCTAAAACAATTACGACTGCATAGTGAGTTAGATCTTCACCGGGTGCCCCATACTTTCGGCTTTGTGCTACATCTAAGCTTAGAAAATCATTTGGGCACCTCGATTTGGTGTAATGGTTAGCAAGCTTGTCTTGCTAAAACAATTACGACTGAGCAGCGAGTTTGATTCTCACTGGGTGTCCCATACTTTCGGCCTTGTGCCACATTTAAGCTACGCTTGGAAAATCACTTTGTCTTATTTCACATTTGATCCGTTGTTCTTGAGCGACATTATAAGTGTTTTATTCTGGGAAAATATTATCATCCGACAAATGCACTAATCAGAACTTATTTGAACGAATATGATGTGAATCGACATATCACCGAATAATTATTTTGCAACTTGTCAACCTACATAATCCAGGGGTTAATACGAATCCTATTGTTTGGACATTATGTAGTGAAAACATGAAACCAAAATTCAAGTATAACTAAGTGTTAGACTACGGACTTATTGATCCTGCCGCCCTCTGTAGAGAGATTTACTTACTTACTTACTTACTAAAGTATTTTTTTCGTTAGTCGGTTGTTCTTTTGGGGTTTTTTTTTAACAGGATACTGTCTCCTCTTTTTGATGTTACAAACCGAAGGACTCAAAATAAATGCTGTACAAGTCTTCTCCCTTCTCTCTTTGTTTGATTTGATCTTCACTTGCTTTTGTTTGAGTCATCGGAGCCGCGAATCGCACTCTCAGTGAAGAAATAACAGTAGCAGTATTACCTATAAAATTAGTATAAACTCTGAGTACCAATTTTCGTTTCAAAGATTTCGTCTTTTTTTACAGGGAAGGACTCCATAAATATAACCAATAAACTGTCAAAAACAAAGACCCGTTGTTATGTTGAATTAATTTACACTCTCTTGTTTATCCGTACAAAATAATAAAGAAATATTCCAGATTTCCATAATGTTTCAATGCTAAAAATTCCAAGATGAAAGTAACACCGAAAACATGTTTGGAATTAATATACATTTCATAAACAAGCTTTGTTCAGTGTTATATATTAATCATTTCACACAAAGAAATGTAATAAAGCCACTAAGACACCAAGGGTTACTGAGGGTGAAAGAATAAAAAAAAAAGAGAAACCTTATTGCGTCCTGGGTATGACGGTAAACTACATCCGCGTCCTGGGTATGACGGTAAACTACATCCGCGTCCTGGGTATGGCGATAAACTGCATCCAACAGCAAGGTCTCAGATAATGTTTTCAGAACAATAATGTTGCCAGCTCTAAGTTTTTGAAACAATAATGTTGCCAGCTCTAAGTTTTTGAAACAATAATGTTGCCAGCTCTAAGTTTTTGAAACAATAATGTTGCCAGCTCTAAGTTTTTGAAACAATAATGTTGCCAGCTCTAAGTTTTTGAAACAATAATGTTGCCAGCTCTAAGTTTTTGAGACAATAATGTTGCCAGCTCTAAGTTTTTGAAACAATAATGTTGCCAGCTCTAAGTTTTTGAAACAATAATGTTGCCAGCTCTAAGTTTTTGAAACAATAATGTTGCCAGCTCTAAGTTTTTGAAACAATAATGTTGCCAGCTCTAAGTTTTTGAAACAATAATGTTGCCAGCTCTAAGTTTTTGAAACAATAATGTTGCCAGCTCTAAGTTTTTGAAACAATAATGTTGCCAGCTCTAAGTTTTTGAAACAATAATGTTGCCAGCTCTAAGTTTTTGAAACAATAATGTTGCCAGCTCTAAGTTTTTGAAACAATAATGTTGCCAGCTCTAAGTTTTTGAAACAATAATGTTGCCAGCTCTAAGTTTTTGAAACAATAATGTTGCCAGCTCTAAGTTTTTGAAACAATAATGTTGCCAGCTCTAAGTTTTTGAAACAATAATGTTGCCAGCTCTAAGTTTTTTTTGTAAAAAAGTAGTGTTGCCGGCTATACGTTTTTTTTTTTTTTTGTAAAGGAATAATGTTGCCAGCTATATGTTTTTTTTTTGTTTTTTTTTAAACAATAATGTTGCCAGCTATACATTTTTTATTCCATACAAAATAGGCATTTAAAATTCATATAAACTGGATTTGGCATTAAATAACCCACAGTGGTTGATATGCCATAAAACCCAAACAAACAAATAAACCTTATTAAGGGGCGAGAACAATAGAAGAAGAGTAATAAAGAAAACAGTAAATAACGATTGACACTGCATTTAAATTTGTTTTCTAATAATTTCACCTCATGCAAGGCAGTAAAGCCACTAAAACGCAAGGGGTTACTGGGTGTAGAAAGAATAAAAAAATGAGAAACATTATTAAGGTGAAAGAAAAATAAAAGAGTAATCAAGAAAACAGTAGATAACGATTGACATTGCATTTAAATTTTTGATAATCAAAGTTGGCTGGAAAGCAAGAAGCCGGAAGAGAGTTCCACAGGCGAGAAGTAGGAAAAAGGAACTATTAGCAAATAACTTGCGTCTAGCCAATTCAACTGTAAAATGATGAGACCTAATTGCCAATCTAGTACTGTGCTTAAATTCATAAAGCCTAGGTACCAAAGAGGAAAGTTCATCAAAACAATTACCATGAAAGTATTTATAGAAAAGGCACAGGAAGCTACATTATGGCGAGAGTAAAAGTAAATGAAGGCGAGATGCCAGGACACGACCAATAACATTGTAGATTCTTCTTTAAATATTATCAAGAATCTCTAAATATATGGCAGGAGCACCGGATCAGATGTGGCAGTAATATTCAAAGCATAGATGAATGGTAGGCTTATAAATATGCAATACAGATTCTGGAAAAAAAAATTGTCTAGTATTTGATTCAATATAATCTTTCTACATTATTTACATTATTCGGACTATTGTCCTCATCTTTGTCGCCATATTTATTACAACGTTTCGGCCCTTCAGTATCTGTCTATATTTCTGAGATGAGGTATTATGTACACTATTTACATTATTCGGACTATTGTCCTCATCTTTGTCGCCATATTTATTACAACGTTTCGGCCGCTGTACACTCCGGCCTTCTTCAGGTGGTTGGAATGTCGAATTGAACCCTTTATTTCGCTCACTGGAGTAGACTGTTCTAGTTCCACGTGTCATGTTTAATGGATGTCAGTTATCAGTTATCCTCTGAAAGTTCTCCACTGCCTTAACCGAGTATAGAAACTCACACTCCTGTCACTGGATCTAACCAACGCCTTCATCCACTCTGCCATGTGCCCTTGAGGACATGACACGTGAAACTAGAACAGTCTACCCCGAGTGAGTGAAATAAAGGGTTCATTTCGACATTCCAACCACCTGAAGTAGGCCGGAGAGTACAACGGCCGAAACGATGTAATAAATATGGCGATAAAGATGAGGACAATAGTCCGACAAATATAAATAATGTACATAATACCTCATCTCAGAAATATAGACATAATCTTTCTACTTCATGTCAGCAGAAAATGTTAGCTCGAGAAGTTGCAACAAGCTACTGTTCTGGAGGTTAGCATCATTAACTTTCTTTTCATTTTAAAATTGTCTGATAGCCAAGCAAATTGATAGAGAAAAGTTGCTCATGGTTAAGATATATATCAAAGATTTACTGACAATTACTATTAAGTCTGTACTGCAACTGAACTTGACTATCATTTGTGTATTACAGCTGATTCTTACAGTTAAAATTAGAACACATAATGAGGAAAGAAGGGTTGGAGAATTTAACACTCATAAGATAAACGGAAACCAAGTTAATAAGTTAGTGTGAATGGATGGCGGTGCAAAGACAATGAGGGTTAGTAAAGAGACAAAAGTTACTTAGAGCAGTAAAAGATAGGAAGATGTGGAGAGCTACGATCGCTTAAATTTTGAAAGGACATGGCACATAAATGAAGTGAATGGATAGCAACTCAATAGTCATAGAAAAGAGTCGGATGTTACTTAGAGCAACAAAAGATAGGAAGTTGTGGAGAACCACGTTGAGAGTTAATAAACTACGCTTCAGGGTCATTGAAGAATTTAAAGGAAAAGGTTTAGAATCAAACACTGATGAAGACAGAAGCTGGCAAATTTAAAGTAAATTTGAAGGGCTAATTTCTCAGTACCATCAATTATAGGAAGAACAGAATACCATGCAACAAACCATTTTAAATATGTTTTTTTCATAAAAAATCAGATTAATAAACATTAATTCATTGCATTTTTATTGTATCTTCTTATATGTAACTATATTTTAGTTAAAAATTACGCAAATTAGAAATTAATTGTAAATGAGACAAATTACATTTTTTTCCTAATAGTTATTATATTTAATTAATACGTTTTCGATTAGTGTGTATCTTTTAATGTACACATTAGCCGAAACTAATCGAAGGATTATTGTACTTAGGTTGGTGCAAAAATAATGACGTAATAATGTCGTTTTTTGACGTTAAAAAATACGTCAAAAAACGACATTATTACGTCATTATTTTTGCACCAACCTAATACAAATATAGCAACAACATATTGAAGTGCATAATACTCACTTAATACCATTTTACATTTCTACCACTTTCCGGTTACTCCATTATATTGAAAGGCTTTTTTTTTTTTTTGCAAAAAGAATTTCCATAACTACAATGGCTAGATTTGAAATATATATATATATAATGTGGTTGGTGCATAATTATCAAACGTTTTTAAACACTATTTATTATGAAAAAAGAAATATAACAATTCAACAGTAACATTTTTAAATGATTATTTCAGAGTGTATGATTATTAAAACGCATTTTTATAACCTGAAAATAAAATAATATTTTTATTAAAAAAAAGTAAACAAAACAACAATTTTTATTAATAAATAACTCGTCTACAAAAATGCCTGATAATTATGCACCAACTCTCTCTCTCTCTCTCTATATATATATATATATGATGTGTGTGTGCGTGTGTGTAGAATATGATTTCTCTGTTTGTGTATCCTGTTTTATATTTTTATGTATATTCGAACATCCTTTAAGAATTTTAAAATATTGTTCTCATTGACCTGGTGAATGACTTCCAAATGATTTTATTTTTTCTTCATAATATTTTGTTCAGGCTAACTTCAGATCTCCCCAGTTCATCTATATTTGATTAACCATGTACAGCTCTTGGCATGCTGTGCAGATTGGGGTCACGGCCCCCTTCAATAGATACTGCTTAGAAGAAACCCATAAAGAACAGAATAACCGCTATAAACGGTAGACGAACAAATCGGAACATTTAAATGCTTTTCTTACACGCAGTTTACTGTACATGTTTCGACACATGACCTGCTATATTTGGGCAATCAGTGATTACCTGAACGTACGGTGGAGGTATGGATAGAGGTTCATATTAAGGAATCAGAGAGTAGAGTTCGAATTTATATCGAATTGATTACGTTCACGTACTTGCTAATACCCTTAGAAAAGGTCTGATTCAGAACTCCAGGTGAGCCACACCTGAAGTTTAGCATCAGACCTTGGCGTCACGTTTTCCACTGATATGAAATGAATGAAGTGAATATATCGGATACTGCGAGGAAATTTAGCTGAGTCTATCGTGACAGAATACTTTTCCCGTCAGAATCGATCTTGCACATTTATTTACTATTCGAATAGTGTTTTCATATCTGGTCTGGTGCTCCTGCTTGTATATCTCGAGGTTAAAATCCAAAGAAGGATTTGTAATGTAATCGATCCTGGCCACGTCACTTTCTCACATAGCAAAAACTAAGCAATGTATTAAAAAACTGAAAAACTTCGTTAGAAACAAAGAAAAGTACTGAACTGTTACGTGATATCAGTCCTACAAATACAAAGAACGGCGGTTTTAATCATACGTCTAGAGAAGACGCCGACTGTGCAGGAATGTGTCTAGACAAAACGTTAATCTTTCGACAAAACCTGATCGACCTCATTCATCTTCTTATCGCTTTTGTATTTATTTTTATCTCAGTTCTTTTTAAATATCTCACATTGTCATACAAATAACTTCGTTAAGAAAGGTAATTAGTTGTATGAAACTGAACGTGAATTTACAATTGAATGCCCAAAAATTCTATATAAATTTGTCATAATAAATTACTTTCTTTTCTCGTTAAAAGGTCTGTCTATTATTGTGTATCAAAAATAATTTTGTGTTTCCAGACCTTTACACTAAAGCTTATGCTCTTCGATACAAATTACAAGACAATCCTGGGCTCAAATTTTTCTAGCACATCTCTTATAGATAATTAGACAGGGTAACAAAGAAAAGAGTATTTATCCGTTACGTGATATCAGTGCTCCTATATGGCAGTGAATGCTGAACAATGTCCTCACAGATGAAGAAGAGATTTGAAGCAACAGAAACAAAGAAAAGAGTTCTGAAATGTTACGTGATATCAGTCCTCCTATATGACAGTGAATGCTGGACAATATCCTCAGGGATGAAGAAAAGATTTGAAGCAACAGAAACAAAGAAAAGAGTACTGACCTGTTACGTCATATCATTTCTCCAATATGACAGTGAATGCTGGACAATGTCTTCACAGATGAAGAAGAGATTTGAAGAAAACAGAAACAAAGAAAAGAGTTCTGAAATGTTACGTGATATCAGTTCTCCTATATGGCAGTGAATGCTGGACAATGTCCTCAGGGATGAAGAAAAGATTTGAAGCAACAGAAACAAAGAAAAAGTGTATTGACCTGTTACGTGATATCTGTCCTCCTATATGGCAGTGAATGCTGGACAATTTCCTCTTTGAAGAATAGAGTGGAAATAAGAGAAAGGTGGTTCTACAGAAAGATGATGAGGATACCATGAACTGAATATCTGAGCAATGACGAAGTTTTTAAGTAAATGGAAACAAAAGGGAAGCTTTTGCTTAACATCAGGAAGAGACAGTTGAATTTTCTGGGGCACATAATGAGAAAGGAGGGCTTGGAAAATCTGATACTCACAGGACAGATTCAGAGCAACAGGATCAGAAGAAAACAGCGCGTAAAATACTTGGTGAATGATATATTGAATTCTGATTTTCAAAACGGCAAGAACTTTCCTAGATTGGTTGCCAACCAGTGTTAAGGATCCCAGCCTGCCCTATTATTTACGTTTGCTTGAATTCCTTTTTCTTAAGTGGCTGCCACTCAAGGCAAAGGCGCAAAGTTTACTCTGCTATTTCTTCCGATAGATGGAAGTAGGTGTTTTCATCCCTTTTCCAAGTCAATTAAGACGAAATGAAAGAAATATGCAAGATGAGAATTTGAATTTGATTAGGTTATTCAAATTTTCGCGCCAATAATAATTACACTACCTGCGCTGAGTAAAACCATCCATTTTCCATGGTGCCAATAAGATTCTGTCATGCTATTGGAGAAGAGATGTCTTTTGTAATCGTCATTTTGCAAAAGTGAGCGTGATGAATTCGATCCGCATTCGAACTCTGTTTGCTGATTTGCTGTTCCTGTCAGCTAACAATAGCACTACTTGAACATAATAAACAGTGCTTAAGAAATATCATTTCGATTCTACTCGCACCTGTCGCTTCTCATTTTTTTCCTAAACCTTTCTTATGTGAAATACTAATTATGAAAAAGTGATCATCTGTTTTTGTGACCCAAAGATTGATTACTTTTTTTTTTTTCTTAAATAAGTGTTTCTGGAGTTTAAAAAATATACGCAAACTATTTTCTCTGATTTTTTTTTCTTTTATTCTGGTGGGTGCATTGTCGTTTGCCCGTTGCTAAATGCGCCAATACTTACATGTATATCCCTGACTGTGTCCGGAGAAGCAGAGAGAACTGTCACGTTGGATTTGCACTGAAAACGATTCATAAGACTTTCAAGATGGAAATTTCTCGATCCAGCCAAAAAGTCTTTAAAAAAACATATTATTCTGATGTCTAATCTTTTGGTCAGATATTTGGAAAGTAAGTCTCGAGGCGAATACCTCAGGACCCTTCGAAAAACCCAGCCTTACTCGTTCATTGAGTTAAGTACGGTTGCTCATCGTTGTTTTCATGCTAATTGTAAAAATGAGTTCCACCATTCCAGACATTTACAGCGAGCACGGGTCTTGCTACCTCCACGAACTCGAATCAGTCTTATTTCCCCCATATTCCAAATATCGGAAGAAAGTTCAACTCAAAACAGTTTTTTTTTTCTCAAAAACTGCTGCTTGTAGAACAAACTCCCGTGTGAGTGCTTCCTGAACATACAATCTTAACCACTTCAAAGCCAGCTGGCAGTGGTTATCTATCATCCTTATCCTCTTAATCTTCTCTTCATCCAATTAAATTCGTATCATTTCACAATAAAATCCAACTTGAGTTACTCTCGAGCCGTGTAATGGGTAGACATTTTATTGATACCAATGATTATGATCGAAAAGCAATAATATTCTGTTGCGTCATTTTTCTATTAACTGCTTATAAACCTTCGAAATCCTAGCTTTTATTTTTATACTTGAGCGCCTCTTGGGACTCAATCTGAACCTCAAGTGGAACTCGTACATACGATCAATCGCTAAAGATACTGGAAAAATGATTGGTTCCCTGTACCGCAACAGTAAGTACTTGACTCCTCCTGCTATCTTCTACCTTTAAAAGAGCCAGATCAGACCGAAAATGGTGTACTGCTGCCATATATAGGCAGAAGCTGCCCAGTTTTCACGTTTCAGTCTCGATAGAGTGCACAAGCTTCCACACGTCCTTGTGGATGATGAATTATTTTACACCCTACAACCAGTTTCCCTATATACGAAACATTGCAAGTATCTCGATACGCTAGCTCTATTTCCATAGAGACTGTTCACACCAACTACATTCCTTAGTTCTACCAGTTTTCACCTTCATGGCTAAGACCCGCCATGCCACGCCCCTTGTAGCGAACCACCCTCATTCCTTTCGTATTGCATTGGTAAGATGGAAGTTCCACGAAAAGATTTTTCCCACGAACGGCTACATCGTGGAATCAACTCCCAAGGGAAAGCTTCCCCGATCACTACAATCTTAAACTGTTCAAGTCTAGAGTTAAGTCTTCCCCACATATTCTCATAAATTGTGTCTATTACTTCTTACTCTGTGACTCTCAACCTTTTGACCCCGTTGAGAAATAATGCACCTCTCCGTTTCGTAGCATGTTTAAACTTGTTTATTATTTATTAATCTTTTTCTAGGTTGCATATGAATAAGTGCAATGACATTTTTCATAACTCTATCTTCATTAATTCTAACTATTCTTATGCGTTTTACCACCAGGTATCGGATGGTTGTCGGTGGGCGACCGAGCGACAGCATGTCCTCTCAAATCCCCAGTACTTTATTCGGTACCTTTGCCAGTCCAAGCACTGTTAGACTGTGAGTATTATCAACCCTTCTTCGAATTTCTAACTCCACCAGTTCCACCTCTGATGTCTTTTACATGTTTCTGTTATTATCAGCGCGACTCTCCTCACTCATTTACCAAAGCATCTTCAGCTCTCTGGGGAGGTTCTAGCATTTCTCTAGTGTCCTTGGTCGGCGCATCAGAGATAAATACCTCAATAACCAGAAGTGGTCAGTGATGCAAGCAAGTTACCTCAAAATGTCTGAAACTGGCCACATTATATTCTCTGTCATTATTATTATTATTTCCTTCTTTCGCGCGGTTTTTCGTTTCGAACCGGAGATCTTGCATTATGGGCGCCCTCCCTCAAGTTGTACAACCTCAGACAGAAAGCCTCTTTCGCAGAATATTCGCATTGCCAAGCAACGTAGACTACGAAAGCGAAGGAATACTATGTATTATTTCGATTTTCTTAATGTAAGATTTTATGTTCATTAGAATAAACCCCAGCACCCCAATGATAACTGAGACAATAGTGGCCGGGGCATCCCACATTCTGCTAAATCTCATTACGGAGGACGGGGTACTTCTTAAAATTGTCAATTTCTTTTTTTTTAAGCAATTCACCCAAGCAAGGCGGGAGTGACACTAGTGCGCAAGGGGAAAGTAAGGGAAAAGACTGAGTTGAGAAAAGAATAAAAAGAAGAACGGGGATCAAGGCAACTGAAGATGTCGATTGACATTACATTAAAACTTTTAAAGATTATAGTTATCAGGGAAGCAAGTAAGAGGAAGGGAGTTTCGCTGTCGGGAAGTGAGAGAAAAAACTGTTGGAGTAGAAGAGACGTTTACATTTGTTTCGACAGTAAAAGGGTGGGACGGGGTGCCAAGCAAGTAGCACGCCTAAATTCATGCAGTTGAGACACCAGTGAAAATAGCTCGACAGAGCAGATGACATGAAAATATTAATAGAAAAGACAGAGGGAAGCCACATTACGTGGGCGAGAAAATGACCGGAGTCGAGATCCCAAGTCAGGACCGATCACATATTGTGGTCACTAGAAAAGGTCACATCGGTGAGAAGGTTTTTTTTTTTTTTTTTAACGACGGTGATCTCCATTTTGGTATGCTCAATATTGCAGTCTGTTTAGATGGTGAAATCCCACAGGATCTTGACTTCTTTTCTTTATTACCTTCAATATTGGGAGTTTGTTTCTCTTGGACGCTCCCGAACTGTGCAGATTTATTTCCCGTTTTTCAAAAAGAATACTAAAATATACAATGTACGCTTCTATACATAAAAAATAAATATACAAATCAGGCATATACATATATATTAGGTTGGTGCAAAAATAATGACGTAATAATGTCGTTTTTGACGTATTTTTAACGTCAAAAAACGACATTGTTACGTCATTATTTTTGCACCAACCTAATATATAATAAAGCGATAATCATACAAAGAATTAATTATTAGATTGGTGCAAAAATTGTCGTTTTCTCACATATGTTACTATGTGAGAAAACGACATTGTTTTTGCACCATAATAATGTTACTGTAATTGATGGCGAAATCTCTTCTCTAACAGACTTAATAAGGCATTAACTTACTAACAGATGACGCGATCCTTATGTTTAAAACTGTAAGATGGATTTAGTGTTGCAGTGCGTTTACTATTTTAGAAAATTTCACATTTTCATCTTCAGTCCGTAATTATTCCATTTCCAGGTAAACTCCAAGACGAAATAATTATATTGTAGACCGAAATATGCATAAATCGACACTGATACCAGCACCAAACATGAGACCTGAAGATTGCGCTGAGGTGTATTCATTTGGTTGGTGCAAAAATCATGTCGTTTTCTCACATAGTAACATAATTGAGAAAACGACATTATTTTTGCACCAACGTAATATATTTAAATATGCCCTAGATCTGTTATTGTGCTCTGTTACCCATAAAAATATAGCATGCTTTAAAACTATTTTTTTACACGTATTATACCTGATTTATTTTCTCATGTATATAAACTACTCTGTTTTAATATTTTAGTATCCGTTCGGACTGTTAATGGGTAAAATAAAAAAAAAAATTCATATATAGGATAAGGAACTCATATGAAACGTTTATTGATTTCCTATTTGTTCATTATCCGATCTTTCTATCCGATTATAATATATATATATATATATATATATATATATATATATATATATATATATATATACAGGGCCAGCGCTAGAGTCTTGCCACCACCCCGAAACTTTGATACGGGGCCCCAGGTCTACTACATGTCAGTATCAACCTTTCCAAACCTGGGGCCATAAACTTTCGAACGAAAATTGACGGGCAAGGGCAGCGCTTTTTTTCTAAATTACCAAAAATCAGAGAATTATCCAATGTAAATGAAACTTTTAGCACATAATTCATTATTTACTTTTATAATGAATATTTTTTTTTTATTTTAAAAAAAATCTGAGAAAATGTTATTCTTTTTGCAGTAAGCGCCAATATTTTCATGACTAAATTTTAATCCAAACAAAATGTTTAAATCGCATATTTTTACATTTCCATAAAGATTAGTCACCGACGGATCTCCGCTGGAAAAAAATAAAAGAAGTTTTACAAAGATTCTAACACAACACATGAAAAAAATCCCTTATAAACAAAATGCAATGATTTGACTTCATGTGATTCTCAGAGTATTTTTAATTTTTCACGAAAGAGAACAAACAGGATTGTCTAAAAAAATTGTTTTAAAAACAGTATTTCAGATTTCGGGAAGACTTTTCATGTGTTAAACTCTTTAAACATTTTTATTTTTTAAGCGATCATTTTCTCGGTTTTTTCTTTCTAGAAATGTAAGAAATAGGAACTAGAAATTTTATTTTAATTACTAACCGTGGACTTCTGGTTAATATTATTATTAGTGAAAAAAAAATCAGAGATCTTCCTTAGTGGATGATCTCGGAATAAAAAATAATTATATATTACCCTCTTAATTGATTTAAAAGAACTGTTCAGAAAGAAAATTACAATTTTAAAAAAATAAGCGGTAATGAAATTAACACTTCTGTTCACAATCCCCAGTAGGCATGAGGCCCCCGACGCGTTTGAGATGTTCAGGGTAGTAAGCACTGACCCTGTCGATTATTATAGTTGATGATAGACAATATAACTTAGAAAAAAAAAAGTAAAAAGTACAAAAAGCAAAAAATCGCTGCTATTAGGTTGGTGCAAAAATAATGTCGTTTTCTCACATGTGAGAAAACGACATTATTTTTGCACCAACCTAATAAAACAGTGCCGAAAAGAGAATAGCAGAGAACACAACAGGACACCCCCAAAAAAACAATGTTATGGGGGTAATACGCGCCGGCCCTGCGCTTGTGAAACTCCATTCCGCTTCTACGCTTTCCAGCCAACTTTAATCTTCAAAAAATAAAAAGGCAATGTCAATAGCTATCTTAGCAATGTTTTTAACTTTTCCACCGACAGTAACCTCCTCATATATTATTGAATTTACTACCATTCTTGGGGATGACATCGATTAAACATACACACACAGATATATGCAAGACTCTTCGTTAAATCGAATTGAGTTCTCTCAGTGACTGTGAGTTTATCTAAAAATAAATAAATACGCTTAAATTCACCTTCATCCCCGGATTAGTGGTAGAATCTCCGACCGACGCCAATTCAGTCGGGTTTCGATCCTAGCTAGAGGCAACCAGACGTCTAGTCACACTGAGCTGTGATACAGCGAAACAGTCTGTCTGTGGATGACAATATGTATGTTCTCTGGAAGTGTGGGTTTGTAAACCTAATGCTAATAATGCAAGACTCTTCGGTAAATCGAATTGAGTTCTCTCAGTCACTGTGTTTGTCTAAAAATAAATACACTTAAATTCACCTTCCCTGCTGTGCGCCAACGCCAATTAGTGGTAGAATCTCCGACGCCAATTCAGTCGAGTTTCGATCCTAGCTAGACACACTGATGAGCTGTGATACAGCGAAACAGTTTGTCTATGGATGACTATAGAGAGAGAGAGTAATTCATTGAGCTTAGAATAATCCTCCACAGAATGCAGAAAGGACGGCCGATTCGTCCTATTTAGGACTCATCAGTAAGCGCGTCTTCTACTCCAACAGCTTCTTCTCTCGCACTTCCCGGCAGTGAAACTTTCTTCTTGCTTGCTTCCCTGATAGCTATAACCTTCAAATATTCAAATGTAATGTCAATCGACATCTTCTGATCCCTTGATCTTGATCCCGTTCTTCTCTTTATCCTTTCCTCAAACACCTCTCTGTAACCCCCTGCATGTTAGTGGCACTTCCGCCTTGCTTGTGGTGAAATACTTCAGAAAAAAATACTAGTATGTTCTTTGTCCGATTTTTAAATCTAGATGTTGTTTGCCTAAAAATATTGCTAGGCAAATCATTAACCCCTGAAAAACTGATGATTTAAATTCTCCAAGGAGAATGTGTAATTAATATAATATGCGTGTAATTAATATAATATTAATTAACTCGGTTATGAGTAAGTCATGAAAGTTTGATTAAAATCCGACAATTATTTGATTTTTTACAAGAATTTCCAAACAACGTATTATTTATCGCAAAAAAAAAAACCGCCAAAATTACCTATACTAATCTTTACTCCTCTGCTGTCGCAAGAAACATTTTAAACAAAAATTTCAAACTTTATAAGGATAAAAAATATTTAATAATCAGAAAATCCTTTGGTCTTTCCTCTTATTAATAACAAACATTTTGAAGATAAAATTTTATTTTTATTATGTTCATTTTTTACCGAATCTTTGAACGTATATATCTATGCATCTATCTGCTTATATATAAATATGTTTTTTTAATTATGCTATTCATTGACAGTTGAATATATGTTTTGGGAGCGTGCGATGACGCTAGAGTTCTTGTTAAAATCGATCCAAAACATATATTCAACTGTCAATAAATAATATAATCTAAAAAAAAAAAAAATCTTTCGATCTACATATATTTCATCTTAGTGTTTGCCTTTGAATGGGAAATTTGCACTCTGAAGATGACAATTTGAAATTGTCGAAAGTACTTGGTATGTGTCTTCCATCTAACAATTCCAATATAAGGATCTTATTGTTCAAGGAATTGATAGTAAGTTAATGTCTCATTAAGCTCTGGTAGCGGAGGGATTTCGCCATTACTCACATTAACATTGCCATCTAACTCTTTGTATAAATTGTTTCTTTGTGATATAAAATATAAGCAGCACACTCTGATATATATATATATATATATATATATATATATATATATATATATATAAAATTGTTATATATGTAATTATATATAATTATATTATATATAGAATTATAATATATATACATATAATTATATATATATACATATAATTATATTGTATATAAAATTATGTTATATATGTAATTATATATAATTATATTATATATAGAATTATAATATATATACATATAATTATATATATATACATATAATTATATTGTATATAAAATTATGTTATATATGTAATTATATATAATTATATTATATATAGAATTATAATATATATACATATAATTATATATATATACATATAATTATATTGTATATAAAATTATGTTATATATGTAATTATATTGTATATATAATTATAATATATATATACATATATATAATTATATTGTATATATAATTATAATATATATATATACATATAATTGTATATGTATATATATATATACATATAATTATATTGTATATATAATTATAATATATATATATATATACATATAATTATATTGTATATATAATTATAATATATATATACATATAATTATATTGTATATATAATTATAATATATATATACATATAATTATATTGTATATATAATTATAATATATATATACATATAATTATATTGTATATATAATTATAATATATATATACATATAATTATATTCTATATATAATTATAATATATATATATATATATATATATATATATATCTCAATGATTGATGTTAGTAGTAAAGTGCCCAGTGTACTGTAAATTAACAGAGCTCAGTGTCCCTGGAGATTGCTGAATACATGAAACTCATTGTTGTACCAAATGGTGAGGAGAATGTATATTTATTATTAGTACGATATATAAGACTAAAATCTCTTCTAAATCAGAAAACTATTTCCGATGCTATCGATATCGAATGTACGCTGATTGATTTCTCTCTTGACTTTTAGAAATATTCGAATTCGGTCATATTATCTCCATTATTTTCACACAACCTGCAAAGAATATTATGATAAAGTTCTTACCTTTTCTCTCTTGTTTATTTTGCTGTCGTCTGCTCAAATGAAATAATTTGGTCCGTTAGGTTAGAAACAAACAAAAAAGAAATAGAAATAACTTTGAAAGCCGTCGGGTGTCAGCGAGAAGACTTCATTAACAAATACCTCCTTCGTGTCTTTACAGCTGAAGACGCCTGTTTTTTGTTTTTTTTTTTGTTTTGTTTTTTGTTGTTGGTGGTTTTTAGGTGTTGGGGGGGGTTTAATTACCTTGTTCGTTGACTTATCTTAATATGTTCTCTCTTGGTCTCGGCCCACATCTTCATTTGATTTCTTTCACATTCCCCTCTTTCTTTGTCACTTACTTCTCCCTCTCACTCACTCTTTTTTTCTTTCTTTCTGCACACGCTGTCTTTGTTTTCTTATCTCGAATTAAATCTTTCTGTTACAAATATATTTTCTTACACACACACACACACACACATATATACATATATATATATATATATATATATAAGGTTGGTGCAAACTTAATGACGTAATAATGTCGTTTTTTGACGTATTTCTAACGTCAAAAAACGACATTATTACGTCATTATTTTTGCACCAACCTAATATATAATTTTCCTTATATATATATATATATATATATATATATATATATATAATCTTTCATATGTACATATAATAAAAATATATTTTAAGGTATGCTCTGTTTAGGCATAAAAGTGATCGATATCAGAGATATACTGTGTCAAAAATATAAAAGTGGATACTGAGATCAACGCTGAGTGGCGACAGTCTGTTTCATGCTTGATCGCAATCTTCAGACTATGTGTATTGTTTTTGTTTAGCGGCATATTAACCTCTATACCTAAATATTTTGTAGGCAGTTTTTTGGAAGTGGAGGGACATAATAATGGTTTCGTGACACAAGCTTTACTAATTAACCCATAACTGAGGCAGAGGTGAATTCATATATTTCCAAAGGGTATCTGCGTGTAACTGAATATAACGAACCAAACTGGAATTGGAACTCGGCCATGGATTAACATTTCCCATCCATTATCCATTAAATCACCCGCGCATCCAAAGCTTACAGCACCTGGTATTCCCAAGCTGTCACCCATCTAGGTACTGACCAGGGTGGACGTTGCTTAACTTCGGTGACCGTGAGCCATGTATGCTGTGTGGTGGCACGACAATATATACGGGTTAGTGGGGTTTTATTGGTATTCTCCTAACGGTTATTGCGTAGGAAACAACGGTTATATTAGGTTTGTGCAAAAATCATGACGTAGTAATGTCGTTTTTTGACGTTAAAAAATACGTCAAAAAACGACATTATTACGTCATTATTTTTGCACCAACCTAATATATCAAATGATTCCAACGAAAATACTCTATCAGTATGTAGAATAAGTATGAAAAAAATATAGTATTAAAGTATGCTGTATTTATGCATAAAAGTGGTCAGTATCATTGATACAGCGGATGTAAATATAAAAGTAAACACTGAGGTCAGACTGAGTGTTGACAGTCTGTGTCATGCTTGAAGCAATCTTCAGGCCCCGTGTTTTGAATGGTCGTTCGACTATATACACTTGTCCATGGGGCATTATCGCTATTGTGCTAATCTTTATTGGGTTGGCGGAAACGGTCATATCCCCCCAACACACACACACTCACTTTCACTCAAACAGGTTTGGTTAAATAATTTAGGCATAATACGTCTGTTTATTTTTATTTTTAATCCTTTCGAGTCCACAAATCAATTTCTTGGTAGCCGGAGAAAATTGATTAAAAAAAATACCAAAATTTTCTTTCAGATAATTTTTATTTTCCCAGTAAAGGAAAATTCAAAATAAATATGAAAAAAAAGAAAGAAATCTATAAGATCAGTGAACTATGTCCAAGTACCCAATAAATTGTTTGATTCTTCTGCCCTGAAAGGGATTCACTCATTTTCCTGCAAATACAACCCGAAATCAGTTGTTTTGATTGCATATTGGACTGAACATTGGTATTACACTATATATATATATATACATATATATATATATATATATATAATAGGATATTAAAACAAAAACATGCTAAAAATCGCTACACAAAAACAATCATATTTCAACACCACAAATGTGTCTCCTCGGGCGATGTTAAACCAATGATCCATTTGTGGTACTGAAACATGATTGTAATCGTGTAGCGATTTTTAACATATTTTTGTTTTGATACCCCAACATAAATAATATTTAGCTCTACTCTGTATTGAGCCCTCTTTTAAATTAAATGTTACGTACAGTGAAATTATAGTCCATTTGTTCTCATTTTACCTGGAAACACACACACATATATATATATATATATATATATATATATATATATATATATATATACGTATATTGTTAAATATAACAGACAACGAATGTCTATTATGTTTTATCATAAGCCGCTCCAGGCGTCCTATAATGGCTTTAGTTTTAAGAGACGCTTTCCGACACTTGGAAGTGTTCATGATAAAACAAAATAGACATTCGTTGTCTGTTATATTTAACAATTTATATCTGAACAATGATCTGCTGCCCCTACATATATGTATATATGGCGTTTTAAAAATTACAGCCTGAGGATGAAAATGTGAAATTTTCGAAAGTACTCGCTGCTCTAAAACACCAGATCCATCTGAAAACAATTTTATCGTCATTCAATGAATTGTTAGTAAGTTAATGGCTTGTTAAGTCTGTTAGTGAAGAGATTTCGCCATTAATTACATTAATATTATTAACTAATTCTTTATATGGTTATCTCTTCATAATATTAATTTCAACGTGTTTCGTCCTCAAGAAGGACTTCATCAAACTAATATTACTATTGATGGAATTAAATATGTGTTGGGTGGAGGAGGAGGAGATGTAAAAACTCGTGCATCTATTATAACTATGTACCGAAAGGAACGCTGAAATCTATTTTTATTTCATTCAGATTTGTCCTTTTCCAAGAGTGGTCACCAACCATGGCTGATCTTCAATTTAATTCATAAACTGAAGAGCGAGAGATTTTGATATTTATTTTTCTGAAGGTATTTGTGCCAAAATGACTGTAACAGACATGTTCAGAATTCGAAATGTTTATATATATATATATATATATATATATATATATATATATATATAATTTGATTGTGTTTAGATTTTAGTAAGAAAATAATCCCTACGCAAATACGTGATCAGAAAATACAGATGAAGATTATTTTTTAATGACTACATTTATTAATTTGGATTAATTATATTTGATACCCCTCGAGTTTAAATTAGTCGGTCAAAAGGTCAAACGTAGCGCGGGTAAAATTGTGCTACACTGATCTTCGTAAATGTCTGATGCTTTCCTACCTTGAATATCAACATTATACAAGTGACATAAATTCGTACGCAGACCGTTGAAGATGCCAAAAGCAAATACACATGTGCATGTACCCTAAAATCTGCAGCCTGATAATAAATATATATTTTCACGCAAGATTTATATATTATTTACATTATTCGGACTATTGTCCTCATCTTTGTCGCCATATTTATTACAACGTTTCGCCCGTTGTACACTCCGGCCTTCTTCAGGTTGTTGGAATGTCGAACTGAATCCTTTATTTCGCTCACTGAGATAGACTATTCTAGTTCCACTTGCCATGTTTAATGGATGTCAGTTATCTCCTGTTAATTGCCCTCTTAACCGGGTATTGAACTCACACTCTTTGGGTCCTGTCACTGGATATAACTAACGCCTTTATCCACTGTGCCAGGTGTCCTTGAGGAAAAGTAACAGGAGATAACTGATAACTGACAGCGTAACGTTTATTTGAACTGCAATGCTTATTCCAGAAGTGTAAAAATTCCAAGCGGAACGTTTATTTGAACTGAAATGCTTATTCCATTAGTGTAGAAATTCCTAGCGGAACGTTTATTTAAACTGAGATGCCTATTCCAGGTGTGTAAAAATTCCTAGCGGAACATTTATTTGAACTGAGATGCTTATTCCGTTAGTGTAGAAATTCCTAGCGGAACGTTTATTTGAACTGAGATGATTATTCCAGGAGTGTAAAAATTCCTAGCAGGAAGTTTATTTGAACTGAGATGCTTATTCCATTAGTGTAGAAATTCCTAGCGGAACGTTTATTTGAACTGAGATGCTTATTCCAGGAGTGTAAAAATTCCTAGCGGAACGTTTATTTTATTTGTGATGCCTGTTATGTGAGATGTAAAATTGTTGGCGGTACGTTTATTTGAATTCAAAAGCTTATTACATGCATTGACAAATTGTCGGACAAACGTTTATTTGAAACAACATGTTTATTCTGGGAGTTGAGAAATTCTTGGCGGAACGTTTATTTGAGTTGACAGGCTTATTACGTGCGATGAAAAATTGCCGACGGAACGTTTATTTGAATCAGCATGTTTATTGCGGAACGTTTTTTGAATTGACATACTTTCGCATGTTTATTACCTGAGTTCCTGGCGGGACGTTAATTTCAATTCACATGCTTATTACGTAAATTAAAATATTCCCGGGGGAACGCTTATTTGAATTGAAAGGTTTATTATCTGCTTTGACAAATTCCCGGCGGAACGTTTGTTTAAAATGACATGCTTATTACCTACGTTGCCAAACGCCTCAGAGAGAGAGGGTCGAATCGAGTCGAACCGAGAGTAGTTCACTCCAAACAAGACTGACAGTCATACTAACACCTTCCACATCTTGTATTATTATATCGTGTAATATACCTTCGTTATTTCTACTTTTGTGTTCGTGTTGTTCTTCCTTGGTCCTAACCTGGACCATAACAAACTCCTTTGTGAAACCAACTCCCAAGAGAATGCTTTCCCGATCACTACAATCTTACCCTATTCAAGTCTTTATTCAAACTATATCTTTCCCACATATGAACTATGCCGCTTACTCTGTAACACTCTACCTCTAATGGCTCTTCGGTCTTATACAAGGTGAACATTATTATAAAAGAATACATATTGTGTGTGTGCGTGCACATAGCTTATTTGTACTGATCTTTAAGTCGTGATGTCTCTAATGTGTATCGAGTTGAGTCATCTACGCGACTACATTATTTATTATTATCTGGCCTGAAATGAATAGATAGGTTCATCTATCACCCGGTTTGCACCGCTCCCTGATATTTTGAACAGAAGATCTCTATCCCTTGCTTCCTATTTAGGATTGGGTCTCCGGTTCCTTGTAAAGTCTACTTCAACTCTATACATCTAATGTCTCCGCGTAAACTCTGAAATTTTATTTATTATTTTGTTCCCCAGTAGGAATCAATAGGTTAGCTTATCGTCCGGTCCAGACTCCTCCCCTGTGTTTTGAGCAGAAGTTGAACATTATGCCTAGTTTTCTATTTAGAATTGGCTTTCCGATTCCTTCTAAAGTCTGCTTCAAATCTATACTTCTAACGTCTCCGCCTAAACTCTGAATTTTTCACTTCAATATAAGTACATATGTTAGCCTATTATCCGGTTCACAATCCTTACCGGTCTTTTGAACAGGAGTAGAGGTTTATTCCTTGCTTCTTGTTTAGGATTGGGTTTTTGTTTGCTTCTAAAGTCCTTTTCGTTCTATTTCGTTCCCAATAGCCTCATCCGTCCTGGGTAAGACGATAAACTACGTCCAGCAGCAAGGCCTCTGATCAAGAGGTTTTGAGGGGCGCGGAACCACCTCTTAATTGTTGGTGTTCCCAGGTCCACCCTAACCCGGAGTGATAGCACCTGTTAGGGTCCAAGCTATGGGCAAATAGTTAACTATTACCAGCAATACTTTTTTGAAAAAAAATATTACCAGCAATACAAATTTGAAGGAAATATATTACCAGAAATAGATTTTTGACAGAACAAAATATTACCAGCAATAAAAAATTTTGTCGGCATTAAAATCCCATTGAGGTTGATATGCCATAAAGCAAAATAAACCAAACCAATCTAAACCAAATAATACATATTCTATTCATACGAATCTATCCTAAAAATGTTGTCGGCATTAAATAACCCATTGAGGTTGATATGCCGTAAAACAAAATAAACTAAACCAATCTAAACCAAAGAATACATATTCTATTCATACGAATCTATCCTAAAAATGTTGTCGGCATTAAATAACCCATTGAGGTTGATATGCCGTAAAACAAAATAAACTAAACCAATCTAAACCAAAGAATACATATTCTATTCATACGAATCTATCCTAAAAATGTTGTTGACATTAAATAACCCATTGAGGTTGATAAGCCGTAAAACAAAATAAACCAAACCAAAGCAAACCCAATAGCCTCGTGCGTCTTAGTGACATTATCACCTTGCTTCAATCACGGAACTTAAGTTCGTTTGGCAGATGACTGCGTGTCCAGATCCAGCACCGCCAACACTGCTTCCAATGTTTTTATTCTTCAAAAAAGCTCAATGGTGTAGTTTCCAAAACTTCTCTCACTGCTCACTGAGGTTTGTTTTTTTATTTGAGTGACGAGGAGGTCTTTTTTAAAATGGGTACTAGAAAGACACTGATGTTCAACGGCAGAAATAGAGAGTTGAACTTACTGGGACACGTGATGAAGAAAGACGGCTTGGAAGATTTGAAACTCACGAGTCATATTGAAGGAAGGGCGGGAAGAGGGTAACAGCGTGTCATCTACTTAATGGGTTTCTATAAATGAATGGAAGAGAGGATACAGAAAGGAATGGTAAAGAGTCAAACGTTGCTTAGAACAACAGAAAATAGGAAGCTGTGGAGAGTCATGAAGTGACACGGCATATAAAAGAAGAGATAAATGGGTACACTGTTGAAAATAGTTCTCATGAGTTAGCTAAATTTAAAACTTTTGCAAATGTCAGCCAAACTGAAATGCAGAAGCGATGGAAAAGTACACTTTGGTAGAATAGAAACTGACCGTTTCCATTCAAGAAATATTCAACACTCATTGAGGGAACAATTAACTTTACGGTTGATTGAAATTTCTAGAACTGCTGAGAATATCATGGACAGAACATATGAGCAATGAGGATGTTCTTAAGAAATGGGGAATAGAAAGGCACTCAAACAGAATCAGACAAGAGACATTTGGAATTTCCCGGAAAGATTATGAAGAGTGCTTATTCATAATGTGTCCCAGAAAATTTAATTTGGGAATTTTAATGTTCAAAGGGTGTATTGAGAGAATGAATTGTAGAGAGCTGCTGCTGCTACTTCTTTTTTTTTTTTGCTTCTTCTTCTCGAAATGAAACGTATTTTATAATAATGAATATCTTCTACGGGTCAAGATAATCAAAAACAAAAACGTGTCAAATGGCGAAAAGAAAAATAAAGAGTTCGGTGGACTGAACATGTGATCAATGAGAAATGTCTAAAAATATGGGAACTAGAAAAACGTTTATACTTAAAATCATAAACAATTTAAATTTCTGAGACACGTGAGTGCTTGGAAAATCTGATACTCGCAGGTCATATTGAAAGAAGGGGGAGCAGAGGGTAACAGTGTGTCATCTACCTAACGAGTTTCAGTGAATGAATGGAAGAACAGGCACAAAAAAAGAATGGTAAAGAGTCAAACGTTGCTTCGAACAACGGAAAACAGGAAGATGTGGAGAGTCATGAAGAGACACGACACGTCAGAGAAGAGATAAATGGGGACACTTGTGAAAATAGTTCCCCTGAGTTGCCTAAATTTAAGACTTTTGCAAATGTCAACCAAACTGAAATGTATGAGAAGCAATGGAAAAGGTAAACTTTGGTAGAATGCTGAAGGTGAGATTGAGCGTTTCCATTCAGAAAACAGGTCGACATTTATTTAACGAACAGTAAGCGTTACTTTCGGTTGAAATTTCTAAAATATTTTTCATGATTTTTCAAGTCAATTGTTTTCGTTCTTTCTATTATTGATGGAGGTTTTATGCCATTATTTTCTTTTTCGGTCGAAATTTATAAAATCCCTCTCTTAACACATCTTTTTAGGAAAACCTGTTTCTCAAGTTAAGCTAGCGCTCCTCCAGTATTAACGGCAGTTTCCTTCCTAACCTTTTGTTTGAAGTAGTGTGGAAAGTCAACAGCTTGATTATATCATTATTTGTCTCTTCTATTAGGTTGGTGCAAAAATAATGACGTAATGATGTCGTTTATGACGTTAAAAATACGTCAAAAAACAACATTATTACGTCATTATTTTTGCACCAACCTAATAGTTGCATGAGCTACCTATTTCTGTTGTTGCCTCTGTTGGAAGTCTACAAGTGATATGTTTTTTTATTACTGTGTGAAGCAATGTGTGATTCTGTAGCGCCAAGCAACAGAGGCTGAGGAAGTATCGTCTTATTTAAGATTTGGAGAATTAATTCATTTGGAGCCAATTTAATCACTAATCTGGAAAAGTGGTTGTATATGGATGATAGTTTTAGATGTTTCTAAACAAGTTGGAAGCTATACGTGACATCCACCTGAGAGTCTGGCTCTGACGAGGCTACTTAGGAACGTGATTATATATATATATATTTTGAGGTGGGGGTATTATTTTCTTTTGTATTTGAACAAAAAAATTCCGGTGTTGAACAAAATTATTCCTAGCGCAATCTATATCCTATGTTCAATTATCTTGCTTCCAATAATAAATTTATTATAAGCGATCAATACAGTGACGTATTTGTTTTCTTTTTTGTTGTTGTTTGTTTATTGTTGATTTGTACTTTTATCAATTTTTGCAGGTCATTTAAAGCCAGAAAATATTTTTAGAGCGTAAGAATGTTTTTGGAGTTAATAATGAATTACTGATACAAGTCCTAATAATTAGCCCAAAGCTGGGGGGGTAAGTTGGATTCATAGCATTCTCAAGGATATTAGAGCGTAAGTGAATATAACAAACTCGATTGAAATTGAAACTCGATACTTCCATTTTCTGTTCTATGCATTACACCACCCGCACATCCAAGTTTGCAGGACCTGGTATTCCTAAGCAGTCACCCATCTAAGTACTGACCAGGCTTAACTTCGCTGATCGTACGAGATGTTGCCATAAACCGCGATTAATTTGACGAGTTTAGCACTTTCTGACATGTCTTTAACTGATTTGGCAACAGAGGAGCGTTCGGTTAGCAAGGTCGATTTTACTGTCTTTAAACTACAATCTTCCATGATTCTCTCACGTACATTCATATCTGCTCATGGCGTATCCAAATGTAAACAAATGACGTCACACATTAAAGGTTAAAGGCACGTCAGGCTATATGACGGTTCCGTATAGGATACAGGTTCGATCCCTGTCGGAGGACGAATATTTTCTATGAAAATTTCTCGGACATTCAGGCCGGTAAATGTTGTTTAATACTGTTTATTATAAACAGAGCATTTACTTAAATATTTGTATCTATAAAAAGAATGTATAAACATAAAAATGTCTTAAAAATAATTGTCGGACTTTGTCTATTTCATAGGGTGTGACGTCATTTGTTTACATTTAATCCTCTTTGTCCGAATAATAAAAATGTATGTTTATACTTTCATAGTGTTCACTATTTGCCCATAGCTGAGTCCCTAACAGATGCTACCACCACGGGTTAGAGTGGATCTGGGAACAACATCAATTAAGACGTGCTTCCATGCTCATCAAAACTTCCAATTTCCTGATCACATGCCTTACTGCCGGATGTAGTTTATCGTTATTCGTTTCTGAACGTGGCCTTGTACCAATCTTGTCTGCTTACAGCGTGAAGTTCGTGATTTTTACACAAGGACGCATGCCATAGAGTTGTTTGATTGCCTTCTTTTCTTCGCTCTACAAATAACTATGATAAACTGTCGACTCAAATAATAATCTCAGATATTTACAAAGAGGACATTAAGGAAGGTAGAAATCTCTGCAATCCTTTTTATCGCGTTTAACTGCAAAGATTTTAACACGTACTGAATGTTCAGGCTTAGATTCTAATGGCAAATCAGCCCAAGGAAAGAATTATTAAATCACTAAGACTTAAAGAAAGGTAAAAAGAATAAATAAATCACTAAGATTAATAATAAGTGCCTGGGGAGGGGAAAAGAGGGAGGTTCGAACTTCTGTGAGCACCCCAGTACTAATGCCTTGTGCCAGATTAATCAAAAGCTTTTGCAGACAAGATTTCGTATTTCAGTAGGTGTCACATTCTAAGTGTAAGAAATAATCAATCTAAATTTAAGAAATAATTACTAGATAAATAAGACGTAAGCGCTCTGCTAATTATGCCCCTTTGCCAGATTTAGTAAGTAACCCGTGAGCACTCAGCAAATGTCACCCCTGTTACCGAACTTAGTATATAACCCGTTAGGCCTCTGATAATGTCTCACGTTTACCGGATTTAGTAAATAACATTTGAATGCTCTGCTAATAATGCCGTTTAGTCAGACTTAGTAAAAAAAAGACACTCGAATGCTCTGTTGATCTCGCATTTTGCCAGACTTAATAAATAACCCGTATGTGCTCTGCTAATGTTACCTTTTACCAGACTTAATAAATAAACTGAGCGTGTTTGGTTAGTGTCGTTTTTGCCAGACTTAATAAACAACTCTTTCGGGTTTTGCTAATAACGTCTTATGTCAGACTTAATAAATAACACGTGATTTCTCAGCTAATGTCCCTTTTTGCCAGACATTAAATAACCATTGCTCTGCGAATGTCGACTTTTAATATTCAAGTCTTGCAAGCCATTGTCAGCAAGTTCGTTCATTTTGCATAAGGTGGCATTCAGAGAGAAATCATGAGTTATTTACTAACTCATGATTGCTCTGTCATTGTCGCCTTATGCCAAACTTAGTAAATAACCCGTGATTGCTCTGCCAATGTCGCCTTTTGTCAGACTAATTAGATAACCCGTGAGTGCTTTTTTAATGTCTCCTCGGTCAATGAATGCTGAATGTTTCCTTATAAGGAAACTGTAAATATTAGCATTCCATTTGCCAGACTTAGGAAATAAGCCCTGAGTGATTCCTCAACTTTCGTACCCGACAAAACTAGATATAATAAATAAGTCTCGGGCGCTCTGAAACTGTTGCCCTGTACCAAACTAAATTTAATAAATGACCATTGGGTATTTTACTGCTGTTTTTCTTCAGAAAAGCAAGATTTAACTTAATAAAATAAAAAGTAAACATTCTTTTATATTGTCCTTGTACCAGACTAACCTAAGCTTTGTAAATAGCTTTGATCGCTAATAGCCTTCTTATATTACGTGTACGAACACAGCACACCCCCGCCCATACGCATCGGATCATTTACAGCTCTATATGGAGACTGTGTGTTTGTGTTAGAGGCGGGGAGTGATTTATGATCGAGTAAAGAGTTCTTTGTCCGAGGTTTTTCTTTTTCGTTTTTGTTTGTTTGTCAGTTTTTATTATTTGTTTTTGTTTTTGTTTTTTCTTCCTCCCATTCGAGGACGTGCGAGCGCACATCGTTGAACCGTTAACTAACAATAATGACGTGTATGGACCTAACCAAATACTCCATCAAACCCCGAACATACAACAGAATATACATATAAGTGATTCTATCTATCTATATATATATAGAACAATTTCCTTCTGTGGTTTGATATGTGAGAACACTTGTGTTGAAATAAAAAGATAAGAAATGACTCACGTATTTGTTCATTCAAGATACAACAATATAAACATGAACGGATATAGAAACGAAAGTATTGGAAACCAAGATATTAAAGGGAAAAACATGGCGTTTTTTGAAAAGCTAAAGATAAAAAAAAATTACCTTTGAAATTAGCCAATATTGTATATTTAATATTTAAAAACTGCAGATCGAATGATAACTTTATAGAATTACGTAAAATATATATTTCCAAAACATAGGACTTCTAAAATCACCCGCATGGTTATTTTGTTCACGTTGCGAACACTTAAATTCTTTCATATAACTAACTAGTAGTAAATCACTTTTTCGCTTTACGCCATTTCGGCTTCTGAAAATATTTAATCGCGTCGTTCAGCTATTTGAAAGCGACTAAAAAATAAAACGAATATAATAGTCGGGAAAATTGTTTTTTTTTTTTCTAGTCGCTTTCAAATAGCTGAACGACGCGATTAAATATTTTCAGAAGCCGAAATGGCGTAAAGCGAAAAAGCGATTTACTACTAGTTAGTTATATGAAAGAATTTAAGTGTTCGCAACGTGCACAAAATAACCATGCGAGTGATTTTAACTCCAGTTGTGAGTTCTACAATGATTACAAGAAAGTATGTCTTGTTTTCTGAAATCTCTCTTTCACACACACACACACACACACACACACACACACACATATATATATATATATATATATATATATAATCGAAATACAAGCATTGTTTTACTGAGTAGCTATAATTTCACTTAGAGTGAATGTATGTCAGTAGATATTGCATATAAAAAACATTCCATGAAATCTTGCCGAGACAAACCTCTCATCAACCGACCCCGGATGCAACGGACAAAATCTGCTGGCAAAATTTTAAAAAATCTGCAGGAAAAAAACCTTCCAAATCGTCAGCGATGTATTTCAAAATTTGCGGGCTTAGCGGAACGAGTCGTATTAGTTCTCAAAGTGACCACTTGGCGACGGTGACGGGCCTTTCAATTATAAAGACCAGTGTACAGCGTATAAAGTTCGATACATTAGCGCGACTGGGAGAAATCTATTATTTTTTTTTATTTTGATTAATATACATACATACATACATACACACACACACACACACACACACACACACATATATATATATATATATATATATATATCCATATCCATACCATATATACATGTAAAGTATTTACATTATAATCATATCTTCCTTTAGTTACTAGTGGTCTGATAACTCAAATATAATTCTTTTCTATCTACGGACAAGCGGCTTTAACGGACCCCCCCCCATTATTCTGTTATTCAGAGAGAGGTTAGTCTCTGTGTGTGTGTATATATATATATATATATATATATATATGTGTGTGTGTGTGTGTGTGTGTGTCATGCACAAACTGACTGTTTCGCTGTATCACAGCTCTTCAGTGTGGCTAGACGTCCGGTTGCCTCTAGCTAGGATCGAAACTCGGCTGAATTGGCGTCAGATTCTACCACGAAGCCGTCGGCGCACGGCAGGAACGAAGGTGAATTTTAGCGTACTTATTTTTAGATAAACACACAGTAACTGA
>OZ010584.1:23656026-23683526 GCA_963932145.1 Acanthosepion lycidas
CTAACGTGATTAGCAGTCAGAACAAGATCACCACGGTCAAACCCTCGGCCATGCTGACTTACGACTTCGAGAAAGCACAGTCATCGATGGCGCCCAAACAGTCCCGTCAGCGCAATTTCAGCCATAAGGCTTGGGTCAACCGGTGGTATGGTTTTCAGGAATTTTCCGAAGGTGCCGTACGCTGAGATCACCTTCCCTAAACCAATAACATCAAGAAAACACAAACACACGCATACATACATACACATATATATATATATATATATATATAAGCTTGAGTCCCTGGGTTTCACGCCCTTGCGATCGTCAGAGTTTGTTTGACGATCGCATGTCATGAAACCTTGGGTCAAAAAATTGAATATATATATATATATATATATATATATATATATATATATATATATATATATATATATATTAAAGTGAACATAGAAGTCAACACTTCGAGGCGATAGTCTGTTTCATGTTAGATGCAATCGTCAGGCCACGAGTACACTGACGATTGCATCTAGCATGAAACAGACTGTCGCCTCTAAGTGTTGACTTCTATGTTCACTTTTATATTTACACACGTTCTATCTCTGATATTAAGCACTTTATCCCATAAATATAGCACATCGTAAAACTATTTTTCTTCATATTATATATATATATATATATATATATATATCCGAATACAGGATCAACATGGCTATGCTATTTTTGTAGTGATGTTATAATATGCTTATGTTATCATTTTTAATAAATATTATATATATATATATATATATATATATATGACCAACAATTTTTAAAACAACAAAACTGAAAATGTTGTAATGTCGATTATATTTTTTCTATAGAGACCAGCGTGTTCATTTTAGTTGTTATTCTCACAGAGTTTAGCTCGTTGTATCTTCGGCTATCTTCAGACGTATAGCTTTATACTCGGCAACCTTCTAGTAATTTCGGACGAAATCCTTTAGTCAGTCTTCGGGAGTAAATTATCTTCAGTATGCTTTTCAGACTTAGGGGAGACAACTCGTACTAATTGGGGAAATAACTTTTTTTTTTCTTTTTTTTTTTTTTTTTTTAGCGTTTCACCCCAAGGAAGGCGAGAAGCCACTAGGACGCGCAAGGGGTTACAGAAAATTTGGAGCAAGATCAGATAGGAGTGATAGAAGAAAGGATGGGGAGAAGGATAGTGGATAGATCAAGGCAACTGGAGATGTCGATTGACATTACATTTGAACAGCTGGAGATTATAGTTCTAAGGGAAACTGGAATAGGGAAGGGAGTTCCACATGCGAGAGGTGCGAGACATGAAGCTATTGGAGTAGAAGAGACGGCTACGTTTAGGAGTTTCGACAGTGAAAGGGTGAGAGCGGGATGCCATCCTCGTAGGTCGCTTGAATTCATGAAGTCTGGGAACCAGCGAATGCAGCTCCTCAGAGCAATTGCCATGAAAGTATTTGTAAAACAGAGAGAGGCGACGGCGCGTCTGTGAGAAAGTGACTGTAGACGAGATGCCAGATCAGGGCCAATTATATTGCATATCCGCCTCTGCAGCCTATCAAGAACCCCGAGGCAAACAGAAGGGGCTCCGGACCATATATGGCGGCAATACTCCATGCAAGGGCGAATTGTTGATTTGTAGATCTGGAGGATCGATTCCGGGGAGAAAAATTTCCTGGCGCCGCACAGGGAGCCAACTTTCCTCAATGTATTTGTTCCATCTCAGGTCAGCAGTCAGTGTGAGACGAATGTACACCTGTCTTAGTCACCTTCCCCTCTCTTGTCGGTTTCTCTTACTGAACCAGAACGTGTGAAATTTTCATCACTACCACACCTAGGGAGTGAACTGACAACCGCCAACCTACAATCGCTTTAATCTACTAAGCCGTGCATCTCGCAGAATTACAAAATATATGATAAGGATAACGATCAGTACTTGACACTTGCAAATCGCTTTAGGATTTGCGCACTGACGCCTCCGTGGCAAAATGGTGCTTCTATCTCGTATTCACATATGCAAGTTAATATAAATATTAGCTATTACGTCAATCAGTCTTCACTAAACTAAACGAGTGACACATGAACTTACATCGTACTTTCGTAACGCCAACCTGCATCTCGTTATACAAGACATTATTTATGCTTTCTCCTTTTATGTAAATTCAGTATAAATGCGTAACGAAAAGTGACTGCCAACGTGATTTTAGTATTAAAACATGTCAAAACAGGATAATATATTAACTCTTGAAGTGTGTGCCAAACACAGACAGGTATTTAGCAAGTATGACACTTTAACCTACTAAGCATCACCTGACGTAACAACGATGTGCCTTTGGAACAGATTAAGCTTCGAATATATCGTCTTTGGATCTGTCATAAAGCAGTGGGTGGCTTGATCTCGCTAAATTAGCTCATTTGTCTTCGAAGCCAGTTAGCTATTTTAATCAGATCGAGCCTCACCGTGTGTCCCAATTTTGTAGCTTTGGAACAAACAAAGCTTCGAAGATTTCTTCTTTGACTCGGCCATACAAAAGTGGTTGGCTTGATCTCACTAAACTAGCTCGTTTGTCTTCAGGGTCAATTAGATAGGGCAATGGGTTTGAGCCTCACCTTGTGTCCCACTTTTGTAGTTTTGGAATAGACAAATGAAATAGTTGTTTGTATGTCTGTATGTGTACAAGTATACATGAAAAAATGTTCCATAATATGCGTGTATACACATCTATAAGAAGGCAGGTATATAATTACGTGTGTGTATAAGTATACATAGAAAAAAGACTCTAATATAGATATATATCTTGGTGGATGTGTATGTATGTATGTACGTACGTGTATATGCAAGTATAGACATAAAAACGGACTCTAGATTCGGTGGACTGATTTAAAATCCAACAGACACTACAGGGCTCTGAAATATATATATATATATATATATATAGAGAGAGAGAGAGATGAGTTGAAGATCAAATGTAGATCAGATATCGATAGGAATCCGACAAGAATATAAAATGAAATGAAGACCAAAGTAGGAAACGTATTTCAATCTAACATCTTTCACATTTATTAAGGCTTCGTCAGAGATCGAGAATAGATATGAAAAAGCAGAGACAAAATTCTGGGATATTTGGATTTTTGGTTGTTCTCATTGGTCAGATATGCGTCACGTGTATTAACGCAATAGATAATGTATAAATATGTGTGAGGAACACTTAGGATGTTAAAGTGTGTGATAGTGTAAGAGTGTTTAAGTGAAGAAACGCTTGTTTGTGTTGTTATATGTAGGACGGTAACGTTAATTCATAAAATTTGTATGTGAGGGAAGTCTACAGATGACACCCTCGTATTTTGTCGGTGAAATGTAGCGATATGTTGCAAAATAATTTGTATTTGGCTGGATTTTTCTATTTTTGTGTGGGGGGGGTGCGGGGAATAAATCTGTGGTCGCCAACTCTGTGTGGGTTGGTGAAACGAAGCAAGATATTGTGATAATCTAGGTTTGGTTAAATTTAACAGTCGTAATTTTGAAAACTCTTCATTATTTTAAATATAAGTTAGATTCATGAATAATGGATCCGTAGAAAAATCGCGATATAATGTAATGTTTTAAACGAGTGTTTATAGTTGATAGTAATGCTATAAATATATTGATAGTGAAATAAAAATTATGTCCCACATTGTTTCGATGTAAGACGCAAGTCTCTCGTGTGTTCAAAGAGCCTGAATTTTAGATCACTTAATGTCTCCCCCGCCGTAAACGTTTTTGCACTATAAAGAATTTATCTGATAAATTCCGACATCTGAAATGTTGTTTGGTTTATTTCACTTCCTTATTATATCTCTGATTGTGTTGGATGTGGCGGTAACGATCCTGGTGTTAGGATATATATATATATATATATATATGCATACACATGTACCTCTCTCACTATATATATATATATATATATATATATATATATATATATATATATACACGGACACACACACATATAAATATATATATACACATACATACATGTACCTTTCTCTCTCTCTCTCTCTCTCTATATATATATATATATATATATATATATATATACACGGACACACACACACACACATATATATATATATATATATATATATATACACGGACACACACACACACATATATATATATATATATATACGGACACACGCACACACATATATATATACATATATATAAAATGATTTTTGGACCCCACTTTTCGTCAGATATTCAAAAATAAATTGCCTTACATATAGTTTTGCCTTTTCTTCCTTCTAACCTGAGAAAGTCTGAGAGAGCAAACACGCATCGTTTATTGATTTTCCCCTTTGTCTCATCACCTTAAAATAAATAATTTATATTACTATAGATATTATGTAATTTGGTTCCTTATTTTGTATATAAACAACGAGACAAATAGTGTCGGATGTTTTTTGTTACTAATTCTGAAATAATAATACATCTGTCCAGTTTCATATATTAGGCTTTTATTAAAATTATTAAAATAGTTTCGTAAAATAATGAATCCCCAAAGAAGTATACAATAATAATGGTGTTCAGAGAAAACCGTCCTTTTGACATGTTTTTTTTTTTTTTGGTGGGGGGGTACATTTGTTGAACTACGCCTTTTTTTACTTACGTACCAAAGTAGGCATTTTTAAATTCAGTGATCAAGGATCCCCGGTCTTTTGAAAAGGCATATAGGTTAATCCCTAGTTCCGTGTTTAGAATCGAGTTTTCGGTCCCTTCTGAAATAATTTCATTCTCTTTCACTCACGGTGTCTTCATTGTCTTAGTGGCATTGCTTGTGGCGAATTCATTAAAAAAAACGTCATTTATAGCAATTCATATTCTGTAAAAATTTAAAAAAAAAGCATATTGTTGACACAAGCATTGAATCTGAAAAATTTGGACAAAGCTTACACAAATTAAATCCAATTTACGTTCTCTTCGAAGTAAACAAAAAAGTCACCTAAAATTGTAAAAAAGGCATTTGTTGTCTTTATTCAAACTTGCATAAATAAAATATTGATGACCAAATACATGATAGATGTATGGATAGATATGAAGTAAGATAGGCCGATGAATACATACAATGAAATGGTTAGCTAACAGAATTAGATGAATAGAGAGATAGACATGGAGTGAAGTAGACAGATGAATGCAAGCAGAATGAGATAATAGATAGTAAAAAGAGCTAAATAGACAGATATGAAGCGAGGTAGACAGATAACTACAATAAGAATTGGATAATAGAATAAGATGAAGACATAGATATGAAATGAGGTATACAGATGAAGGCAAACAGAATGAGATAGAGAAATAACAAAATGAGATGAACAAAGAGATAGATACGAAGTGAGGTAGATAGATCAATAGAAACAGAATGAGATATATATAAACAGATATATACACAGATAGAAAAACAGATATTTAGATAGCTATGAAAAATTGAGATAGAAAGCTGTGAACAGATTGAGCTAGAGAGGACGACGATGAAGGATATGTATCATAGGAAACAACATACAAGGCCGAAGAATACATTAGCCGAAATTTATTAAAATTAATTCATCTATATCTGTCTATATTTCTGAGATGAGGTATTATGTACATTATTCGGACTATTGTCGCCATATTTATTACAACGTTTCGGCCGTTGTACACTCCGGCCTTCTTCAGGTGGTTGGAATGTCGAACTGAACCCTTTATTTCACTCACTGGGGTGGACTGTTCTAGTTCCACGGGCCATGTTTAATGGATGTTGGTTAGTAGTTATCTCCTGATAATTTCCCTCTGAAACCGGGTATTAAACTCACGCTCTTTGGGTCCTGTCACTGGATCTAACCAACGCCTTTATCCACTGTGCCATGTGCCCTTGAGGACATCTGTGTGTGAATTTCTGGGTATTATAAACCTAATGTCTTCAGCAATCATTTTTACCAGTGCTCATATTGCAATGTTTTGCTGTTACCCTTGTATGTTTTTACCAGAGCTCATATTGCAACTTTTGTTGTTATTATCGCTTTTCTCTGGCACTCCTTATTACTGGTTCCGATATTGTACTTATTTCTATGCTTGGTCGGCTCAGGAGATTTTTGTGACATAGCATTCTGTGCTGATTCCTTAAATTTACGAATTTTCCAATGGTGTTCTTTGTCATAGACAAGGAACAACATTGGAAAATTCGTTCCACGTGCCATTAAATAATGTAATTCATCTATGGATAAATTAGGAGCATCTCATCTGAAAAATTTTAAACTAAAGCAGGAAGGATTGATAGGGCACAGATCGAAATGGTGTGATTAATTGGTAAGGGTAAAGAGTTGATAATCATATAGGAGCAGAAGAGACCCCCCCCACTGCCCAGTGTTGTAGGGACACTATATGTGCAGCAGCCACAGTAGCAGTGGTGTTTCTTGGACAAAATAGCCTGACAGAGCCCAACCCTCTCCAGACCGGTTTGAATTCAAAGTTTTTCAGTCTCCTGGAACGGTTGCCCCCCAAGGCCATAGAACCCCCTCTTTCCTGGATTTACCCATAGCAGGGGGGAGAGGGGGATTCATACCCTTCCCAATGGAATTTAGCACGTAAACGAATGTAATGTATCTGACTGGAATTCGAACTCGGTTCTCCGATTCTTCAGTCCAAGCCGCTATACATTTCTCCAACTTGCCTCCAATTATTACCCGTTTCCCTACAAGGAAACATTTAGCATTCACTGACCAAGCTGACTGTATTGTTTTTGGTTGAAATTTATAAAATCTCTCTCTTAAAACATTTTTTGGGAAAACAGGTTTCTCAATTCCAGTAGCTGTTATCGCTCTTTCCAGTACTGATGGGAGTTTCCTTCCTATCCTTTTATTGGAAGTAATGTTAAATGTCAATATTTTCATTATGTTGTTTGCTTTTTGTGATATTCGTTTTAGATTTGTTTGAAGTAGTGTGGAAGGTCAAAATCTTGATTATGTCATTATTTTCTCTTCTAAAGTCCAGTAACTGTTATCGCTCTTTTCAGTATTGATGGAGGTTTCCTTCCTAACTTTTTGTTTAAAGTAGTGTGGAATGTCAACATCTCGATTATGTCATTATTTTCTCTTCTCAAGTTCAATAGCTGCTATCGCTCTTTTCAGTATTGATGGGGGGGGTCCTTCCTATTTGAAATAGTGTGGAATGTCAAGATCTTGATTATGTCATTATTTTCTCTTTGAGTTACATGTGCTATCCATTTAAGTAGTTGTTGCTCTTGGTAGATATAATTTATATAATGTTGTATAGTTCTTTGTTTGTGTTTCTGTAACGTCAGTCACAATGTTCAAAGAAGGATGGTCTTCGCTTGCTCAAAGCCGCTTTTAACGACTCATCTTCGAAAGTGGTTATATACACCTGACAGTTTAGATATTTCTGAATTGTTTTGGCGTCCATATTGATCTGAAGAGACTATTTAAATATATGACTCAAGATTCCAGGTTGTTGTTTTCGTTTTGTAGCAATTGGCTACAATTGTATTGAAGTATTTAAAGTATCAAATTTACAAAATTAAATAAGATTCCTCCGAGTACAAAACGTAATTGAAATCATAAATAAAAAAAGTAAAATAGTGGCAAATTCCTCTGAAAAAAATCCTGGGTAAGTATTGAAGTTAACAGAATAATGTGAGGCTACGGTCCCAGAGAATCTATATTTTCAATATGTCCAGTGTCTGAAATGCCAAGCCATATGCAGTTTGGTACTGGACATTTTTTTTTCTTTCATTCTTCTCTCTTTTTACTCGATTAAATATGACAATGGATGTCTATTACGTCTGATCATGAGCCGTTCTAATATTCGAATGTTTGCATTAATTTCCGGTGGGAAAAAGAATTGTTCATTTGGATATGTTTTTATTAATTTGGTCCTAAGCTTTCGGCATACATGAGCAATCCTCAAAGTGGTTATACAGGCATGAAACAAAGATATTTACAGTCAAAGATGATATTTTGTTATTTTGACATAGAAGATCGCTATGCAATGATAGTGATTTTCAAAGCGTAGCTTAGATGTGGCACAAGGCCAAAAGTAAGGGGCACTCAGTGAGGATCGAACTCACTACTCATTCGTAATTGTTCTAGCGAGACAAGCTTACTAACCATTACACCACCGCGAGGTTCCCTCGCTATGCAATGATAACCGTCGCGAAATACCAGACGCGGGTTCGTAATTTCAAGATGTAGTTCTATGACGTCATACCTCACGATAGACCGAAGTGCTACAGCAGAACCAATGTCTAGATGCAATATAATGTGTTGTGGCTGCTTTGAAAAGCAATTTTGTTGAGTGTCGCTTGTTTCGTTTTCATGTAAGATGGCCTCCAATATCTGAAGGTCCTTTTTACTGTGAATGTGTGAGTATTATTATGTTATCAACTAATATCTGTCTAATATTATGTACATGGCTATATATATATATATATATATATATATATATATATATATATATATATATATATATATATATATTGTGGGGTTATCCTTTTATTACTCGCACTCACATTCGAGTCCGTAATTATTGTTGTAGGAAAAAATATACCAGGAGACGCGTGTTTTCTACGCAAATAGAACCAGCATTCCTTCAAAAATATGTTGCATCGAAACATTAATACATTTTTGTAGCGGAAATATCTATGTCGAATGTAATAACACACACACACACACACACACACATACATACATACATATATATATATATATATATATATATATATATATATATATATTAATTCATGTTTCATTAAATAATATAGACAATTTTTTCCATTTATTTTAAGTAAGTTCCTTTCATATTGTCTGATAAGCTTAATCACATTATCGTTGAAAGACGAAAAGAAAATATAGTATAAAATATAGTTGTGTTGTCAACAAGGGTTTTCCAGAATTGATAACTCTAACATTTTTAGACATTTAAAACAAAATCCTTGTTGACAACACAACTATACGTAAACATTAAAACAATAAACAAAAATTTTAAATCCTTGAAGCTTTATACATAAAACAGTTGAAACCTAACCTGAACAAAATAAACTATGAAATGTCCACAAATATCCTTAAATACCTATAATTTATAACAGAATCCATTGGTTTATACCAACGGCTTCCCATACTTAATACTTCTCGTTTTTCACTCTCGCGTGGAACTGGACATTTTTTTCTTTCATTCTTCTCCCCTTTTACTCGATTTTTTGGGACCAGGGACGAGTGGTGGGTTTTAAAAGTTTTAAACCTTCCCGATGTGACCTGGATGAAATTGGATGGTGAGGGTCAGAATTAGCGAAAGAAAAATTAGTCAAGTCTTTAACGTGTAAAATTCACAAATTTAAATAAGAAACCTCCGAGTAGTAAATCACAAAGCAACAAAGATGAGGATATTGGTCCTAATAATCCCTGGAATAATGTCTACTTCAGTCGTTTTGCGTTGTCAGCCATTATCGGCATGGAATATCCAAACGACATTCTTCCGTAGCGTTCAGTCGACGATTTTCTTTGGGAATTTGTTTTGAAATTGTTTGCGGCTGCTACAGCAATTTTTTTTTTTTATTCCAGGGTGAGTATTTTCTTGAAATTAGAGATTCGAATTTATAGAAAAGAAAAAAAAAAAAGGAAATCAAACATCTTTTCTTATCAAAATTTTATTGTTTTTAACTTGAACAAGGAATGGGTGTTTTGCTTTCTTTCTTCACAACCCCTCACCCGCCTGCTTTGTCCTTATTTTCTTTTTTGTTTTTTGTTTTTTTGCTGGGGGTAGGAGGTATTTTTTCTATTCTTGTCAAGAGTTGCACGCTTCTTTTATCTACAAGCCTTTGATTATTTTATCTTCTCACTTTCAACAATTTTCAACACAGCTCACTCAGTTTTTTGTTTTGTTCCTCTTTGTAACAAGAAACCCACGACCGGTCTTCATGCGATAACGTGAGCGACATTTTCCCGAGTCGTCATGCAAACTAATTCGTAATTATTCAGCCTTTGATAAAACGAATTCGCATCTGATTTTGGTAAAATCTTGTGCCATCGCTTCGCGTAACTATTTCTATGGTGCCCGGAAATTTCGGTAAAGGAAAATTTGATAATTATGGAGAAAAGACGATACAAGAACTTAACTTTAACTTAAATAAATCGATTTTATTTGCTTGAAAACAATAAAATATAGTAATTAAATAAATACTCATTTAAAAAAAATATTGGAGGGGGCTATCCCCTTAAACCCCCATCCAGAAAGTACGGCCCTAGGATTGTTGCAGTGGGGTTTTATCTAGACTGAAACTCATGATTTTTTAGTTAATATTAAACGTATTGATGGGGCTAGCCCCCTCTAGAAAGTACGACCCTGGTATTGTTGTAGTGGGGTTTTATCTAGACCCCCTCCCACCATAGTTAATAATACTTTAAAAAAATATTGGGGAAGGAGACTTAGCCCCTCACCCCCTAAGCCCCTTTTCTACAAGTATGCCTCTGGTATTGTTGTAGTGGGGATTTATCTGGACCTCACGATTTTCAGTTATTTAAAAATATACGCGAGGGAGGCATACTTTCCAAATCCCCACCCCCAGAATGGCCCTAAAATCAATTTTCAATCGACTTTTATTTCATAGTTACCAAATTTTCCTAAATTCATTTCTACATTTGTGCATAAAATCTTCGATCTTCTTCTTCCTTGTGCTCTGTCCCTTCAGGACGTGAGCTACCATGGCTCTCCACAGCCTCCTATCACTGGTGGCCCTTAGCAGCGTTTCTCATTTTGATAAGCCTCCCACCTCGCCATCTATTCACACAAGCTGGTCAGGTAGGAGCTTCACTGCCTTTCTCTACTTCCCCCCCCCCAATAGCCCTCCCACGAGTTTTCCAATCCCACCTTTCTTATTGTGTGTCGAAGACATTCCATCTGTCTCTTTCTGATTCTGAGTATAAGTGTTCTTTTTGCTACCATTTACTTTCGTTGCTTACTCGCTCCATCTTTGGAATTCTCAGTATCCTTCTGTAGAACCACATTTCTGTTGCCTCCAGCTTTTTCTTCATTTGAGGTCAGACCGTCCAGCATTCAATGCCATACAAGACGATTTATATCACATCCCAATTCAGCTCTTATTTTCTTTGTTTCTAACGAATTTTTCCTGTTTCTTCATGCTTTTTCTAATGAATTTTTCGCTTATCCGATATCCGTTCGGATTTCGGTGTCGCATTTTCTATCCCCTGTTAAAATACTTCCCAGATATTTAAACGTCTCTACTTGTTTGATGTTGACATCTCCAATTTATAGTTAGCATTGTCTCTTTTGCTGACGACCATATTTTCTGTCTTATTTTTTTCAGTTGATCGCCAATCCTCTTTTCTCGCCTTCATTTACTACTTTGTCTAGGAGGTCCTGTAGTTTCATTTCCGATCCGGCCATAAAACAAGGTGTTCTACGTATCTTATATTAATATTGGGAACCCCGACCCCAATTATAAGTCCTATTAGGACTCCAGGTTAACCTCGCTGTAGATGTTGAACAGATCTGGAGAGAAGTACCTGCTGAATTCTTTTTCTATCCTATGATTGTGATTTTCTCCCAATATGTTTTAGATTATTCTAACATCCTTTCCAAATATATCGAGTTTTCCTAACAGTTCAAAAAGATCCTTTAAGACGCATCTTGTCAAATGATTTTGCATAATCTGCATACTTCTGCATTCGTATTGTCCTCTTCAATAGCATTCTAATCATAAATATTACATTTCTTGTTTCAGTGTACTGGACAAAGTCACACTCTCCTTGTCCTATTTCCGGTCTAATTTTCCTCGTCGTTCTATTCATCAGAATTCGGATCATTAGCCGGCTTATATGGCTCATTAAGATGAATGCTCGATGGAGCTTACATTCATTTGCACCTGGCTTTTGGGGACTTTCTACCATCTCGTCTTATATTCATATCATACACTTCATTCGGTAATCCTCTATCTTGAGTGACTCTCGAGGCTTGTATTGTGGGAAATTTAGTAAAATAGAACAAAACAAAAACAATGGTGCATACTTTTATTAGGTTGGTGCAAAAATAATGACGTAATCATGTTGTTTTTGACGTATTTTTTAACATCAAAAAACGACATTATTACGTCATTATTTTTGCACCAACCTAATACTTGGTGTCGAAAAAAATTATTTTTCAATCTTGAAAATTCGTATTTCTCACTAGCGCTAGATGTCAGTTTTGAAATCTGTATAAAAACCAGGAATCGAGGACGTCAAGCCCTAATTGGAAAACTGGTCCGACATCTTTTTTGCTCCTTTTTCGACATGGATTTTAGCCAACACAGTTCACAAATCACTCAGTCCGTTTTGATGGTCTCCGACTGAGAGTGTTCTCCCAAGTCAGCCTTGGCTTCCCGCCTTCCCCGCAAACAAGAACTTTTCTACACACGACCATGATGCTTTCTCACCACTTCCGTTCATGAAAAGTGGTTTAAAGCTTCCAGCGGTGAACAGTGTGTCAGCTCTTCGTGGACATCCCCGATTAGTTAAGTCCATCTAACAAGCAGATTTCCGTACCGAACAGATATTTACTGTAGTGGTCCTTACTTCAACAAACAAAATATGTACATGCTCGCACCTCCAATCAGACCAGTAGCCATAAAATCCATCTCTGGTATAGCTTCACGGCATCATTATATCAATACTGTAACCTCTGCCTACCTTCCGATGTAAGAAATGCGTTATGCTATTAAAATATATCAAATTAAAAAAAAAAATCAAAACAATAAAGAAAAGTCAAAACAACAAGCCTGTCGGTAAGTTCCTTGCTTTCTAAACCTCCTCTTTCTTTTCAATGGTTTTTCTTTTCGTTTTTTAGAGCTTTTTTACTTTCCCTCTTCCTTTCTTCGTTCACTGTCGCAAATCGTGCATCTCTCGCCCAGAACAAGTGACCAAATGATCAAATCGTGCATCTCTCACCCAGAACAAGTGACCAAGTGATCAAATCGTGCATGTCTCAACCAGAACAAGTGACCAAGTGATCAAATCGTGCATCTCTCACCCAGAACAATTGACCAAGTCATCAAATCCTGCATCTCTCACCCAGAACAATTGACCAAGTCATCAAATCATGCATCTCTCACCCAAAACAATTGACCAAGTGATCAAATCGCGCATCTCTCACCCAGAACAAGTGACCAAGTGATCAAATCGCGCATCTCTCACCCAGAACACGTGACCAAGTGATCAAATCGTGCATCTCTCACCCAGAACAAGTGACCAAGTCATCAAATCGTGCATCTCTCACCCAGAACAATTGACCAAATGATCAAATCGTGCATCTCTCACCCAGAACAAGTGACCAAGTGATCAAATCGTGCATCTCTCACCGAGAACAATTGACCAAGTCATCAAATCGTGCATCTCTCACCGAGAACAATTGACCAAGTCATCAAATCGTGCATCTCTCACCCAGAACAATTGACCAAGTCATCAAATCGTGCATCTCTCACCCAGAACAAGTGACCAAATGATAAAATCACGTCGTTCAACTGAGAGTGAAGTTTTTTTTTTTAGATTCGGTCTGTGTTCGCAATATTTCGCAGATCTAGTCGTCTAGTAAATTAAAATAAAAAAAACGTAGGGATTAAGAGAATAAACAATTTACCTCGAAAAGTCAGTCGTCTTTATCTTGGTAATGGGGGGTGTTAGGCAAGAAGGAATATTTTCAGTTTGCATTTCCCTATTACAGGTATTATTATATTTGTGATATAATGACACTTTAATACACAGACGGAACAGAAAGAAGAAAAAAATGGCAACCATACATTATTCTCAAAGAGATTTTCATACCGATTTCAACTGAATTGATCTCTCCGGGCCACTGGCGTATTTCGTATAGAAAACGTTAAAATTTCCTTTTCTCTTTTCCGTGCGATGATAGCCTAGAGGTAGGATCCCTAACTGATGCCAAATCGGTCGGCTTGAAGCAATCGGACGACTAACCACACTGAAGAGCTGTGATACAACGAAACAGTCTGTGGATGTCAATAAATATGCTCTCTTGAGAATAGAGTAATTTCAAAAACAGTGGCTCCTACTGCTGTTAACGGATTGCTCTTCAACTGAATTAAGCTCTCCGGACCACTGGCGTATTTCGTATAGATGCCAGATTGGTCGCGTTTCGATCCCGGATTGAAGCAATCGGACGTCTAACCCCATTGAAGAGCTGTGATACGGTCTGTCTGTGAATGACAATAAATATATAAATATATATATATATATATATATATATATATATATACTTATCATTATTTTTCCCCGCACAGAGAAATTATAACCTATGTATGCAACAAGCAGTGCGAAAAGGAGCAAAAAGAGAGAGGGTCTTAGTAGTAATATTTCCCAACGGAAAACAAACAGGCCGGTGGTATTCTCCATGTGCCTGGTGAGACCATGTAGTTTTCTCGACTCTCTTAAATGTCGTGGACCGTCATGACTTGCTTCTATGATGTCTACATAGCAACAATCGTGGACAGACAAATCTTGCTAAATAACAACTGACGTTCGATATTCTATGAGCTGACATCCGTCATCGATCTTCATGTGACCTTCAGGAATTCTTCTTCAGATCGACCTTTGCATCTCTACATTGGTATATTTTTTCTTTGCTAAGATCTTATTACACTTAATATATAATTTGGTGAAACTTTCGATCCATTACTTCCCATCCAATTAACAAGTGTGCGTAAAATGTTATACGTATTTTAATCCTTAAATTATCTGCCTTAAAATTGTTTTAATGAAATTAAAATCATATCGAAACTATGAAAATCTTGGACAAAACCATGATATGAAACTAAATAAACATGAAAGTAACTTTTTATTTTATTATTTAGAAATAAAGAAACTACTGTATGTTGAGTTATTTTGTCATAAATATACTTTTTATTGTTACAGAAATACCTAGAAAAAAAGAATTGGCTGTTACAAATGCATGGTTTGACAGCAGGGTTAGAGTTAACGTGCTGTACACCTCGGTTTACAATATCTAAAAATATCTTATTACATTGAATGAATCCGATTATAAAAGATTTATTATCGGTCAATGAAACCTGAAAGAAGATAAGCCATAAACACATTTTACAGATCCCTAAGTATTGATGGCAGATCCAAATAAATACAACTCTTCTGTTTCAAAAAAAATCTGTTACACAAGATAATTGTGGAAAGTAAGATGAAAAGATTAACCTTGAATTGTAAGAAGAAAGAATGTATGGTGGTCAATAAGAATGAAAAAACAAGCGTGTACCGATGCAGAAATTTAATTGTCTGGATAGTATAGTCAGACAACGAAAGAAATGACACTGTATTCAGTTACAGGCAATAGAAAATGTGACACTGAATTCAGTCACGGAAACTGAAAATGTGAAGCAGAATTCAGTAACAGGCAACAGAAAGTGTGACACCGAATTCAGTCACGGGCAACGGAAAATGTGACACCGAATTCTGTAACAGGCAACAGAAAATGTGACACCGAATTCTGTAACAGGCAACGGAAAATGTGACACCGAATTCTGTAACAGGCAACGGAAAATGTGACACCGAATTCTGTAACAGGCAACAGAAAATGTGACATCGAATTCAGTAACAGGGATCGGAAAATGTGACATCGAATTCAGTTACAAGCAACGGAAAATGAGACACTGAATTCAAAAGACACACAGGAGTACCTTTAAGAAACTAAGGTATTAAATAATTTTTAATACTGAATTTCACCCAATACAAATTTCATAAGCCACTTGAGGTAGAGGCTTACTGTTAAAATGGTTATGATTAATGAGCTGTATTATATGAATGAAAAAATAGGTACTAGGAAATGAAAATTATGTGGATAAGCAGGATCGATAATGATTAACCCTTAATTTCTGACATATTTTTGTACTAAAGTTCACCCAATACAATTTTCGAGAGCCTCTTATGATAGAGGGTTACTGTTAAAATAGTTATGATGGAAGGTGTGTGACATGAATGAAAGAAGAGGAAGGATGAAGTGAAGGTTATGAGAATATGGAAGTTAAAAGTAGCGTGTTCACATGCAAACAATTAAGAATCTGACACAAAACTTGAGGTTTCTACTATGGATCGTGTATTCTCCTTTCCTCCCATATACTGTAGTGAAACAAAGTTCTCAGTGTCTCTTTGGTATGTCCGTACTCCTTTTATGGTCAAGAAGTTAGAGTAAGTAAGGATAAGCATGATTATAATGAGCGTGCTCAAGTCAGCCTTGCGCTGAGTTGGAACGACCAAAGAAAAGTTTGATTTCTTAGGTGGATGTTTTGGAAGACCCGTGCGAACGACATGCGTTGGAAAATAGAAAGAGAATTCAGTCGTCAGTGGATCGGGGAAATGAACGTGTACTAGCAAGGAGGTCTTTTTTTTTTACGATTGCTACATCACCGAGCAAGAAGTAGAAAGAATGGGAGATAGGAAAATGTTTGTCTTTTCATCAACTTCAATAGGGTCACCTAATAATCGTTTGACAAAGACAAGTGGGGTAATCATATTACCGATTTCTTTACTAAATACTGGGAAAATGCATTATGGGAAACTTATTTCTTTTTTCTTTTTTTATTATTCGTTATTATAACTTTTGATTTTCATTTTCTCACAACTTTTACATAACAACGTTCTTAAATGGTTTTTCATTAATTCTGTAATATAAATTAGCGCGTTTGTTTCTGCTTTGTTTTCAACGGTAAACTAAACTAAAATTCGACATAATTCTAGAAAGAAAAACACAAATTACTCATAAAAAACTAAATTTTCAATATAGACATATAGAGAAAATGTCAGATTAATTTTATGTAATAAATAATAGCATTTTAAAATAAGTTTTGCATTATAAACACAGAATTGAAGAAAAAAATCTGCTAAAAATTAGACATTGCAAATCATCTTGGGAAAGAGTAAAATTTGTAATACAGAGGGACTAACAAAAATTGGTTTAATAAATTTAAATCAAATTGTAGGAAACTGTGCCGTCTAGGTTTTTTGTTTTTATATTAAAAATTCGACTGACCGAATTTCAAACAGTAATAAGAATAAAGAAAACATAGTCTCATGCCTGTTAAATAAATCATTTGTATTTACAAACATATGTACACTCACTCTTAATCACCTTTTCTTCGAGGCGCCATCGTATATCCTGTCGGGGACTTCCGCTACTCGCTCTAAGTGCATGTTTCCAGGTAAAGAGGCCAGTATCCTTGTTATACGTGTTTGAAGTTTATCGCTCTAGAACTGCTTAAGGGCCATGTCACACATGAAGTTTATATTCATAGTAGTTTTGGAGTAGCTGCGAAGGTTTAATATCACCGAGACATGAATTGTTGAACAAGTTACATCATCGCTTTGTTTAGGATTCGCTCATGCACTTCATATGACATTCTTTAATGTGTCTTGCTGCTTCTCCTCTGGCATATATTCCAATAAATGGACCACCTATGTTGCGTGAGGAAGCTTTGTCGTGAAGAAGCTTCTCCACCATATATACGTATTTATTTCGTATGTTGGGATGTGATCCGCTTGGCACTGAAAATTACCCATAGTTGGGAAAAGCAAGTTTGTACATTCGTAGTTTTGTATGTAGGCAGATTTTAAGACAAGTCTTCTGTGGGATCGGTGTTTAATTATGTGGTCATTCTTTCGGCATTGTTGTGGTTTTAGAAATGTTTTAAGGTCGAGTTGTTGGCGGTGTGAAGTAGGTGTCTGGCAATGTTAAAGGATATGTGTGTTAAGGCATCAGGAGGTTGGTTTTCATCATCGATGACACTATTTATAGAAACTTCTGTCGTCCTGGGTATTTTATATTAAAAAATCAAAACATCCGAATTCTAAACAAAGGTAAAATAAAAATAAAGAAAACATGGGTATGTCTGCTAAATAAACCATTTGTATTTACAAACATATGTACATGAATTCAAAAGACTAAACAAAAAGGGGAAAAAAGGTTTTAATTGAGCTAAAGTCTTTGGGTAGTACACAGAAAAATCTGTAGTTTAGAAAAGACTCTTAGTATTTGGTCCACAGTAAAACGCTACGTTTGAGAGAAAAAAAACTTCTAATAATTTATTTACAGTCATAGTTGTCGCCGAAAAAAACGTTTATCGTCAGTGAAGATTCACTGACGTCCTTGTTGTTGTTGTTGTTGTTGGAGATGATTCGATTGAAGTCGCCGGGAGAGGGAAGTATGTACATGAATTCAAAAGAGTTAAAAGGTAGTAAAAATCATCTTTAAGGTTAATGTTTTGGGTAGATGGTATACAGAAAACCTATCGTTTTGAAAAGACTTTTATATAGTTGTTCCACAGAACAAATCTGTGCTTGGGAGAAGACTTTGATCGTCAGCAAGGATTCACTGACCGTCACTGCTATTTGAAGATGATTCGTTTGAAGTTGCCGACATGTTCCTTTCATCACGAGCTGTGAGGAAAGGAAAAATATGTAGACACGTCTTCTCTTGTGTTTGGCTGGGAAACAGCCGCATCTCTGCTTGAAAGTCGAGATCCGTGGATTTTTATGAGAAATCTTTCCCGAAAACCGGCTCGAGGAAAATAGGGTTTTAGTTTCCTCTGATTGGACAAATATTTCACATGGTAATGTTAATTTCTAACCAATAGACACTTTGATTTAAACGGTGCATATTGTATTGTGGAATCTTTTTGGAATGTTTGTAAATATTGTCTATTATTGGGTAGAAAATAAAGTTTGGACATGTTTTAATATGTTTTGTATCTGGATATGTAATTGTGTTGAAAAAAAGGCTTATTTACTGCAAAACAAAATTAACATTTCGTTACATTTCGGTATAAGATGAATAGTAAAAATTCAATATACTTTTGTTTCATTTATTAGAACCAGAAATACAGATTATACAAAAATAAATAAAGTTTCTTTTATGGATACAAATTTTATAAACAGGAAGATTAAATTAACTTAAAATGTCTCCTAAATTAAATTTCTTTTCTGAATTTCGCCAAAAAAGATTTTTTTCACAATAAAAAAATAAAATAACATAGCAAGTTCGAGTGAAAAATAAAATAAGTAAATCATATACTTAAATAAGCCGAAGTTATTCCAAATGTAAAAATCAAAGAATTTTTTAACCAACAACCGCAGCAACAAGGACACATGGCACAGTGGATAAAGCCGTTAGATTCAGAGATAAGACCCAAAGAGTTCAATACCCGGTTAAGGCAGTGGAGAACTTTCAGAGGGAAATTAACAGGAGATAACTGATAACTGACATTCATTAAATATGGCACGTGGAACTAGAACAGTCTACCCCAGTGAGCGAAATAAAGGGTTCAGTTTGACATTCCAACCACCTGAAGAAGGCCGGAGCGTACAACGGCCGAAACTATAAATATGGCGACAAAGATGAGGACAATAGTCCGAATAATGTAAATAGTGTACATAATACCTCATCTCAGAAATATAGACAGAAACTGCAGCAAAGTACTGCAATCCCAGACCAAAACTAAAAATCTTCCGGTGCAGTGGAATGGCGAGATTTGAGATAAGCCCCCAGTTCTGAGCGAGAGGTGCACGATGACTTAGCCTTTAATAAAGAACTCCATGAGTTAAACGTAAAACAGTGATTTTTCTGATAGACTGGGGTCTGGAAAAAATACGTAGTAATGAGCAATAAATATTTTCGTATTCATTCAGTTTAGCTTAGATCAAAATATCTAATTCGACTCGTGTAAGTAGTAACGGGTCATAATAGTGGTGGTCTTAGCGAGGTTCAACGAAATGTTTAAGATAATCGTAGACAGAAACGAAGTTTAATTTGATCCGATGCCATACCACAAATCATCCAATGAGAATCGAACCCGCTTCACACCGTGCTACGGTCGGTGTCTAAATATATTCAAGGGCACATGGCACAGTGGATAAAGGTGTTGGTTAGATCCAGTGACAAACCCAAAGAGTGTGAGTTCAATACCCGGTTAAGGCAGTGGAGAACTTTCAGAGAGAAAATTAGCAGGAGATAACTGATAACTGACATCCATCAAACATGGCACGTGGAACTAGAACAGTCTACCCCAGGGATCAAAATAAAGGGTTCAGTTCGAAATTCCAACCACCTGAAGAAGGCCGGAGTGTACAACGGCCGAAACGTTGTGACAAATATGACGACAAAGATGAGGACAATAGTCCACATAATGTGAATACTGTACATAATACCTCATCTCAGAAATATAGACAGATAGTGAAAGGCCGAAACGTTGTGATAAATATGGCGACAAAGATGAGGACAATAGTCAGCATAATGTAAATACTGTACATAATACCTCATCTCAGAAATATAGACAGATACTGAATGGCCGAAACGTTGTAATATGGCAACAAAGATGAGGACAATAGTCCGAATAATGTAAATACTGTACATAATACCTCATCTCAGAAATATAGACAGACTCTAAATATATTTGTTTAGCTGAAGTTAGTTAAGCATCAAAATCAAATTAGAGAAATAAAAAAAAAATGAGAGTTGCGTTATTTTTTCCAAATCAAGACGCTCTCTCTTCCCTGAAAAATCGGTGTCTGTGCTCGGGTAAAATAAAATAACGTTTTTAAATGCAAGTTTGATTTTTAAGTTAGGAAGCTGCCTCTGATGAATGGAAAATTCTACTCTCTCATTTCACTCTATTTTCCCATACAACTGATTTCGCATTTTCACGGCATGATTACTCGAGGTGCCAGTCGATTAGGATATTATGATGACAGCTTTTATTGCAGTTTTCACTAAACACGGACATTTTTATTGCAGCATGCATTTTATTAGTGCAATAATACGGCAATATGCGATCTGTCAAAACATTAACTGTATAGCATCAGAGGAATAGACGTTATAAAAAAAATAATCTCATTGATGTTTTCTCAATATGCCTAAGTCTGGCGCAAGGCTACATAAAATATCATTCCCAGTCACGAGGTGCGCTTCATGCTTTATCCACTGTTGGTAGACAAATATTACCCCGAATAGAACTAAATCGTATTTTGTGGGAAGCAAAATTTGTGGATAATGAAGTATAACAAACTGAGAAATAAGAAAATTCGTTAGAAACTTTTATGTCGTATCAGTCCTCCTATATGGAAATGAGTGCTGAACAATTTCTTTACAGAGGAGGGGGGGAGACTTGAAGTAACGAAGACGTGGTTCTACAGAAGGATGCTGAGAATATCATAGCATGTGAGTAATGAAGTTTTAAATTAACTGGGAGCATAAAGGACATCTGTACTTTGTATTAGAAAGAGCCGAAATTTCTAGAGCACATAATGAGGAAAGAGGGCTTGGAGAATTCGACACCCACAGGGCATAGTGAAGGCAAGAGGCACAGAGAGAAATAGCAAATTGCCTACTTAATGTAAATGGACGGTAAAACAGGGATTGAGGGGGATATTAAAAGACAAACTTAAAATGATAGCGTCAACACATAAAATGAAAAGAGGCCGGATTTTGTCTGAATGAACCGGGGCTGTTTTTTGTTTGTTTTTTTTTTACGGCATATCAACCACACTGGGTTTTTTAATGCCGACATTTTTTTTTTTTTTAATATTTTGTAGTGCTGGTAATATTTTTTACCTTCAAAAATCTTTTTCTAGTAATATTTTTTTTCTTCAAAAATCTATATGGTGTAAATTTGTTCTCTCCAAAAATGTATCGATGGTAATATTTTTAAAAAAAAATGTATAGCTGGTAATATTTTTTTTCTTCAAAAATCTATATGGTGTAAATTTGTTCTCTCTAAAAATGTATCGATGGTAATATTTTTCAAAAAAAATGTATAGCTGGTAATATTTTTTTTCTTCAAAAATCTATATGGTGTAAATTTGTTCTCTCCAAAAATGTATCGATGGTAATATTTTTCAAAAAAAAATGTATAGCTGGTAATATTTTTTTTCTTCAAAAATCTATATGGTGTAAATTTGTTCTCTCCAAAAATGTATCGATGGTAATATTTTTCAAAAAAAATGTATAGCTGGTAATATTTTTTTTTTCAAAAACGTATTGCTGGTAATAATTTTTTACAAAGTATTTCTGGTATTAAAACCTATTTTTACAATTTAATAGTGTTTTGTGGGGTTAACTATTTACCCATAGCTGGTACCCCTAACAGGTGCTACGACCCTAGATCAGAGTGGACCTGGGAACACCAGCAATTAACAGGTGGCTCTACGCTCCTCAAAACCTCCTTATCAGAGTTTTTTCTGTTGGATGTAGTTTATTGTCTTACCCAGGACGCGGATGTAGTTTATCGTCATACCCAGAACGGGAACCTGGTCTGTATAGCATAACTAACGCGCAACCCATTCAAAAAAAACTTCTTTTTTTTTTTAATGTTTTGAGACTAAAAACTGATGTAGCCGGATCAACTCGAGTTAATTTATTTTGAATTCTTCACGATAACATTTCTTAGTTTCTGTTTTGTCAAATTAGCTTGTCTGGCTGTCCCATGGTGAAGAACGTCTTTCTGTAGACAGCTCTAATAACAATTACAATCTACATGTTCCTATTTTAAAGTTATATAAATTACAATCTATTTAAGGTAATATTACATAATGACTACGTGGTGATGGTAATGTTAGCCGTTGCCTTATAAGGAAACATTCGACATTCATTGACTGAGCAGTCAATGCTACTTCCGGTTGAAATTTATATCATCTTTCTCTTAAAACAATTTTCAGGAAAATAGGTTTCTCAAGTCCAGTAGCTGTTAATGCTCTTATTTGAAGTAATGTGGAATATCAACATCTTGATTATGTAATTATTTTCTCTTTTGGTTAAAATTTATAAAATCTCTCTCTTAAAACACCTTTTTAGGAAAACAGGTTTCTCAAGTCCAGTAGATGTTATCGCTCTTTCCAGTACTGATGGAAGTTTCCTTTCTAACCTTTCGTTTGAAGTAGTGTGGAATATCAACATCTTGATTATGTCATTAGTTTCTCTTTCGGTTGAAATTTATAAAATCTCTCTTGAAACACTTTTTTTTAGGAAAACGTCTTTCAAGTCCAGTAGCAGTTATCGCTTTTTTCAGTATGGATGGAGGTTTCCTTCCTAACCTTTTATTTGAAGTAAAGTGGAATATCAACATCATGATTACGTCATTATTTTCATGTCGAACTACATATGCTATTCATTTTAGTTGTTACTTGAAAGTCCTCAAGTGATATTATTTGGTACAGTTGTTGCTTGTGTAGCGCCAGGAATATAAGGCTCACTCTGGCAAGGAGTTTCCCAACTAGCGTCCAGTTGACAGACAAAAATGAAGTGGGTTGTAACAATACATTTTCCCAGACATTCACGGTGTACTGGTACTGATGAATATTTATTGAGCACAGTAATCCACACCGGAATCAGAAGCCAATCAAGACTCGCAGGATAGGCATGCCTGGGTATCAGAATGGAATCTCCCAAGCTGCAATATAAACCACCTGCCAACTTGACCAGAGATGTGACTCAACTTCCATTACAGTCGAGTACTGTCTGTTGCTATTACCAAATTCTATACTTGCTCAGTAAGACTCAACTTCTGTTATAGTCGAGTACTGTTTGTTGCTATTACCAAATTCTACATTTGCTCAGTAAGACTCAGCTTCTAATACAGTCGAGTATTATTGTTTGCCACTACCAAACTCTAAGGAAAAGGTGTAATTTTCACTCGCTGAAAACAATTTTTCACTATTGATCAGAGAAACTGGTTGTATACAGCTGACAGTTTAGATATTTCTGAACGAGCCTGGTGCCTTGTATGACATCCACATGAAAGTTTTGACCTGATAAGTTTATTTAAGAAGATGACTGGATTTTTTCAGGTTGATGTTTTGTTTTTGAAGTAATCTGCAGTGTTGTGTGAAACTATCCCTGGGGCAATCTATTCTATGTTCAATTTTCTTATCCACGAAAGTAAATTTGTTATAAATGATCCATAAATCGACATACAATGCAACCTCGATTCTTGAATGTCTCACATATCGAACAAATCGGTTTTCGAACAGAAAATTTGTGATGAAAATGCCTCGGTTATCGAACAAAATTGTCGAGCCGAGTTAACACGAACTGAATCATTTCTGAATCGGCCGCCATGTTTTATACATTTTTGTGTTGTGCCGTGCTTTTCTTTACCAATTTTATTGTACTGTGACTTTGTCTCTATATTGATTCCCACTGGAAAAATAATTTCGGTTTAGCAACATTTCGGATTACGAATGGCCTTCGAGAACGAATTAAGTTCGTGAATCTAGGTTCCACTGCATTTGAAGTGTTTCTTTATTGCTAATTCCACAGCCTTAAATTTTCTAATGGTTTCAGGGTATGTGTTTTCATTCTGATTCCAGATCATAATTTCTGTTTTGGAAAGGTTTATCTTGAGTCTTAATGTGTGTAAGTGTTTTTATCCTGACCTGTACCCAGATTCTTCTTTGGTTATGGTCTAAGCCGAGATTCCCAACCTCAGCCGTTTGTTTCTTGACCCTCTTTTATCATCCCGACTGGAGCAGTTTTTTTTTTGTTTTTGTTTTTTTTTTTCCTATGTCTGTATTTCTTTTATTAGGTTGGTGCAAAAATTATGTCGGTTTTGACGTTAAAAAAATACGTCAAAAACCGACATATATTTTGCACCAACCTAATATCTTTCCCTCTCCCTTAGAGCGAGAGCCTCTTGATTTTGTCTGTAGACAGACTACATTGGTCTTTCTCATTTCTTTTGAGGGTTGGACGGGTCCTACTAACATCAATTATTTTTAGTTTGTGTGCTTTTGCTATATTTTAGTTTGATTTCGGGTTCATTAACAACCAACCAACCCCCCCCACACACACACACACACTCATTGCTTACCACCAATCAACTTTTATACATCATTTTATATACACAAAATTTCATATCATGGGGCGTTTTTGATAGGTTTTATGATGTCAACGAACACTCGTTGCCACTTTCGTGATGCTAACGAATACTCGTTGTCACTTTCGTAATGCTCGTTGTAGTAGAGACTTTGTAATCGCAGACACCACTATAGTAACGCCGTTGAACAATACTGGTGTCAGACACCTTCGAATAGCACTCGTACTGATAGTACTTGCTCGATAATACTCGCTCGAATAGTAACCATAGAATGGTAATGCGTATAGATAATAGTATAACGATCCGAATAGTAATAAAGGATAGACTAGAAATAGCGGTCCGTATAGTAATAGAGGATAGGCTAGAAATAGTGATCCGTATAGTAATAGAGGATAGAGTTCCTTATAGTAATAGAGGAGAAATAGCGATCGTTAGTCGTCACGCTACCTTCCATATATGTGTTTCTTCTTTGTTCACGTGGTTTACTTAATTCAATAATGGGATCGCCTGTGTTTGCTCACTGGCGATCTATGTTCAAACTCAAGTTTCGGCAGCGACGCTTTATTCCTATATAACAATATATATAACAGCATTGTGGCGTGTGGAGGATTGAATGATGATGGACGAGGTTTTTATGGTGAATGTGTAAATTGTAACGAATGAATGGACCGTGAATCGGATTAGCTAGGCATTGGATAATAAGAGACGACCAGCCTCAACCAATTCTCCCTTTTTGGCCTTGTCCAAGAATTACTGTATTTTCGAGCAATAAATCTCGAGTCTTATTTCTTGGAACACTTCGTGAAGAATGTTGATTTTCCGTTCAAGATCGTTCGTATCCCTACTATGAATACCTATGCCATCAGCATAGTTCTCCATCATCAACAGTACATTGGCATCGGGAAAGAAATCATGATCGATGTCTTTTATTATGAGAATCGTTTGGGACGTGGTATGAAATGCTTAAATGGCCCGTGCCTATCTCTTCCTATCTGTGCTTGTACATGAGATGTAAAGTTTGTGATTAAAGGCACCCCTAGAAATCGTCGCGATCTGTTCATGTCAGAATGTGTTTGTTGACCCCTACACTATACCCTCTCATTGTTCTGCGAAATTCGTTTGCTAACAATCGCGCTACGCCAATGAGTCATTTAGTAAGCTGACGATAAACTAACACATAGCCTCGGTAGTGGGGTACCCAATGAGGATCAATTTCATTAATGAAGTAACCTTTGTGAGGTAAGTCTACCCGGATTTTTGGTGGAAAAATAAAATCCGAGAGTCATGTCCACAAATTTAACACGAAACAACACGAAGAAATGACCATCACAAAAAAAGAAGACCAAGCTATATATGACAGTAACATTTATACAGACAGGTACATGTATTTACATATTAAAAATTAATGTTCTTTGTTGTGACCATGAAGAGACCAAACACCGCATTTAAAAATCAGCTCAGTGGGGTGGTGGGACTGTTCTTCTCTAAAATCAAGTTAGTAACGTTTATCACGGCAGAACAGACCACGGGTTTCCTCCAGTCATAATGAACGGTTTTACTCTCAGTGTGGCTCCTTGCCTGCAGCGCCTATTGGGTCTCAGGCTCCTTCCAGACCTCAAATCGAACCCAAAGACTCTTGCCAAGTTGAAAATAACAGAAAATTCCATTTCTTCTACTCCATGAGAGAAGTCCACTAGATGAGCAATTTGCCCATCTCCATATAGCAGACAATTCTGGTGATGCAGAAAAATTGTTACAGACAGAACAATTGCTAACGTTCAGTTCTATTGAAGAAGTGGCTCGCCTGATGGAGATTTCTGTTGGGAAGCACCATTTTCCTTTAATAGAACCTTAAAACAAAAGTGATGTCGACTCAAATATGTTTACACACCAAAAATAATATACGGTGTGCGATGGATAAATTGTCATCTCATTTTAGCAGATATATTTACCCAAACGGCACAAAAATAACTTGAAATACTAACGAATAAATTTATTCAGTGAAGTCATCATTGGCTTCAACCAAGGCCTCCAGACAACTTCGGAATCTCCTGCTATTCTTCTGGATGGTCTCCTCGTTTAAGTTGTACTGCTATAATCATTGCCTTCAGTTCATCTTTGGTGTCACAAGGAGTTTTGTTGGGCTCTCGCTCAAATGCACTCCACACATAATAATCAAGGAGGTTGCAGTCTGGGGAGTTAGGTGGCCAGATGTAATGGATTATGCGATCAGAAAATTGTCTGACAGCCATGACTGGGTTCTCCTGCTTGTGTGGCATAGTGCAGAGTCCTGTTGCCAAACATAGTCTTTCAGCAGCCACCATCTTGACCCAGAGTACCACTACCTTCTCAAGGGACTTGATTTAGTCCTCTGGATGGAGTCTGAGGCCTTCACTAACAAATTCGGGAGTTTTTTTCCAAGCTGCCGTATCTTCGTAATCACCATTACATTCATTCAACTCTTTCCGAATCCTCTATACTGACCTTAGATTGACACTCAAACACTCCGAAATGTCTATATTGGAGTTTCCGGTGCGAATACCAAGCAGTACGTTTCCAAATTTCTGGCGGAGTGAATTGCGCCGTGGTGCTCTTTTTTCTCACAGA
>OZ010584.1:23686026-23778526 GCA_963932145.1 Acanthosepion lycidas
AAACCCAAATCATCGATACACAATAATTCACACTAATTCGACTGGATAGTTCCACTTAGTAATCACTACAATCAGTAGCCTGACACCGCTATTTATAGACCTGGCAGAAAACATATATTCATAAGTCCAGAGTATCACGATCGAGCCTCGGTGTCGGTAGTTACTCATTTTCTTCAGATATGAAAATATAATAAATGCAATAAAAGAAATAATAATTGCGAATTGTATTAGTTTTAAGCAATATTTATGTTTTTCAGTTAAAATTAAAATCCGTTAATTTGGGGGGAGCTTCGAAAAAATATGCCAAGGCTGAATATAATAGCCGTATTTATACAGAAATACATTAATTCCAGAATCCCATCAAACTGGTTCTTCCTGATTTTCAATGCATTTACACTATAAATAGAATAACTATTCTTTCAGTAATGCTTGTTATCATTCCTGACCATTGACAATCCCTTTCTTCATAAGTAAATATCATCCTGGTCGTATTCCAAAACTCACAAAAATAAATTTTAGATCAAAGTCTAGTGTTGGACTCTGAGATGACTTTCGCATCCATATCTGGCCCGCAGTTACCAGCCTCCAGCGAGTTGAAAAGCCTTTTGAGTGACGAGTTGTTTCCCACTCTACAGTCACTTTCCCCGCCGACGAAACGTTACTAGCCTTTCTCATGGCAGATGTTCGGGCGAACTACATTCCTTGGTTCCGCCAGTCCAAATTTTCACGACTCAGACCACATCCGCTGGCACGAATCATCTTCAAATCCTTCGTATTCCATTGGTAAGGAGGAAGTTCCATTCACACGGTTCTTTCCCAGAACTGTTACATTGTAGAAAAGTCTCCCGAGTGGATGATTCCCTGAACACATTGATCATCACCTCTTTAAGTCGAGGGTCCAATGTTATCTATCCTATATATCCTCATAAAACGTAACCTTTGCTCCCTTCCTGAACACCCTTACACCATCCCCATTCAGTATCCTTCTATCTAGAGTGGTTCTTGGACCTTGGAAAAAGTAAACTATTTAATTTTTTGCATGGAAAACGACCACGACTCAACTCAAGGGAACAATAATAGACTCAGTGAGTTTTACTCAATGAAGCCACATACAAAACAATTATGTAATGTTGTATGGTAATTAAGGGAGAAAAAGTTGCTTCCCTTTAACTGTATTCTGAATAAGATTGAATGTTCGAAAGAATTTCTCTTGAATAAGAATGTTCAGGATTCTATGTTGAATAGAGTCTGGTGTAGAAAGGAATACAGTCAATTAAGAAGTGTGTTGTTTTGAGAAATATAGAGAGAGATGGTTCATGAACGTGGCTTAGTCACAGAGAGGAAGAATATGTGTAATGTGATACAAAAATCTGTGTCTGTGTGTACGTTGTGAGTAAAGTCGTGGATTTGTGTAGACAGGCGTAAATAGCTGGACTTTACTGAAAGTTGTGGAAACAAACCACTTGTTTATAAAGCTGCTGGTAGGCTCCAGGTGACACTGCGGGAAAATATTCAGCACAAAAATGTTTGATTGGTTAAAATTCGACCAATCACTGATTTTGTAACAAAGACATATGTTAAGAAGTTCACGGCAGGAAAATTCAAAGGGATGACTGTGATTGCTAAATTGTCTTATGGAAAAGCAGTATCTATTTACTAGCCAATCACAGACGAATAAATTGTGGGTGTGGAAAGCGTAGCAGTCACTACACCATCAAATCAAATTCTCGGTGTCATTTTGCATAAAATCGTTTTCATTGCATATTTCATCCCTCGTCTAATCGCCTGTTATAGATAAACAGCAAAAATAACTTCTAAAAAATGGGTACATAATCGATTTTATGGTAATTTCACTGACTAAAAAGATTTTTAGTTAAAATTTCGGACGTGTTAAGAAAGATTAAAAAATGGAAAAAATAATCAAAAAATACTTTGATTTTTCCTCTTAATAATATTTAGACGATAAAAATTCATCAAGTTTAAGGCCGTTTTATCATGCTATGCTCTTCTTTTTAGCGATTTTGTAGAGATCCCTAACTGAATAGTGTGTGGGCACAAACACCTTGATCAAAAGAACAAACGATGAGACATTTGCTGCAGTCAACAATTTTATTCTCTGTTTTAACAAAGCAAGGGCAGATAACAAACAGGTAGAGGGACACAACTCTGTAAGAACTTGTCCCGTGCCTTAGTTAAAGTTATTTACTGTTTCATTATGTGTGAGTTTGGAATTAAATTTTTAAAAAATGCCGATTCGGTTTTATTTTTTGCTATGCCGTTTTTGTTTTTATAAACCTCGAATGTTTGTTCGAAAGAAAAATGCTGAAAAATGAATGCTATTTTTATCAGCTGCATTGATTACGTTAAATATTCAACAAACAGAATATACTTTTTATTTTTTTTAATAAGATTCTTTAGCAAGGGGAATAATTCTTACTTAGTTTTGCTTAGGTTGTGTCCCTTAGATCACGACTAACCAAAGAAAAAGCGAGCTAAGAAAAAGAAATAAATTCGCAAGTTTATCTGAAATTGATTTTGGGACCAATGAAAACTTTGTCTCCACAAAAATTAGCCGTTCAGCCAAAAAGAAAAGAGAAAAAAAAGTAGCCGGCTGATGCGAAATTCTTTTTGATATAAAATAAATAGAAAAATTAAATTAATAAGACAAAAGTGTCTCTAAAGTCATGTGAAAGGTTTCGTTTTCTGATCACCGAGTCCAGCGTTCGTTTTTGCCATTGTCAATTATATTAACCGCTTTTAATCAAGCACACATCATTTCATTGAATTTTCTCTTTATTTTCCTGAAACGGGCTCCTGACACAACTTGAAGTGTGTCAATTTGTAATTAATTCCCTTGTTTTGTTAAAATTACCCGGGTGTTTCATCGTCATTATCCTCCATCATTAATTTTCTTGACGTGGGTAAATCAACTGTTCATTTCATTTTAACCCAAAAGCCCCACGACACTAGGTGACGTGACTTTTTTCACTATGTTTGCTAGAGTCTCTCTCATCTTTAAAAAAAACTATTCTTGGTCAGGCTGAAAACATTTCAGCAGTGAATAGTTATGTATCTTTTTTCTTATAATTTTTCCTAATTTCCGTAATTTTCTTTGCTTTTGAAATTTTCATTGGCCAAATAAAGTGGATCAAAGGGAAATAATTTACAAATTACGATTATCTAGTAAACAGAGTGCTCTCCCTTATATAAAATCCGTAATTGGGTTATAAAGGTTTTTTTTTTCTGTCTCGATCTCTTCTGTTCATAAATATATTTAAAAATTATCATCTCTTTCTTTACAAGCATCAAGACTGTCACTATGTTCTCCTGGGGAATTCTATCATTTCATTGCATTTTATACGCTCTTCTGAATGAGGCTTACGTCCACATCACGTTGAAACCTCGGTTCCCATCCAATCAAAGAAGTTAGTTAAGCGACGTCGAGCTTGCTCAGTACCTAGATGGGTGACCGTCTGGGAATACCAGGTGCTGTAAGTTTAAATGTGCGTGTGGTATAATGTCTCAGAATTATTACTTTGACAGCCGAATTCCAATTCCCGTTAGGTTCATTACATTCATTTATACACGGAAACTTATTGCTCTTTTCATGTTCCTTATTGCAATATCTGCATACAATTAAGTTTTTAGTTGCACTGTAAGTCTCCATGCTTCCTTTGGGGGCATTAAATTTTTGAATCAATTCCAGTTGTTGTAAAAACAACATGATTCCAGATTCATATGAGCTTGAAGCAGTGCTAGAATTTTACGCTTGTATGAGATGCCAAATATTACTTCAGTCTTAGCAAAATTAGCTTATCTTTGATAGACATTTGTTCCAAACTCATTCTTTGAAATTCACAATATCTCAATGCTTCTTTCAATCACTGTACATAATGTTTGCGACCACCCCACTAGAGGGAGTAAATCAAGCACGCACTCAATCATCTTGTAGAGGACCGGGTGGGTTTGAGTGTTGTTGTATTAGGAACACGTACTGTTTTCCTGCTAGAAGGTCCAACTACAAGAACAATGCGGACTCAAGTTGAGTCCAACCAAAGATGTAAAGAAAACAAACAAAACCGATATATATATATATATATATATATATATATATGTCAACAGGAGGCACGGTGGAGTAATGGATATCGGCTTGGATTGAGGAATCCATTACATTCACTTACGTGCTAATACCCTTGGGAATGGTATGAATCCTCTTCTTCTCCCTCCAGCTATGGGTAAAATAGCAGGACAGACTGGGTTCTATAGCCTTGGATGGCAACTGGTCTAGGAGAAGGACAACTCTGAATTCAAAACCTGCGGAGGGTCGTTTGGGAACCTTGTGGCATTCGGTGCACCAGGTCTCTGTATTCGTCCCTCCAAAAAGTGTGAATGGTCCTGCACGAGGCCTTCACCACTATAATCAAATCTCATGTGCCGGTGTCGGGCTGTCGGTTTCCTGGAAACTAATCTGCTTGACCCTCATACGTCGAATCTCGACGGGAGAGTCGATCATATCAACAAGTATATGTATTAAACAACAAACTTTACAATGGACAAAGACAGTAACATTTGTATGTCAACGTAAAGAGTTTGTATATTGGTGAAAGTTCGTACGTATGTGTATGCGTGTATAATGTTCATGGCATCTCCCACGAATGGGAAGACGCTATCTTCTGCGAGAGCTTACATTGTAGATGTGTTTGCTGAAATGAAGAAATAAAAAAGAGAATGTGGCAAGAAGTCACCCTGTATTTATAGTATAGGGAGAGCGACCCCTAGTGAACAATTTGGGAATTAAGGAGGAGCTAATTCCGACAGTCTTCTTATGCTACTTATAGAGAAGTACAGACAACTGGTAAATGAAGAGGGGAAAGACGTAAGTGGTATGTGCTTCATCCTTAGGACAATCGCCTTTATTTTGGCCTATCCTTCTTTCTTAAAATAACAGATGTCATTTCATCACCACTGTAGCTAAAAATAGATATACTCAATCTTCAGAAAAATGAATGACCTTTTCAGTCAACATGATTAGAATTAAAGACTTTTTTTGAAAAATCTAATCATGGAATTAATCATTTGAAAGTCTGTTTTTTTGACAATAACAACCCTTTAACCACCTGTATACTGAGAATATTAATTAGGGAAAAGCAAACAAAAACAACAAAGCCTATATGAAATTTTTCTTTGGATTAATGAAAACATTGTCTTGATATAGATTGTCCAGAAAGCTGAGATGAAAAGGAAATAAATTTGTGAGCCTATGTGAAATTGATTTTGGGTACATTAAAAACTTTATCTCCAGAGAAATTAGCCATTCAGCCAAAAAGAAGAAAGAAAAGAAAGTAACAAGCCAATGCAAAATTCTTTTTTGATATAAAATGAAGAGAAAAATTAAATTAATAAGAGAAGAGTGTCTGATGTTATGTGAAAGGTGTTTTTTCTGATCACCATGTCCAATGTTCAAATTTTTGCCATTGTCATTTATATTATGGGCTTTTAACCAAAGAAAAAACTGGGTTAGTAACCTATTTCACTCCAATTTTATTCCCATGTAATTTTTGAAGAACTTAGCACTACAGTGATATTTCAATGGAATTATCTTGATTTTAAACTTAATTAAATCAATATTTGGTATGACCAATCAAAACTTACTCATGTAGTTTTTAACTTTAAGTGTAGCAATGAATTCTCATTTTGTTACTCTTAAAAAATCTTGGAGAATATACTTTTTAAAAAAGCATAATTAAAATAGAAAAGTCTTGTCTTCAATTAGTTTCTTGCTTTTAATGGAAAAGAAAAAGATTGAAGTTTCAACAAAGATGAAGGAAAAAATCAGAATTTTCATTAACAATATAGAAATTGTCAGTTGTGAAATCAATTTTTGTTAAAAAAAAAAAAAAAAAAGTGGATTAATTAATTTTTATATAATAAAAGATTTTAAAAATAATGCTATCATATTTTTTTTTTCAAAATTTTCTATACTTATCTAAAAGGAGTGTTTAAGAAGTTTCTGTTTCAATTTTTGAAGACGTTTTTTCTTTCATGCAAGCAAATTTAGGTTTTTATCAACCTCATTTATTTGATGATTTTAGTTTATTTATAATTAATGAAATATAATAACCTTTGCAAATATTAAAGATCAGTTCATATTGAAATAAATTCTATCAATGTTTTTGAAAATATACTTAAGGCTCTGTACAATTTTTTTTTTTTTTTTACTTTAGGAAAAAAAAGTAAAATATTACTATACTTTTCTGACTGATACCTCCAGGGTGTGAAAACAAATATCATTATTCTTAACATACAAAGTTGCAAGGTTTTTGGACATTTTGGTGGAGTGAAGGATAATTTGATTTTTTTTTTTTAATTATGAGTTTAATTTCCTTTACTTTGAAATTTATAATAAATTCAATGAAAAAATATACTAAATGACTTATTTTGACAATCAATCTAAACACTGAGTAAAAATAATAATAATAATAATAATAATAATAATAATAATAATAATAATAATAGGTATAATACAAAAGCAAACATTTGATCTTTCTCCTTTCCAGTAAAATCAAGAAAAAACTTATAAAATTTTTCAAATATTCTTTATGCTTTTAAAATAAGGTACCAAATTCTTTTTTGAAAAGTACTTATTGCTCTTTTTAGGATACTTAATTTTCAAATTTCTGCAGTAGTTTTACAAGTTTAATGGCTTCAAAATAAAATCATAGGATATATGTGCAGCAATTCTTCCAAATGTTATAGAGAAGTTTACTTGATAGAGTGTTCTGAAAATTGAGTGTAATTTTTAGGTAATTACTTCAATGATTATATATTATAATATTTTGCTTTAATGCTACTACTATTTTGTCCCTAAATGTTTGATATTTCTTGCCATTATGAACAACAGGAAAATGAAAATAATTCAAGTAGTTCTGTTAAAACAACAAAAAGAGAAGGAGTGAGAGAGAGAGACTTTCAATTCTTAATAATTTCAGACCCATATATTCATTAGGAGGCAAAAAATCTCACTGAAAAATATTGGCAGATGTAACTGTTCATTTACATATAATACCTCACTCTTTTGTTATTAGGTTGGTGCAAAAATAATGTCGTTTTTTGACGTTCAACTTCAAAAGAAAAATGACATTATTTTTGCACCAACCTAATAATTCATGGTCAAATGAAAAGGCACTCAAACCTGACATATTCTTTTTGCGATGACCAATACCACATTTAATCCAAGTACAATCTTCTGCTGACCCCATATCGTTTATTCATTTATATTTTCTCCAGTGAAGATTCCACCTGTTGGCAAATCTCCTGAATTACAGGGTATCAGATATTTACATATCATATTTCAGAAACATAACACATCTACAACAGCCTTCTAGTTAGGAATTCTTTTTTCTTTCTCTAATTCCTAAAATTACTCTCTACTTTATATACACAATGTTACACAAATAACTAAATATGGAAAATCATGCATAATTGGAGCGGCTGTAATAATATCGTCAGTTCCGGAAATTTTGAGATTCTTACCAGGGTAAGAAACTGATAGTATTATGGGATAGATACAGATATTTTAAAAATGGTTCATCTCATTAATAATAGTGTCTCTGGCTGGATTGATGAAATTGATTGATGAAAAGCATATTGAAAATCAATTGTAATTTTGCATACAGTTTAATGATCAAAAAAGATTTATTAATAGCTTATATGTATTTTGTAAAAAAAAGTAAATGATTTTCTTTAAGGTGTTGAAATCGTGCAAAAGGAGAATCAATTTTTAAAGTTTTAAAAAGTTTCCCTTTAATATAAAAATATTTCCTTCAGTAATATAACATGTAAAACAGGTGGTGCACCATGTATGATATGTTACTAAGCTAATCTGGGGTCATATATGGAAAATAAAGTGTCTGATCTATTTGAAATTCACTGTAAATTCATCTGTAACACCTTGACTTTAGTAATGTTTGCTGTTAACAAAATCAAAACTCAGACCTTAAAAACTGGGTTGTTCTGTCAGTTATTTAAAGAGAATAATGATGAAAATTTTGAAACATGATTTATCAATTCCGAATTTTTATGACTTTCAAAAGAGTTCATGTTCTTTTTAAATTCAATTACAACCACTACCTTTACTAAATATGGGGAGAATTTCAGAAGGTAGTAATAATCATCCATGTATTTTTATTTTCCCAAAAACTTTTTGAGAAACAATGTTATAATGAATGTACAGTGCTGTTCGATAAAAGTGACTTACCTTATCCTTTGAATTTTGTTCAACTTTCGTTTTATCGTAGAAGGGAACATTCTTCCAGTCTTCTATGGTGAAATTTTTGTAATAGTGAGCCAATTCAAGTCTCTTGGCTTTGTTGGCTTTGCATATTAGCGGCTTAAACCTTCGTGTACAAGATTTGTAGCCTTGTTCTAACAGCCACCGACGGACTGTTGAAGAGGCAAGACTGACACCTTGCTCTTCGCTTAGACTGGCTGCAATTTCTTGGCTAGTTATAGTCCTATTCTTCGCAAATACTCTCTTGATTACCCTGCCAGTTCTAGCATCAATCTTTTTCTTTCGTCCCCTTGTTTCCTTCCTTGGAGCAGGAGTGGCATCATTATGTGCCCTAAGCACTCAAGAGACAGTTGTTTGCGAGGTTATAGCAATTTCTGCAATTTCTCTTGTAGACTTGCCTGCTTTTGAGAGGACAATAATAGATGCCTTAAGTGGTTCTGATGCGTGCTTGTAACCTTTCATCTGGTTAGTGACTTGAGTGGCTATTTCAAGCTGTTTTTATACTATATGAGACTTTCTGGAATATTCTGGAATATTCTAGATTTAATTTAAGCTGTTCTAGAATTTCTCTAGAATATTCTTCTGAGTGTATTGTAAAATAGTTTTCAATATTTTGTCAAAAGTTCTTTAAATTTACCAGTTTAATCATTAGAATGCGATATCTGAGTCTCTTTATTTGCACGGCGTTTTTTTTTCCCGAATCTCATTTATATCCAAATTTATAATTATCAATAGAATACCTTAGGGTGAATAAATTTTTTCCTAGGTGGTCGGGAAGGGTTCTTTATATTAGTAAGATTAAAAATTATTTTAACTCCCAAAACAATAGACAAAAAATATTTTTAGTAAAAAAAAAAATCACTTTTATCGAACAGCACTGTACATTGCCTGTACCTCTGACCAATTCTTCTCCAGCTTGATCCCAGGCCCGAACCACACTCTAATACAGATGGGTCCATCAGTCCAAAGGGCCTCAGAAGAGCAATCCCCTTCCAGGCACCTAACAGCAAACCGGAAGACTTGTTGCTTTCTGTTCACCTATACCACAGCACTAGGGGAATGATGCAGAAGGCTAATCCACCTGCAGAAGTCAGGTTTGAATCCGGTGACCCACAGTACAGCAGCCAGGTTCCGATGGTCGACCGTATCAAATGCCTTGGACTGATCAAAATTGATCAGTGTGGCTTGTGCATTGTTTTTTAAATCCTCTAGTATCGTGTGGATCAAATGCAGGTTGCTCTGAATTCTTTGGCCCTTCACAGCACAAGTCAACAGAATCTCAGCAACTGATTACAAACGCACTATCAGGGTCTTGGCAACTGACTACAAATGCACTATCAGGGTCTTGGCCAAAATCTTTGTACTTAGAAGAGTTATGGGCCTGTAATGATTTTATTCCCTTCCAACATCCTTGCCCTTTGTTATAGTGGAACACCCCTATTCTATAGTTAATAGACTCTCCCACCTATAATAAGTAGGAGTAGTAAGAGTAACGAGGGAGTCGATCAGTGGGTCGGGCAGTCAGGCGATGCCAGGCGACTATTAGTGGGATACTAAAATATCAGCGACCACAACTAGATTTACTCTGCATCATTACCTATTATATCAAGTTCCTAACGTTTTGCACGTCGAACCTATTTTAGGACCGATTTAGTACAAATACAAGCCTCCACTGTGAAACCACTACATAACACCCTTTTTCAACAGCGAGGTTACAACCCTATGACAACCAAAATGAGTTTGAAATAAATCCCTATAATACAATGCTAATTACTTATTTCAGAAATGACCAAAATATTCTGTCGCATAACAACCAAGATGATGTCTGTAGAAGTCAAGTGACTTACCTGCCAACATGGCTGCCTTCTTCTGTCTCCTTGCAAAGCAAGTCAGCTGATTTTACCTCATTTCATAGGAGAGTACCTAATACACCATTTAGGTTGGTCCATTTTTCTAGAATGGACCTGCCCAATACATTTACATGAATGGTCTTTATTCACCCATATATTTCTCTATAGAATGACTCGTCAGTTTAGCTTTGGCTACACTTGCCTACTTGTGTGTCAGACCACTGGCAAGCTAACCAATATTCTACAAGGTCACTAGCTTAAATCAATGTGTAATAATGATAATTTCTCTACTCAGAAAGAGCAGATTATAACAACAAAGATGAGGATACCAGTTTGAATAATAATTGTTCTGATGAATTTTCCTCTTTGGTCCCTGAGACTTTATGAATTCTTGGCATCAAGATCTCATCATTTTTCTTGCTTGAAGAACTCTTTTTTGACTTTTTGTTTTCCAGCCTATTTTGATCTTCAAAAATGTCAATGCAATGTCAATTGCTATCTTCTTTTTAATCCCTGTTCTTTTATTGTTCTCCTTAATGCTTTTTTTTCTTCATATTCTCTTACACTCACTAACCCCTTGCATCTTAGAGGCTTTATTCTCTTTCTTAGGATAACATGATTATAAAAAATCAGGAATTAAGTGTGAATTGTGAATTGCAAAATCAAAGACTGACAGATATGGTGTCAACCTACAGAAGTCAGTTTACAAAAGATTTACAGGTAAACGTTCAAGCACGTACTAACCGATATCCTAATTAAAGGAACAAAAACAAACTAAACAAAAATAAAACATTAGAAACTGTGAGAAGAGGAACACGATGGATATGGATTAAACAGCCAAGTGAATAGGGTACAAATAACATGGAAACATCAATCTGAACATGCACCCCAAACAATTAACAATATTCTTTTTTAATTTATTAACTTTTTTTCCAAACACAAATTTTAGCTGTTTATCTCCATTGACATAAATGTCTTGCAATGTTCTTAAAATATTTTTGTTGGTTCCCATCTCTGTAAGGAATGACTGCTAAGAATCTACTGCTTCCCAAAATTATAGAAAAAATCCTACAGTTGCATGTTGGTATTACTTCCTAACCAATAACAATTCTCTATCTCAATCGCCATATTTTTGTTCTTTTTTATCTTGAAATCAGAATAATAATGTAGCAGGAGAGAAGGATGGAAAAATAATTTATTCTCTTGTTTGAATTTTCCCCATTATGGGCATTATTATGTCCATGATATAACACCACCATAGACTTTTATACCACTATGACATATACAAAACTATGTATACATATATACACACATGTCCCACACAGAGAATAATATATCAATATATCTACACGGCAAAGCAGAGTGTAAGGAGAAACAAAAAGGAAAGGTCTTACATATAATATGGAGATACTCCTGTGTCTGGAGAAGCTATTTTTAAGACACCAGATTCAAACGGTCCAGATTCATCTATTACTATGACCCAAGAGAGGACATATTCAACAAAGGGCAAAGGGTGATTATTGGGTTTTCCCAAATTGAGGACTGTGAGCTGGGAAGATATATTCCCAAACAGAATTGGCACCATGGATTTGTAAGCTACTAGGGAGACAGATTTAGCCTCTGCTTTTCTAAAGAAAGGAACCTTTAGGTTTGGCTGCTGTAAAACAAACTGAAATTGACTGCCAATTTTGTCACTGTATAAACAGTCCATTATGCAACCCTCGTGATTTATCTCCACTAAAAGGAGATAATGGCTTTCTGTATCTCTACAGTTAGTACAGAATCACTTATACCAAATTAAATGACAAATTATAGATTTTCTTTTGATGGTTTATTGAAGAGTGAATATAATTTAAACTTTTACATAACAGTAGACGTCAGTCAAGAATGCAATGACACACTCTTCTGTATCTGGTTTGTTGGGGTGAAATTTATCAAAAATCTCCAGAAATTGTTGCCTGGCCTGATTTATTTCATCATCAGGTCGAAAAGCAATTGCACTGATTGTAACAAAATAATCAGCAATCATCTGTCTGTCACCCTGTAGAGAAAAGCAAAAAAAAAAAAATAACAAATTAGTTTTTATATAAATATGCAATAATGTGGTAAATTTTCCTAAACCATAACAAATTAATTTATTTCGCTAAATAAAGAGATTGTTCAATTCAATTTTGAAAAATGTATCACTATTCTGAGAGAATTAGAAGTTCTTCCAAAATTCATTGTAGGCAGCTACAATCTTAACAAGTTAACAAGAGGCAATGATAAAAACCCTACATTATCAAGAATCTTCATGACTAAAATGGTAGAAGCATTGCTACAGGACATAGACATTTTTTTTAAGCATTTCATCCCAAGCAAAGCAGGATGCCACTAGTACGCAAGGGGTTACAGAGTGGGAGCGAGAGTAAAGAGGTGTGATGGAGGAAAGGATGAAGAGGACAGGAAACAGGTCAGGGCATCTGGAGATATCGATCGACATTACATTTGAATAGTTGGAGATTATAGTGATCAGGGAAACAAGTAATAGGAAGGTAGTTCCACAGACAGGAGGTGCAAGACCTGAAACTATTGGAGTAGAAGAGACAGCCAAATTAAACCATTTCAACAGGAAAAGGGTGTGACCATGATGCCAGCCTAGTAGCACGCTTAAATTCATGCAGTTTGGGAGCTAGCAAAAGTAGCTCGTTCAAGCAGTTACTGTGAAAGTATTTGTAGAAAAGACAGAGGGAGGCGACAGCACGTCTGTGAAAGAGCGACTATAGACGAAATGCCAGATCAGAACCCAACCACATTGCTTATCCATTCCTGAATCTTGTTGAGGACCTTAAGGCGAAGAGTGGGGGGGCACCAGACCATATATGGCAGCAGTATTCCATACAAGGGCAACAGTTTGGGATACATGTTCAAGCATCATTTATAGCTACTTTATTTTCCCAATTTCCCACAATTCAGAACTCAGAACAATCTACAAAAAATCTGTCCATCCAAAAATGTATAAGAATAATAAAAAATAGCACTTATTTTGAAATTCAGTATAAAGCAGCCACAATCTTAGATACTTAATATATGCAGAAGTCACAGTGTTGATAGCAGACACAGAAAGGAAAATACAGGTAGTCCTATGGAAGGCAGTAAAGGAAAGTGAGAAGAAAGGACTAACCATCAATTGCAAGAAGATAAAATGTATAATTATCAATAAAAGGAACATCCCAACATATGAATTTGAAGATACCGGATCAAACTAATACAAAAATTTAAATATCTAGGAAGTGTTTTTTTACATAGGATGGAAAGTGCAACATCAAAATCTGAAGGCACGTTGAGATAGTGAAAGATGCCTTTGGAAAGCTAAGCAATGTATCAAGAAATGGGAAAATTTTGTTAGAAACAAAGAAAAGAGTACTGAAATGTTATGTAATATAAGTTCTCCTATATGGCTGTGTATGTGAGACAATCTCCTCATAGATGAAGAGATTTGAAGCGATAGAAATATGGATCTACAGAAGGATACTGGGAATAACATGTATCAAACATGTGAGCAGCAATGAATTTTTAGAAAAAATAGAAACAAAATGGACACATATACTTAACAACAGAGAATGTTAAAATTCCTAGGGCACATAACAAGGAAAGAGGGCTTGGAAAATTTGAAACTCACAGGTAAGAGAGATAGAGGAAAACAGTTCTTAACGTAACAAACAATCTTATGTAAATGGATGACAAAACAGGAGAGATAGCAAAAAGACAACATTTACTAAAAGCTACAAAGGACAGGAAATTGTGGAGGGCCATGATTACGAATGTCCTAAACAGACATGATATATTAGAAGAAGAACCATAATTATCTCCGTACTGCAGTAAGAATAATGAGGGATTGAGTTTTCAAAGTTTTCCATTAAGACTAAAAAAAAAGATATAGATAAATAAAACCTGAGTGGCAAAAATTGAAGGCCATTTCTCTTTAAAAATATAGAAAGGGCATTTTATATGTTATCACAAGGTGTTGAAAAAATGGTCTGTTCAACTCCTGCTCTATCTTTACAAGAGTCAGTTCAGACCAAGAATGGCGTATTGCTGCCATATCTGTGCTGGTGCTGTTCAATCCCCACTGCCCAGCCTTAGGTTTTAAAAACACTTACACAGCTTTGTGTGAGATAAATTATTCTCCACTCTGCAACCCTAATTCCACAGACATAACATTACCAGCCCTGCACTATCAGCAGATGTTTGGATGAGTTATATTCCTTATTGTCACCAGCTGGGATTTTTGCTGCTATGATCCATCATGCTGTGTTCATAACGACAAACCATCCTAGTAATTTTTTATCTTCCTTTGATGAAAATCAAGTTTCACTCAGACCGCTGTAGAATATTAGTTAGCTTGCAAGTGGTCTGACACCCAAGTAGAATGGTGTAGTCCCAAGTAAAAGCGATATTTATTCTGTTTAATACACAGAAATGTGGCACAAGGCCGAAAGGGAGATTTAGGAAAAGACGGTCTTCTTCTGTCTTAACTATAACTTAGCTAGCCACAAACACTGACCCAATCATACAAACAATATTCCTTACACCAAAACAACACATTCATACGTACCTTTTTTGTCCCAAGTAAAAGCTGATCTGAGTCATTTAATGGAGAGATATATGGGTGAATAGAGACCACTCATGCAAATGTGTTGGACAGGTCTATTTTAGCAAAATGGGCCAACCCAACTGGTGCATTAGGTAATCTCCTATAAATGAGGTAAAATTAGCTGACTTGCTTTTCCAATAAGACACAAGAAGGCAGCCATGTTAGCAGGTAAATCATTTGACATCTACAACTGCGTTTTTCTCAGAACTTATTTATGGAACAAGCTCTCAAGAGAAGCTTCCCTGACAACTACAATCTTATGTTCAGGGTCAATTGATATATATCCTACTCATCCTCATAATACTCTCTTACTTCCCCTCCTTTACAATCTCACTCTGTAATCCTCTGTCTTAAATGGCTCTTGGGCCTTGGATGAACTATCAGTAAATAAAATTCAATACTGCAACAGTCATGTAACACGTCAATATATTAACAGCAAACATGATGTGACCACCCGTAAAGTAGGACTTTATTTTGACAACACATTTTTCTCCCAACAGGTCGATATATAGTATTTGTGAAGAAAATGTTAAAAATCTGTATAAATTATGACTAGCTAAAATGGACAAATGAAACAGATTCAAAATATAGCAAACACATTATTAGAACATATTCTATTAAAAGCTGCTCTATCTAGTGACATTTAAACTAGCTTCTGTGGAGGGCTCTTGATTGGGCCTTCATCACAATAGGTAGGGAGGAGCAGGTGCGATAGGCAACAATAAACTACAGAAGAACTCAAAATTGATTGCTGCATTTAAGCATTGCATTAATATTTAAACTTACCTTTTAAAAGTTCAACAATAATTCTTCTGCTGCCACTTAATTTAAAGACAATTTGATGTACATAGGTCCTTATTTTCTGTACAAACAATTATTTTCATTTCATGGGTGACTTTCACCGGATTATTTTATACACTTGTCACCATGCTGTATAAATGCATCTTGCTTGTGCTATGTTGGACTACATATCTGTCGCCTTCTCCCTGCTTCTCTTTCAGGGTAAGAAGACGCCAACATTCATCGTAAAAGCTAAGAACTTTGTTATACCACTTTCAAAGAATATGTCTTCGTTTGGTTTGATGTGTAAGTTCGAGTCTGTTGCATGGGTCATTACTGTAACTGGATAATGTTGGAATGTTTCTTTTAAGTGGATAATTAAATGACAAAATGAAAAATCATCCTCTGAAACCTGTCAAAAGGACTGCTGATTAAATGTTTTTATTGATGTTATCTATGTATATAAAACAGAGGATGTCTGTGTGATACCATTTCACTCAAAGATCCATCGAACCGGTTTTGACCAAATTTGGCACATACATTGTACAATGTAAGAGATAGGTCCTTAGCATAAAAAATAGACAATTTTTAAAAAATTAGTAATTGATAAATCCGATCAAAAATCGATAATTCCAACTTTTCCTCCGATTTTGTTCCAACTCAGTATGTAGGTTACTTACATCATGACGAGCTCAACGATACCTCATTTTTATTTCTACGCCACTGTATATAGCGAAAAACAAAAATCAATTTCAATACAAATTTTAAACTAAAAACTCCCTCATGCAATCTAATACAAACTTCACTGAAATGTAGCCAACAATAAGTTGATTGTTTAACAGTCATTTAACTTGATAACTGAGTCCAACCATATAGTAAAAACCCGCATAAATAGCAAAAAATTTGACTGTTTTTTCTTATTTTTCATAGATCTTTCAACCAATTTTCATCAAACTGAATAATTGCTTTATAAATGTATCCCCTTTCACATCCCAGGTAGCACACTGAAAAATTGAATTTCAAAAACTCCAAAATAATTGTAATCTGAAGTGGGTTGCCTGTTTTACCCCTTCATGTCTTCGGCTAACTTCGATTGAATAAATACAGACTATTTCTGTTATCTCAGAAACTGCATTAATTCAAAATGTTTTTAATGAAAGTACTTTAAAGTAATTGAAGAAGATAGATTCTGTTACATGTAGACATGATGCTGTTTTTGCTCCATTCTAATTGAACGCTTTTTCTGATCGACCAGCTGGTTAGGGCTGCCAATCATATATATGTTGGAAGAGGAAATGAAAATATAAACAAATTCTAATTATAATTAAACATCAAGAAAAATACTGGAGATGCTTAATTTTAAATTTAAATTTTAAATTTCTGGTATCAGATGTGTCACGATGCACAGTGTTGTCAAAACTTCTTTCAGCTTTTTGTTTTTCTCACAGTTTTTTTTTTTTTTAAATATCTACATTGTAATAGCAGTAGGACTGTTAAGAAAGGTACAATGCTACATGAATCTGTACATAAATTGTTTGTTTAGCGGCATATCAACTCCCTATCGGTCATTTAGTGCATATCAACTCCTTATGGGTCATTTAGTGCATATCAACTCCTTATGGGTCCTTTAGTGCTGAAATTTAAATTTCTTGGAAGCATTATTAATTACTTTTACAAAAATATATTGCTGGCATTTTTACTATAATTTTTTTTATTCTTTCATTGTGTTTTCACCCCAGTTTGAGGGTTAACTATTTGCCCATAGCTGGGACCCTAACAGGTGCTACCACCCGGGTCATGGTAGACCTGGGAACAATAGCAGTTAAGAGAAAACCTATTTTTATACTTTCACAGTGTTTTGACTCCAGTTCGGCGGTTAACTATTTACCCATAGTTGGGACACTAACAAGTGCTACCACCCTGGGAACACCAGCAATTAAAAGGTGGTTCCACACTTCTCAACACCTCCTGATCAGAGATCTTTCTGCTAGATGTAATTTATCATCATACCCAAGATGAATAAATATAAATTTACCAGAGTGGGCCCTTCAAGGCAGTGTAATGGTTAGCAAGAAAAAAATTATGACTGAGTAGTGAGTTCGATCCTCACTGGGTGCCCCCTACTTTCAGCCTTGTGCCACATCTAAGCTACGCTTGGAAAATCACTATAAATTTACCAGAGAAGACCCAGAAATACATTTTCACCTTAATAAATTATTTTCTCCTTTATTTAAAACTGCATTCTTTAAGACAAAATTTGAGAATTTCTTTAGAGTATAACTAAATTATCTTTAGCTTATTTTGGTATGCAGATCAAGGATTGATTGTTAATAGACAGGGTCATTTGATTCTAGGCATATGCCTTTCGTACATCATGAATCATGTAAATTTTAATTTATAATTAAACTGATAGTGTTAATGGGCTTTGTGGATGATTTGACAAGATTTTTTTAACATTTATTAGCATTTTGCTAATTACTGGTTACTCTGAATGCCTGTCACCTTGAAGCAATACTTGACTGGCTTTGAAATGCAAGTATCACTCAAAACAAACCTGTGTAAGACCTAGAAAATATTCATCAAAACCTTGAAAAAGCATTTTGAGCGTCTTTGTTGCAAGTGTGTCAAAGTTAACACACAGTTTGATGCATGTACGTTACTTGAATTTATCAGTCATCATAAAGATCGTGGTTCTGTTTGCTCCAATCCAATGTTAAAAAAAATTCACAGAATAATTGAACACAAAGATAGCATAAAAGACTGACTCAGTAGGTTAGGTTCTAATGAGATATAGTTGTGTATATATTTCTACTAAGTCGTACAGTGAAAGTATGTACAAAATATTTACCTATCATGATAAAGTATTATGCTCAAGAAGGCTCCTTGATTTGAGTGTCCGTTGGCATTCAAGTTCACCCTAGACTTCATGTGGAATTCATGTAGGCAATCCATTGCTAAAAATGCTGGGAAAATGTTTGGTTTCTGATGTGATGGAATAACCAGTTACCCCCATGAATGATTACACTATAGGTAGTAAGTACCTATAAAGACGGCAGTCTATGAGAGACTCGGGAGGACGAGTGAGAGCGAGCCGACGCAAACACATCCGACCTTCCAATTAGTGCCACTCACGACTAGATTGACTCGTGTGTATAACTGTACCGTATTTCATAGTGTACTTGTTGCGTACAATAAACCTTTCTTCTAGTATCCACCTGGTGTTATGTGTTTATTCCCTTGGCACGCAATATATCAGTGGCGACGAGGATGTTTGAAACGAACTCACATGGAAAATAAGTTTTTTATGCTAATCTTGTAATTATCCAAAGTCTCTTGCCATGCTCGATTATTATAAGTTATATTAGACCAAAAAGGGAGTATTTCTGCCATATCTATGCTGAAGTTGCTAAGTTTTCACTTTCCAGCCTTGATGGAGTTCAAAGGTGTCTATATGGGTAATGATTTTCCACCCTACAACCGCTTTCCCCACAGATTAGATGTCACAAGTCTCTCGCATAAAACGTTCTCATCCCCCCCACTTAGACAACTTCTTTCCAAGAACTACCAAGGAATGAACTTCCAAAGAGATGCTTCCATGATTCCTACAATCTGAAGCACAAATCTCAATCTTAACTTCAAATTAACTTATCATTTCTACATATTTTTGAAATCTAGTATACAACCTTATCTTCTAACCCTCTGCTTTGAGCGGCTTTCGAGCCTTCTATTGAATAAAGAATTAGTAGAGAAGATTAAAAATAAGCTCAGGAACTTTCCAATATCACATTGTATAGACATATTTCTACCTAATAATTGATCGACATGTATAGATCGCTTTCCCTGCTTACACCCATAACACTGACAGGTGGTGTAACTTTTGATGTGCAGATGGTGTAATTGATAATGGCTTAGAATTGTTATCTGGAGAGCGATGTTCCAATTCCCGTTCACTATATTCACTTATGTGCAAAAATACCCTTGGGAAAGATAGATATGAATAAAGTTCTGCGAGCTGTTGGTTAATTAGTAAGGCTTGTGTCACCCAATCATTATTATCTCATTAAAAAAATATATATTGTAATCTTTCTGGCTTTCAGTTACCTACAAAGAGTTGATACGTTGTAGAAAATGAATTAAACAATCTGTCTTTCTTACATATGTATACTGTATTTTCCATATGCAAAGATATCTTTTTTTTCATGAAAAATGCCCCCAAAATCACCCTGCATCTTAGCACTAAAAAATCAAGTTGTAGTCAGGAGTTTGCCAACAATCACAAAATCGATCACAAGATACGAGCAATCATGAAACTCAGACATATAATATAAACCTACAAATTTTGGTACTATCATACCATATACAGGGTGATTGAAAAGGTAGTATTTAAAATACTTATAATTTATTTACTAACTAATTTCTACAAGAAATGGACAGAAGAGAAAATCGTTTAGCATGAGTTCTTATTTTAAATTCGATACGGGCACCAGATTTCACTACCAGATTCTCGAGCCACCCAGGAATTATGTCAACTGATTTCACCAGAAACTCTTGTGGTTTGGAAGACATAACTTTTATTTGCCTTTCAAGTTCTTCCAAAGTCTTAGTTTGCTATAGGAGAATTGCTCCTTTAACCAAAACGAAAGAAAAAAAAAATAATTGTCGGACTTTGTCCATTTCATAATGTGTGACGTCATCTGTTTACATTTGATACGCCATGAGCAGATATGAATGTACGTGAGAGATTCATGGAAGATTGAAGTTCAAATACAGTAAATTCGACCTTGCTAACCGAACGCGCCTCTGTGGCCAAATCGGTAAAGGCACGTCAAGCTAAATGACGGTTCCGTATAGGATACAGGTTCGAATCCTGTTGGAGGAATATTTTCTGTGAAAATTTCTCGGACATTCAGGTCGGTAAATGTTGTTTAATACTGTTTGTTATAAACAGAGCATTTACTTAAATATTTATATCTATAAAAAGAATGTATAAACATAAAAATGTCTTATATATATATATATATATATATATATATATATATATATATATATATATATATTCTGAAACTTTCATCCAGGGTACTTGGATAAGTATATTTCATTTTGGTCAAAGCGGAGGACACCGCGTGTCATCCACCCGACATGAAATTGTTTTCCCTTTTATTTAAATTTAAATGTGAAGAAGGGAATGACTCCTATGCAAAATATAGAAGGAGAAAACCAGAAGATGGAGGTCACAATTAGAAGATCTTTGAGTAATATTGGAATGCATCATTTATATTAACACAATGTGGCATATTTAATAACAAAAGTGATGGAAACATAAACAAAAAGAAAAAGAATCAAAACGAAATCAGCTCGATTACATACCAAAAACACATTAAAAAAATTATTTTTAAATACAAAATTCCCAGCATCTATGCTTCACGTATAACTGTAGTTGCATCAACGGAAACATATTACTAAAGAACGTCATACAAAAACTTTACCATGTTGTCATAATTATTTCCGATAATATATATATATATATATATATATATATATATAAGGTTGGGGCAAAAATAATGACGTACTAATGTTGTTTTTTGACGTATTTTTAATATCAAAAAACGACATTATTACGTCATTATTTTTGCACCAAACTTATATATATATATATATATATATATATATATATATATATATATACATTTGGATAAATCAGGGATTATTTTACCTTGATGTTAGGTCCTGCGGTTGTGCAGTGAGATACTTCTTTGAATATTGGTGTTTTTTCCATGACAATCTTCCATTTACCAGATAATGCTCTTGGAATTCCGTCTTTGAAATATTCTTGCAGAAGGTCACTGGCAGCTTTACTCCAAGGAATAGAAATGTCTCGGTTGTTCCACAGACAAACTGATCACAAAAGAAATCAACAGAGATTAAAAAAGAAACAATTGACCATTTCCACCTGATATAATCAGCTATTTTAGCAACAAAAAAAAAAATCTCTTTCCAGGCATTTTAAATTAATTGTAAATTAAATACCTCAGCTAATATATATATATATATATATATATATATATATATATATATACATACACACAGTCACACTATGTGTGTGTGTGTGTGTGCATTTAGACATGATATTTTCATTCAAGCAGATTTAGTTAAATAATTTTAGTCAATTTTATTTTGAAATGATTGTAACCAAAACAAATAGACATAATATGTCTAAATTATTTAACCAAACCTGTTTATTTATATATATATATATATATATATATATATATATATATATATATATAGGGTTTGGTAACTAGATATTTATACTTTTTAAAAAATAAACAATAAGCTATATCTGTCTAGCTGTATACGATGAGTTGGGTAACGAAAGAACCTCGAGTCGCGCATCAAACCCAGGTATATGTGTATTTATTAATATATATATATATATATATATATATATATATATATATATAATATGTATGTGTCTGCGCATATATATATATATATATATATATATATATATATATATATATACAAACACACACACACACACATATATATATATATATATATATGGGGAGTCAGGTGGGACATGGCGCTGTGAAGTAGAAATGTTCAGGTTGTTGTTTGAGGGTACGATTAATTCACTGTGATAGATTTCCTTCTTTACCCTTAGTCAAGGCAGTCATGTAGTGGAATGAAAACTCTGTGGTAACACCAGTGGTTTTTGATAGTATCCATTGATGTTAACTTACTTTTCTTTTCTTTTTTTTTTTTGTAAATATCGTCTTTTGCTTAGAAAGTCGAACTGGCTCTGTGCACTGCCTTTGCCCACTATAAGCGCTTCATGCACAGGTATCGCTTAATATCTGACGATCCTTTTTGCACTTGTCATCTTAATGTAGAAATATAGCTAGTCGTATCCTAAAAGGGCAACTCTTTTGCAATGAAGATATTTGATACAATCAAATTCAATACCAATAAGGCCTCTGCAACCAGAAGTTAAAGGGTCTGGCACAGCAGGTGTCCCAGGGAGCCACCGCTTGGGTTCTGTCATCATCATGCTACTCTGTACAAACTACTCAATTTTGGATGCTGGAATGTGCGTCCCTTAGTTGATGTTGAAGTAAATAGACAGCAGCCTGAGAGAAGATTGGCACTGGTTGTAAAAGTGCTCCAAAGATTTTGATATGGATATTGTGGCCCTTTCTTGGGGAAGGTCATTTAATGGAGAAATATGGTAGCTGTACGTTTTTCTAGTGTGGAATGAAGGTGGGAAAGAAATAATATTCTTAGATTTAAAATAATAAAAAAAAGTTATTCTGCTTTCACAACTGAAAACATGGTAGATGACACTCAGCTTTTGTGCATATGTATATTTCTGTGGATGCGACGTGTGTGTTTTATGTTTTAGATAGATTTTGGAATACAGTTTGATTTCTTTAAGAAATTGTAGGATATTATATGGATTAATATCATGAAAGAGTTCTTTCATGTTGGTTGTTTGGTTGATTTCATTTAGCAGTACATCAATATCTATGGGCCATTTAATATCAAAATCTAAATATATTGAACCCGATTACATGCCTTCAACTACAGACAAAATGTATTGTTCATTTAGTTATAGAAATGTATTTTTATACTTTCATAGTGTTTTGCTTGTGTTTAAGGGTTCACTATTTGCCCATAGCTAGGACTCTGACAGGTGCTACCACCCCGGGTCAGGTTGGCCTGGGAACAACAGCAATTAAGAGGTGGTTCAATCTCCTGATCTGTGGAATGTAGTTTATCATCATACCGAGGACTATGTGTTGAGATTCCTGAGAGAAGATCAGCACTGGTTCTTAAAGAACTCCAAAGATATGATATGGATGTTGTGGCTCTTTCAGAAACTAGATTTCTTGGGGAAGGTCATTTCATGGTGAAATCTGGTAGTTATACGTTTTTCTAGAGTGGAATGGAGGAGGGAAAGAAAGAAAGAATTTGGTGTTGCTTTTGCCATTAGGACATCAATAACTAGTAGAGTTTCCGACAGTTATTAATGATTGAATGATCACTATAAGAGTTCCCATAGTATGTGGAATATATGCAACCTGGATTGGTGTTTATGCACCAACCATTGTTTGCACAGATGAAGTCAAGGAAGTTTTTTATTCTAAACTAATGTCTCTTGTTAGGAAAGTACCTGTAGCAGACAAAATTTTCTTTCTTGGAGATTTTAAAATTACATGTTTAAATGCCGTCAATGAAAATATCATAAAATGATCGGAAATGAAAAAAAGAAAAGAAAAACTTTCATGAATGGATGAATAAAAAGAAATTTGATTCCAACTTACTGAATTTTCCCCCAGGTACAAGAACTCGATGAATCTCTTTCAAGCTGGCATCTGATGCAAACCAGTGGAAACACTGAGCAGCTACAACTAACTGAAATATCAAATATAAGACATTGATTATTAGGTTTATCTCACAAGCCATTGTCAGTGACAACAGTTCCGTAGTACATTATCTGGCTTTCAACAAATTTAAACTTGGCTCTGTAAATTTGGGACTCTTATTGTAGTCTTGTGCCAGATTTAACTAAGCTTAGTAAATATTTAATTGCCTGTTTCAGGTGTAGAGAATAGTCTTGCAAGCCGTTTGTCATGAGTTTTATACTAAGTACTCGTGTTGTGGCCTTGTGTCAGACTAAAGTAAATTAGATGAAGCAATGGTCAGTAAGCTAATCTTGCAAAGTATTACCACTTTAGTCATTTGAGGCACACTGGCTGCTCTGAAACTATATTAAGTATTGCATATTTTGGCACTTGTGACAGAGTGCTTGACATTGTTTCGTGTCATTGTGTAATACGTCACTTGCAATTGAATAATCAATATTATTCTCCATTTTTTGTCAGAAGACTAGATATTGTTGTCGTAAAGAATGAACCAGTGAATAAACTTTTACCAAAGCTTTAATGCAATTTTCTTTGACTAATCTTCTACTGACGGATATGACAGGGTACTTTTTATATCTCCTAGATCTTAAGGGGAGGTAACTGATGGTTTATCAATACAATTGTTTTGTATTTTTATCTTTGTGTGACTTATGACACAGTGTTTCACATTGTTTTGTGTCATTGTGTAACTTGTAAAAAAAAATACATGTCATTTTTCTATGTTGCATGTCATTGTAGAATATTGGTTAGCTTGCCAGTGGTCTGACACACAAGTAGGCAAGTGTAGCCAAAACTTAACAATATTTATTGCTGTGAATACAACAAATGTGGCACAAGGCCAAAAAGGGGGCTGGGGAAAAGGACGGTCATCACTTGTCTTAATATAAAACTTAGCTAGCCACAACCACTGACCCTATCAGACAATTTTCCTATCACCAAAACAACACATTTATCCATACCTTTCTTACTACATCCACCAAAATACCTCCTTTTCTTAATGAAAATCCTAAATAATCCCCTTATGTACAAATATTGTCTGTGGGGGGAGGAGCATAAAAACAACAATTTTTAAAAGATCCCAAGTGAGTATATACAATTATGACATATAAAATATTTACAAGAAACTAAACAAAAAGGAGTTAGTAATAAAAAAAAAAACACAAACTTTAAATCTGGCAGAAATATCAGTTAGTCCCGCATCCGGTTATGTAAATAAAAGAAAACTTTTATACCTCCAAGGCATTCACACAGGCACACACACACACACACATTCAACAAATACGAAAAACACACACGCGAAACGAAAGGCGCCCCGCATCCACCGGAGAACTGACATCACTGACCACCTGATGAGGTGAGCCGCCGCCTTTCCATCCTAATCTTGACTTAAGCTGATGCTTAAAGAACAAGATCATTTGGGAAGAAGTGAACTTCTCGCTCTCATAGAATTCCTTCTGACGCGTCGTCCAAATCCCTGATTTTAAACGAACAGCAAAAAAGCATTTGTTCTCCATCAAAAAGCACCCACCCGATAAAAATGATACTAATGAATACCCTTTTCTAGTTCCATCGAATGAAGAAATGGTGAATACCCTTAAAAAAGCTGCGGAGACCTCAGAGGCTAAAAAGAGCGAAAATTTGGAAATCAAGGAAGCTGAGAATGGCGAAAGCGAACTGAATAAAAATAAGAATGCAGAGGACGGGGAATTGCCCTCTTGTTGGCCGTCCCCACCGAATTGCATAATCAATGTTGCGGAGTTCTTGGAGCGAGCCAAGAGTTACGCACACCTTGTCGTGGAAGGTGGACTCTTGGAAGACGCCCAAGAATTAAGGAAGATTGAAAAAAGAATTTTGTCGGTCTTTATCGTGGACAAGCGTTCGCGCAAAATTTGTCGCTCGACGAAAGACACAGTGTTAAAATCACTGGAGTCCCTGAGGTTTAAGCCCCTTAAAATTGTTAAGGGAGTAAAATTCTTCATGTGGGACGTATTGCGACCCACACCGGAAGATTGTGTCGCTGCTTCAAGTCGTGACTTGATTACGAAAAATTTCATATTGCGCACAGAGTATGAAGGGCGAAGAAGGACCACTGTGGCAATATACGAGTTATCGGGGAGCACCTGGCTGCGTTCCTATCGCAGTATGGCGAGATTCTGGGTGCTTCTTGCGATAGCCTGAAAGGGGGGTGGAGTTTCGATATAATGTTGTACAAACAGGCCTTCCGCTCCATCCCCAACTGTCTGGTAATAGGGCGCTTGAAGCTGCCGGTCATTGTGACCGGCCGCAAACCGGTATGTTGGAAGTGTGGAGAGACTGGTCACCTCTCCTCTTCCTGTCCAGAGAAGAAGGCCTCTGGAAGTCAAGCGCCAGTCGACCAAGATCCCCCTCTGACCGCGTCGTTACCTTCCGCCTCGCCTGTAATGGGCATGCCAGCTTCCGGGGCCGGGTCGGATAAACCTCCGGTTGGCACAAAGACCACATTCCCCAAAGAGCCTTTGCCCGCTGCTAGTGCAGTTGTGGAGAAGGGGGAGGGGAATGGCTGGTTGCTGGTAAGCCCAGAGGGAAGCGCCAGACAGCGGGGCCTCAGTCCAATGAAGCCCCATGGGCAAAAGACACGTACAGGCCCACTCCCACTGTCAACGTTAAGGGCGATGCCCCGGTCTCTGATGAGACTTTGAGAGAGAAACGACAAAAATATGACCCTAGATTTGCAAAATCAGAAAAGATAAAGGAGCTGAAAGAAAAATTAGACAAAGAGAGGCTACTTCAGTCTAAAAAAGGCACTCCCACAACATCATCTACCTTGTCCCCACCTGCGACTCCAAAACATCCTTCCCCACAGAAACATTCCACCCCTTTATCATCACCCATTAAAGCTGTTCCCCTCAGTAGTGATCCCAGCCCGTACAAACATAAATCCTCATATACCCCTCTTCATACTCCCAGTCCTTCCCCCATTAAAAACCCTGAAATGCCCCCTCCCTTACCAAAAAGGCAGAGAAGCCCTACACAGGATACAAAAGAAAAAAAAGAAAAAAACGGCTAAACACATTTACTACACAGGGGAGGATACCTGCAGAATTTCCCCGCCCCAGGCTGAAAGGGCCAGAGACTACGGGAACCGAATCCAAGATTTGAAGTACCTTCTCTCGATAACGCAGTACGCGAACAAAGACGTGGAAGACCCTCATAATTTTCCCAATGCCCAGAGAGTTCTCACGGTAATAAGAACAGGAACCGGAGCTCGTCAAGCATGGGCCATTTTGGAGGAGGCGATTAGTTCTTATAAAATGTCTCCTCCAATTGCCATCGCCGAAAGTGATAAACTGAATCATTTGAAAAAATTTTGTGCAGGGAGGGTCCCAGTTTTAATTCACCCCCCACCTTTACAGAGCATTGAAACTGACTTTTCCCTGGGATATAGGCGGTCTCTCCCAAGACGGTACCATCAAGACTGAGATGGGCCATGGGTCTATGGGAGAGGCTGTCGGTATCCTTACCCCGACCATGTTCAAACCAGTGTCCCAACCGTAATTAGGTCTGATAATGGCTCTCTGGTTAGCAAGTCTGAATGTCCGGGGCCTGAGGTCGGAGTCTCGAAGGGCGAGGCTCGATCGTGATCTTCAGTTCCTCGGGGTGAATGTATGTTGTGCACAGGAGACCTGTTTTTTATCTCTCCATCATTAGGACATTTTGTCTAAGAGGTTCGTCTTCTATTCAGCATGTTTTGATGGACGCTCGAGGAGTGTTTCCTGGCTGGTGAGCAAGTCTCTGGATGCGGTATGTGCTCTTGTTTCGCGGATCCGGCGGGCAGGCTTTGCGTGCTGGATGTTACCATAAAGGATAAGGCTCTTCGTCTCATTGGGGTTTATGCGCCCAATGACCACACGCAGCAGCCTGGTTTGTTTCGGCAGATCGAGCCGTTTTTGACGACTTCTCGTTCGGTAGTTCTAGCGGGTGATTGGAATGCCGTCCTTGATCCCGATATAGATCGTATAGGATACTTACAATCCGGATGTGAAATCGTTTCGGGGCTTTATCGACGGGTTTGATCTCGTCGATAAGTACCGAAATGAGCACCCCCGGGAGGTAGCATGGACTTGGACTAGGGGCGGCAGCTCGGTTACAGTGGTTAGCGCAAGCTACATCGACCGAGTTCTAGTTAAGAGAGTCGAAGTAGGGCTCTTAGAATGTCCAAGTTTCCATTTTATAGTTTAATCGGATCATAGGCTTGTACGGGTTCGGGTAAACGTAGATAAACCTAGGGTTAAGATGGCTGGTTACTGGAAATTAAACTCATCATTATTTGGTGAGCAAGATTTCCGGGACCAGCTTTTACTAATGTTACAGCGGGAATTGTCGGGGGCTGTGGTTGGGAATAAGTGGTGGGGCTCTTTGAAATCCAAACTTAGGTCTTTTGCTGCTGATTTTAGTCGACGACTCAATCTAGCAGGGCTAGGAGGGCATAAGTCTCTTGAGGCCAACGTAGATCGGGCGATAAAATCTCGTAATAGTGGGGACGTAACCTTAGCTAAGGCGGAGCTGGCCTCCTTGCTTATCAAGAATTATCAAGCTCTAGTAGTTAGGGCTAGGATAAAAAGAATGTCTTGTGAGGCTACGAATATGGCCGCTTCATTGCGTTCAGAGGAAGCTCGTAGGGCATCTAGTCGGCATATCGAGAGCATCACATTGCCGAACAAGCGGACTGTGACTACAGACGCGGGTATTTGCGAGGCTTTTCGTGACTACTTTCAGGAGCTTTTTACCAGGGAGCCCGGTCTGAGACCTGTTCAGTTCGATGCCTATTTAGCCGACTTTCCCCGCCTTAAGGCGGCTGAAGCGGCTGGGTGCGAGGGTCCCATAACAGAGTCTGAGATCTGGGATGCGCTGAAGCAGGTTGGACTGGACAAGACTCCGGGATTAGATGGTCTTCCCTATGAAATGTACTTGAGGCAGTCGCCCGTCTTTGTCCCCTTGCTGGCACTGACTTTCAACAACTGGATGAGGCAGGGGTCTATTCCTCAACGCTTCACCAGGCGTGTGATCAAGTTGCTTCGCAAGAAGAAAGACGGTGGGATGGGGTAGATAATTATCGGCCTATGACGATGTTAAATACAGAGTTGAAGATTTTAGCCAAGGTCTTAGCTGACGGTTTGCAGGTTGTCCTCTCTAGTCTGATTGGTCCCGAGCAGACTTGTGCTGTGAAGGGCAGGACTATTCAGGACAACTTTCATTTGGTACGCTTGATCATCGAGAAAGTCGACAGTGATGCCGCGCTGATCAATTTAGATCAGTCCAAGGCTTTCGATAGGGTTGACCATCGGTTTCTGGAGGCTGTCCTTTCGGCCGCCGGTTTCAGGCCGGACTTTCGCACTTGGATCCGACTGCTGTATGCGTCCCCCCGGTGCGCTGGTAGAAGTGAATGGGGTAAGATCGAAACCTTTCATTTTGTCTCGCTCCATTCGTCAAAGTTGTCCGCTGTCTCCATTGCTTTACGTTCTTTCGTTGGAACCTTTCCTGCGTAAGTTGAAAACGAATCCGGTCCTTCGCGGAATTTCCTTACCTGGTGCTACCACCTCGGCCAGGTACTCCGCCTATGCTGATGACGTTTCGGTTCTGGTGTCGAGTAGGGCCGAAATTAACGAAGTCGGCAAAGAAATCAAGGGTTATGAGATGGTGACAGGGGCCAAGATCAACCGTGATAAGTCTGTTGGCTAGCGGTTGGGTTCGTGGAGGGGGTTTCTCTTCCCGGACCTTTCCTCTGGACGGACGGGCCGGTCATGATACTCGGCGTCTGGTTTGGTCCCGACCTCCTGTTGGAAATGAATTGGTCGGAGGTGCAAGAGAAGGCCGAGCTCGCAGTACGTCTGTAGACTCGGAGGAATCTTTCCTTGAAGGGGAGGGCGGAAGTATGTGCCTCGCACATCTACCCGATTCTCCTTTACCGACTCTCCGTGCTTCCACTCCCGTCTGACACTTTATTGACTTTAGTAAGGCTCTTGTTCTTCTTCTTGTGGGGAGGCAGGGCCGCCATGGTTAGTCGCGAGATCTGTTGCCTCCATCCCTCTGCTGGCGGTATGGGGGTGCCTTGCGTTGAGACTCGTCGACATACGCTTCGCATTACTTATATAGACCGGATGTGTATGCAACTGGATGAGAACGGCGAATTCTGGAAGGAAGACGTCCATAAACATTTTCCATCCTTGAGAAATGTGCGCTCGTGTGAGGAGGAGCCGGGCCGTAATCCTCGAGGCGAGGGCTCTTTCTATCGTGAATGTCGGATGGCCCTCAAGCGACTCTTACGGGCGAAGGATGGCCTCTCCGACGTCCTGCCGTTGTCTCGTAAGGCATTATATCAGGTGTTAGTTAGGGGGAACGTTCAAGATGATCTGATAGGCGAGCTCGGTCTGACGAAGCGGGAGGCTCGCTGCATATGGCCTTGGGCGCCCGGGTTGAAATGTCTCACTAACCCTGAGGCATCACTCACCTGGCTGGTGATTCGAGGGGCCCTCTAGGTCGCCAAAAGACTTCGCGCAGCGGGTTTGGCAAAGTCGCCAAACTGCGTTCGCTGCAGTGGGGAGGTGGAGGCCCTAGGTCACGCCTTCTTTCATTGTAGTGTCGTAGCTCCGTTGTGCAAGTTCGTTGAAGATATCATGGTTCGCATGCTGCGCGGAAAGTTCTTTGTCCTCGAGGCCAGTTCCGTCTGTAGCAATATAGCACCGCCGTTGACTAAGGCTGGGCACTATGTGTTCCTTTGCTTACTGGGGGTTATGCGAGTCGTGATATGGACGACGCGACAGAAGGAATTCCATGGGGACGAGAAGTTTACCTCTTCCCAACCGATCTTGTTCTTTAAGCATCAGCTTAAAGTCAAGATCAGGACGGAAAGGAAACGACTCCATCCATTGGAATTTGGCGAAAGGTGGATAAGTCTTGCGCGTCTCTGCAGAGTGAAAGGTGCTGACTTGGAGTGGCTTTTTGATGCCGGTTAGGCTTTATGAATTTTGGGATTGCTGGGGTGAACATTGGCAACCCCTCCCATGTATAGGTTAGTTTAAGGGTCGGTTTTGTTTTAGTTACCTTTTCTTTTTTTTCCCATGTTAACTTAGCTAGGGTGTGTATGCTCATTGGCCCCCTTTCATTTCTGGCCCTATTTTTTTCTTTTGTATAATTCCCCATCCCTCCCATCGTTAGGTCGTTAGTAATATCAGTTCTCTGGTGGGTGCGGGGCGCCTTTCGTTTCGAGTGTGTCTTTCGTATTTGTTGTTGTTTGATTGAGTGTGTGTTTGTAGCGAGTGCATGGATTGTACGAATGTTTTATATATTTTTTTTAAGTCCCGCATTGATTTCGACCAGTTAACTGATGTTTCTACCACGGTTAGGGCTGTGGGGGGGTTTTACTACTAACAAATTTTTTGTTTAGTTTCTTGTATATAGATTTGTATTCATTGTAAATATTCATTGGGGTTTTTAGATGTTATTTTATTCCCCTCCTCCCACAGACAATGAATTGTATATATGGGGACTAGTTAGAACTTCATAGAGTCTCTGAGGCATTTTGGTGGATTTAGTAAGAATGGTATGTAATGGATGTGTTGTTTTGGTGAAAGGAACATTGTATGTTTGGGTTAGTGATTGCGGCTAGCTAAGTTTAAAGTTAAGACAAAAGATGACCATCCTTTCCTCCTTTCCCCATTTCGGCCTTGTGCCACATTTGTGCATAGTACAATAAATAATTACAAGGAAACAGAAGAAGGCAGCCATGTTGGCAGGTAAGTCACTTGACTTCTACAGTCATTGTGTAACTTTGATGCATTCAACCTTTTTCACTTTCTACCCACTTTGAAATACGGCAAAGTAACCAAATCCCTGACCTAAAAGTAAATTTCAAAATATTTCACATTCTAAAATTTTCTTTAAAAATAATAAATAAAATTAGTAATAAAATAAATCTGTTGCTGCCTTTATTCCCATAAAGATATGACGACTCACATATTTCGAGAATTCATATATTTTTAACTTTTCCTGGAGAAATAAAATTAATTCCCAAATTTACTGAGAAAAACAAACAAAACACATAAAATATACAGAATTTCTTCATTTAGATATGCTCAGAAGCTTTGGTAAAGAAAAATCGTTACTGGTACCTCATCAGTTGTAAAAGCAGTGATAGTTATCAAAGGTATTAGGTTGGTGCAAAAATAATGACGTAATAATGTCGTTTTTGACGTATTTTTTAACGTCAAAAAACGACATTATTACGTCATTATTTTTGCACCAACCTAACACATTATTTCCAGATTTAACTGTTGAAAAAAAAACATAGATGTGCAGTTTATAACAAAGCGTCTTAGCAGAAAAGGTAATCATTTCTTCTTGCAATATAATGGATTTTATCACTTATGACTATATCATGTTGAAACATTCTCATCCAATTACCGAAGTTAAGCACTTCCATCGTGCAAAGGAGACATAACATGGGCATTATATCAAAGAAAGGAAAAATCGTAATCATGTGATAGATGACAGGTGGTTGACTATAGATCAAATAACCAATGTTATTAGCACCTCCCATGATTAGACATTAGGGGATGACACCTCAGTTTTGTCAATGGTGTGAAAGTGGATAGTCTGAATGTATTGCAACTGCCAACGCAGGAAAACATCGAGCGGTTATAAATCAAATAGCCAATGTTATTAGCACATCCGATGAGAGAGTTGAGAATATTCTGTACAATGAACAAGGTTTCTGCTCAGTGAGTTCTACATCACCTGACAACTGATCAAAAGTGCACAGATAGATCACATCACAGGACATTGTTTGAGGACATTCATGCTGACATGGTTGCTACATTAAGGTATGACACCTCAACTTTGTCAATTGTGTATTATAACAATAGAATAACAACACTTACCGGCGTAAGAGTCCCAGCTAGCGTCCAGCTGGCAGACAAAAATAAAGCAGGTTGTAACTCAATACAAACCCCGCAAACTGACTGGAATCAAGCTGGTATTTATACAGAAATACTTCCATTCATCTACCAGCAGCCAATCACAGCCCAAGCAATGGACTATCCCACTTGAGCACAATCAGATGCTCCATTGCACCATAAATAGCTCTCTTTGTCAAGGTGGAGGGGTCTTTTGTCAGCTTGTTCCACAACTCAGTGTTTATCTTGACAACGTGATTGTTCTACATGTAATCTGAATGTCTTGCAACTGCCAACACCGAGGAAAACAATATGTGATAGATGACAGGTGATTGACTATACATCAAATAATGAACTTGGCATGACAAAGATTTCTGCTCAATGTGCTCCACATCTTCTGATCAAAAGTGCACCAAGCAGATCACATCACAGGAAAATCTGACATTTTTGGAGAATTTTCCCTAACCCAAGATGAATGTTGGATTCATCACTTTGTGCCAGAGACAATCCATGGAAACACTCCTCACCTGCAAGGAACAAGATGGCCTCAGTTTTTGGGGATGTAAAAATCATTGTTTATTTATTTCAATGAAGAGTACTGCGCCAATTTTTTATAAAAGTCTATCAAGATCAAACGCCCAGGAATGCTGACAAAATCAAAACAATTCTCCAACACAGAAGTCTTTGGTTTCAATGGCTGCCATTCATGTTTGTGGCTTTGAACTAGTTGATAAAACTTCTTGTTCTCCTTATTTGATTATCAACTGCTACCCAAAAGGAAAAACACTTGGCTGGTAACCAGTATCAGAGTGATGATGATATCATATCTTTTTTGACCAATAAGATGAACAGTCTTCTTGGAACAGTCAGATGTCAGTTTACCTGATAAAAAACAATGCAGTTATTACTAAGAAGAGTTGAAATTAATGCATGCAAGATTTTCCAACTCTAGCATCACTCCTTTATAGTCAGCCTATGAACTTTTCAGCCCACCCTCGTACCTGGAAAGAAACAATGCAGCTATTAACAAGAACAGTTGAAATTAATACATGCAAGATATCAAAGCTCTAGCATCACTCCTTTATAGTCAGCCTATGAACTTTTCAGCCCACCCTCATAGTATATAGTTTTAATGGTTACATATGCTCCCAGATTATCAAATCCTACTAGAGGAAGTGCCATTAAAAACACGCCTCCTCTGACAAATTTGGTGACACTAGAGTCATTTCTTGGATTAGCAAATTATTATAAAATTTATGTGACAGATATGTAGAAAATGTCAGCACCTCTGAATAATTTGCTTATAAATGGAATTTGTCGGAGGAATGTGAAAATATTAAAAGACTACTAACTTCAGAATTATCTCTGACACCTTATGATCGGCAGCAACAGATAATTGGATGCAAGCAAATACAGCATAGGAGCAGAAATAGGCCATAATCCAAAGATGGTACACTGAATGTAGTCATTCACGCTTCAAGAAGTTTGACAAATACAAAAAAATGCTGCAGTCGAATTGAAAAGAAGCACTTGTTATAATTTTTGCTGTAAAGAAATTTCACGGGATGATATAAAGAAGAAAATTCATACTGCAACAACCTGATCATCATCCATTATTCAATATATTTGGTTCTAAGAAAAGGTTTCACATATAATCTGCAAACAGACTACGGTAGTGGGTTATGATTTTATTGAACTATGATTTCAAGATGGCTTCTCCAGACTGATATCGAAATATAAAGAATATTTTGAGGATACTGCGATTGCTTCACTAGAATCTGAAAGCGAAATTAAAAGCCTGGTGTGTAACACTATTAAAGAATTGCCAGTCATAACAGACGATATCAAAATTCATTATAACAAGTATATGTTTATTCAAAAACTATGAATGACATTAAGTCTAAATAGAGTAAACATAAAATTAACCTGGTAACGATAATATAGAATTTTCTATTTGTGATGGAGTACTTTTGTATGCGGAAATAGTAGTAGTTCCATTATCGCTACAAAAAAAGATTTTGAAACAATTCCATCCGGGAATAGTAGGATGAAGTTAGATGTATTGACCAAAGTTGGACAAAAGTATTCGAAATACAGTTAAAAAATTTAATGGTTGTAATTCATCAGCAAAATCACCACCTAAAAATTATCAGACATGGCTGAGCACTGATAAAAACTATACGGTGTAACCCGCATATAAGAGAGTTGTCGGACCGGAGACGAAGTCTCTTATATACGGGTTTCTCTTATATACGGGTTTGGTCTAATTTATATACATTGACACAGGCTCTAATTTGGGATCAGAGAAAATCTCTCTTATATCTGGGTTACACTGTATATGGATTTTGCTGGACCGCTAAACAGTTCATACTATTTAATTGAGGTTGACAGTTATACAAAATGGCCGGAGATATTAAATTGTAAATATGGTGCGATGGGTAAATTTTCACCATATTATATTTCTAAATTTCTTGTTTGTTTTTTATTTTGTTGATTGCACAGTATAGTAGGGTCAGTTAGACACCATCTGTGAGATAAAAAGAGCAGAAGAGCTCAGTTCATACCGCTAGAAATTTGGAAATGCCATACCGCGCTGCTTCACATTCGCATCGGAAGCTCTAATACAAAGATTTCAGAGTGTTTAGGTGTCAATCTAAGTACATTTCAGATGATTCAGAAAGAGTAGGATGAGTAATGATGACTATGAAAGTGTTTGATGTGATCACTAGTGATGGTGATGTTATACCTCCATTCATCTTCCCACGGAGCCTCAGACTCAACACGGACATCTATATCAAGTACCTTGAAGAGGTAGCGTTGCCCTAGTTCAAGGAGATGGCTGCTGGAAGGTCTGATGTCTAGTAACAGGACTCTGCATCATGCAGCACAATCAGGAAAACCACAATTCCCATTACATCTGGCCACCTAACTTTGGGGAGTTAGGTGGCAACCCTCTCGATTATTATGTGTGGGGCACAGTTGAGCAAGAGACTAACAAAGCTCCTTGTAACACCAAAAATGAACCGAATGCAGTATTCACCAACTTAAACAAGGAGACAATCCAGAAAAGTTTCAGGAGATTCTGAAGTCATCTGGAGGCTGTGGTTGAAGCCAATGGCGATTTTATTGAATCAATTTACTCTTGATTATTTCAAGATATTTCTGTGTAATTTTTGTAAAAATGTCTGTTAAAATATGATGTCAGTGTTATTTTCCTTTTTGCATCATTTAGACGACAATTTATCCATCGCACCATATATATATATATATATATATATATATATATATATATATATATATAAGCAAATATATGGATATAGATCCGACAGTATGAAGAAAAATATACGTAAAAAAAAAAAATCCTAATATGCAATTATACTGTTTTAATGTTAATATGTCAACGTCGGACGTTTCGATCTAATAGACCATCTTCAGGACATATTCATGAAACATAATTAACATTAGACCATATTCAATTCAACATGAAAAAGACGATGGACATTAGAGCAAGACCAATCCAAACAGATAACTGAAATCTTTTATAAGATCAGCGTTCCGTTTAAATATGATCACGTCGTCGTCACGTCGGCGATGTTGTGAAAACGTATTCCTAAAATCTGAGTATTTTGAATGAAAAACGAAAAGAATTTTATTTTGATCTAAAACTTATATGTACGTTTGTCGAGCATTAATCTTGCTAGAAAAGGGGAAATATTAAAGAAGCCGGGTCTAGTTTTCACCGTGCGTGAGATAGATATATGTTCTGAAGATGGTCTATTAGACCGAAACGTCCGACGTTGACATTATATTAACATTAAAACAGCATAATTGCATATAAGGATTTTTGTTTGTTTTTTCCGTATATTTTCTTACATATATATATATATATATATATATGAAGAAAAACAATCAGATGTTATTGTCTTTCTGTGACTTAAAGATTCATGTCGACACCTACATAGTGTGTGCGTGTGAGCAGTTGGAAAATGTAATGTTTCTTTGATGATAACTCAAGCGTCAACAGGGTAACCTCAATTGTGTCAGCATGTGAATAAAGTTAACACTAATTAAAAACTATTTTTTGTAACTGATAACACAACTATCATATAATTATGCTTGAATCTGTAATGATCTGTATAACAAGGTAACTCTAATTATAGATGATAAAAGAATTTTAACTTTTCCGTTCAGTCCTGAGTTTTACTGCTGTCTTATATATATATATATATATATATATATATATACTCACTCGTAGGTGATATGTACAAGTATGTACATATCACCTACGGGTGTGCAGTATCAGTCTTCATGGAACCTGATAGTTGTGCTGGAGTACTTGACAGAGTTTCATTGTGTGCCATTGAGGAACAAGTTTATGTGATAGATCACATAACTGATTCTTGTGAGTAGACATGAAAACCTCAAGTTCTTCGTCCCTTCAGGCACTGATGACCATGAACCTCCACAAGTTTTTCTCTTTTGTAACCCTTAGTAAAATCTATCACCTAATCCATGTTCAGCCAGCCATTTATGCAAACTTGTTAGGTAGGCTATACAATGCTTTTCTCTATCCCTCTTGCTTTAATATGTCCTGTGAGTGTCAAATTTTCCAAACCTTTTTTCCTCATTTTCGCTCTAGACATTTCAACTGGCTTTTTTCTGATGCAATGTATAAATCTCCTTTTTGTTTGCATTTTCTTTAAAACTTTGTTGTTGCTCACATGTTTAGTCCATGATATTCTCAGTATCCTTCTGTAGAATCACATTTCTGTTGCCTCAAATCTCTTTATGTGTGATGAAATGCTTCAGCATTCACTGCCATATAGGAGAGGTGATATTACATAGCACTTCAGTACTCTTTTCTTTGTTTCTAAAGAATTTTCCTGTTTCGTAATACTTTGCATATCTTTTTGAAGGCATCATTTGCTCTCCCAATGCACCTCTGGATTATGATGTCGGCTTTTCCATCCTCTGTTAAAACTCTTGCTAGATATTCAAAATTGTTTCACTTCATTTTCCTATCTCCAATTTATAATTCACATGTTGAGCTGTTTCTTTTGCTGACAACTATACATTCTGTCTTCTTACAATTAATGTTTAGTCCTTTCTTCTTGCTTTCCTTAATCACCTTCTGTAGGAGTTCCTGTAGTGTCCTTTCTATGTCTGCTATCAACATTATATTATCTACATGTCTAATGTTAAGATTCTGACCACCAATAATGACTGGTAAGACATCTAATTGCCTCAGGGTTGTTTCACTCTAATGGTTGAAAAGGTCTGGTGAGAAAACACATCCTTGTCTTACAACCACTGTCTGTTTCCATATATTTACTGAATTCATTTTCTGTGTCTGCTATCTACACTCTGTTATCTGCATGCTAATTGTGGCTGCCAATCATGAACACTGGTTCTCTGTAAAGGTTCAATAGGTCTGGTGAGAAGACATAGCCTTGTCTTATGCTCCTTTCTATTTTTGTAAATTTACTGAATTCATTTTCTATTCATGTGCAGGTGGTTTACTCCCAATATATTTAAAAAAAAAAATTTCACCGTGAGGAAATTTCAGCTATTGGTAGTTTGGGGGAAAGGATGAAGACAATAGAATAATTACTGAAACCTGTACCTTGTCACCCAGCATGCAAAACTCCTTGAACAAGGAGTGGAGGGAGTCAATTGAATGTGAAAGAAATAGAAAGAAAAACAAAAGTGTTTTTTCTACTAGAATAAATTATTTTAACAAACATGATTGTTTAACTTATGGCTACTCAAGCCAGTTGAAATCTGAAATTCTTGTGTTCACCGCCAAAATTTTTCATATAAATCGGAGCTGACCTTTTGGTTATAAAAATCCCTGCAAAACAACCATCATGGGAGTAAGAGACACGACACTGTCAAAAATATCTGAAAAACAAACATAGTGAAGATTTAAAGAAATGGCCACTAAACCTAATCCTCAAGGAAGTTTTGACAACCAAATTGTCGTTTTCATGATAGAATTAAGTCTTATTTTCATCCTATTATAACAAAATATTTGTTTCCATGACAGAGAACAAGTGCTGTTCTCAAAACAATGCTCTATAATGAAGACTTTGAATGCATGAACAGATTCGACAATTCACATTAACACACAAGAACTATTATGAACATTTTATATCTTCAAGGTAACTATACCTTTTTATGTGGGTTGGCTCTCACTGAAACCCTTTTATTGTACCTTCTTCCTTGTAATTTGCATTGCTTTATATATGCTGACATTTGTCTTGTAATATTTCATGTTGTTTGATTGATTGAGATTATGTCAGCTGTTAATAAATCCTGGTGTGTCTTTTAATTCTCTCAATATTGTTTCACTGTATAGGTTGAATAAATCCGATAACAAACTTTTGTCCTGCTCCCCCTTTGTATTGTTACATATTACAAGTGATTTTTTGACTTACGACATCAGAAAAACTACCTTTATGCACCCCAGGTGCTTTGATGCATAGAGGTTTTGGGAAAGATGAGAATGACAATTTATCTATAGAGAAATGAGAGATGAGAAACTGGGAAGGTTTAAGGAGAAGGTTTAAATACCAGTGGTGGTGATCACAGCCAGCAGGCAGTGAGGGATTGTGGGTAAGGGATTGTTGTTATAAAAGAAGAAACAAGACAGAGGATAGAGGGTTTCGATGGTCATGAATCTTCATGTAGATGCATAGACGACTAAAAGAAAAAAGTGAAGAAGGAAGTCAAATGTGAACAAATGATTAGACGTAAATTTGTTGCGAAACCTGAGTGACTCAAAGCTTTATTCTTCTGTCCTCAAACTACATCATGAGTTGTAGTTGAAGAAAAGAAGAAGAAAAAAGAGACAGAAAATCTTTTTACTTGACCAGAGGAAAGAATAAAAAAAAGTGTTAACTGAACAATATCAGTGTAAATAATTTCCACTGATAAAAAGAGGTATTAAAAATTGTCGGTAAGCAGGCAGTATAAAAAGCTGAAAGCAAAGAGCAAGAACTTTTTCTGTTGTGATGGAACAACATTTTGGGGGAGACAGTTCATGAGACTTGATCAGGGTCAAGTTGGAGAGGAGGAGAAAATTACAATGATGACTAGTCAGACAAATTGACAAATTCTTTTAAATCATCAGGTGAAGGATTTTAGCTTTCCGCTACCACTTTTTCATCAATGTCGATTTTCGTGCAAAAAGCGGATCACAGCTTCATACATGTTTCTGAAAACCTTCATATCTCATTGGACAATAAATATTAAAATTATCTCGTGAATCTTCACGTACATTGTTCTCAATAAACAAAACATATCAGACTCCAGACTGAGTTTTGTAAGGCGCTTTCTGAGTGGTTAACAAATATTAAAAAAACAATTTACCTGCTCACCACTACGTCCGAATAACATCAACCTAGTTTTTGACCTGACGAAAAAACATTCTTCCAGGATCCTATCACGTGATTAAAAAACATAAATTGAAGGTACGAGCGAACCCAGTCAGTGAGAATTTACGACGACTAGCATTTGCTAAACGAGTTCACAACGCTTGTATCATTACTGCAGCGAGGTACAAAGTTAGAATCTCAAGTTCTTTAACACGAAATAACTTCGCTGTAATTCAAGCTAAAATATCAACCAAACAACTCACCAATTTTTGCAACTTACTAAAAACTATTCAATTACGTTATTGAATCTTACTAAACTTAAGTTAAGTAAAAACAATTACGAACAAGACTTTCAACTACGAGCAACGAAAACCAATTAGACATTACGGAACATTCACTCCTCCAACTTCTTTGAAGCTAAAAGTTTATCAACATATTTTCAGCTTTACAAGATTCTTTAAACTCTTTCAGTGAACATTTTGAACGACAAGATAATTCAGCTTTTTGTGAGCTCAGTTAAAAAAATTATTTTATTAGTAAAGACTTTAGCCAAGGCAAAGAGAAGTAACACATATTAATAGTTCAGTAAAACTGTTGTCATTTATAAATATAAATATTTTACCTGTTATGAAAAGTTATTTTCTTGTGTTCTTTCTCTTGTTTGCTTTTTGTTTGTGTAGTGATACTAGCAAATTAGTATGCATAATTTGCATAAGCATAAGTGAACACTCATATAAGTGGTCACTAGGAATAACGAGTCAGAAGTACGAGCTTAGCAGTCGGGGGACTGGCTGATAGGCTGATCGGTTGAACTCTCTGCCTTCGGGCAGGGAGGAAACCGAACGAGGCTACGCCGAAGGGCGGAGTCTCTTTCGGGGAGGTAAACCGTCCCTGAACCCGTTTTTATAAGGGCATATTTTTGGCCGAGCCCACGGGCTCGGAGATCTCACGTTAAACTGGCCTTGTACCACATGATGCCCTAGTGGGGGAGGTGACTAAATATCGTAGTATGAGATTAGCGACTGACTAGTGCTAAACTTGAACTTCACAACAATGGCGTCGCCGATAGGATATCAATTGTCTCTGGAAGATCCAGATTTTGTGGATACATGGATTCGTTGTTTCGCTGCCACTGCGAGAACAAAAAAGTTGAAAGACAACAAGGAAAAGGGAGGCGAAAATGAAATCACGGATTTATTTTTGACTACAGATGGATGCGAGGCGGTAATGAAAGTCTCCACCATGGCATATCCCTCAAATTTGGTAGACCTGACTTTCGAAAAAATAAGTCAGATTATAAGAAGAAATATGAGACCCAAGAAAAGGCTGGTAGTGGCAGAAAGAACGAAATTCATGTCGATGAAACAAGAAATTGACGAACCAATTATAAAATATCTACATCGTCTACGAAATGCAAGTAGATATTGTGAATTTGAAAAACTTGGACAAGACGAACAGACTATTGAAGAGGACTTGATTCAATTAAGATTAATTGAAGGTATGTGCAAAGCATCACACCGATATAAAATAATGGAACAACTACAAATAGGAAATATGTCTTTAAATACATGTGTTGATTTTATTCAGCAACAAGAACTAATACAGAAATACAACCATCATAAAAGTCAACACAGCAAACAAATATTTGCTGATACGTACATGTTGAAGAAGATAAAAAAAAGTGTTCGTATTGTGGACGTGAACACGAAATAAAAAAGGAAAAGTGTCCAGCATTTGGAAAAACTTGTAATAATTGCTTAAAAAAAGAACCACTTTCAAGCAGCGTGTAAATTAAAAAAGAAAAACGTTGAAAGAATTGAAGAAAACGACACCAATAGGGAAGTTTTTACATTAAAAAATAAGAGTATTAAAAAAATGGAACATAAGAAAAAAGACATTATAGTAAAGGTCAAAATTAATAACTGCAATTTAGATATGCAAATGGATACTGGGAGGGAAGTAACACTGATACCAAACAATTTTTAGGAACGCATTGGTAAGCCACCTTTTCGAAAGAGCAGTTTACAACTCCGCCAATTTGATGGGTCGCTTATAAAAACATTAGGATACTTGGAAGGTTCTTTAGAGTTAAAAAACAAATTTGAAGTAATACCTATAGTTGTTACAAGTTGCGAAAAGAACCACGGACTTATTGGAAACGACGTGCTTAACATAATTTCTACCAAGTTGATTAATAAAATAAAAATGTTAAGAAATACGGGAGAGAGAAATAGAGCAAAGTGATGAAAATAGCAGGAGAAGGAGTAGAAGATCTACGAGAGGAAAAAGTTAAAAACCCTTAAAGTTCAGGGAGATGTAGTGATACTATCAAATTAGTATGCATAATTGCATAGGCATAAGTGAACACTCATATAAGTAGTCACTGGGAATAACGAAGGAGAATTACGAGCTTAGCGACTGACTAGTGCTAAACTTGAACTTCACAACAGTTTGCTTACACATTCGTAAAGTAAAAAAAAAAAATGTGCGGGTTGATTTATGCCGTCAATACCACTACAGGATCATGAGAAAAGGCACCAAGTGCGAGTTCGATTCTTTCGTTCTTCAGCACAAACTACATGAATAAAATATATTTCACTTACCTTGCTTATGAGGGAAAGGTATTTACAGACAATGAGGTTACTAGTGCATTGTGGGTAGCAAAAATTTGTGGGAATCTATTTGTGTTGATACGTTTATTTTTTAACGCTGCCTAAACACAAGAACTCTAGCTGCTAGAGTTGAAAGTTAGAAAAGTTAAGAACGACAAAAGATTGATTGCAAACAGAGAGACCCAAACCTTGTTGCTACAAGACCTATTTTTCCCTCAAGCTTGTTCTAAAGGTTTTATTTGGTAATTTGTACTTACTCTGATTGAAGAATCTGGAAAAGGTAGATCTTCTGCAAGGCAAACCTTAGTTGCAATGTTAGGACAATTCATCTTTGCTTGTTCTAGAAAACCCTCCATTGGGTCTGTGGCAAGGTATTTCACAGACTGAAATACAAAAAAAAATTAAATAAAAAAGAATTAAGATGTTATTTTTACAAAGAAAAAAAAGAAAAAAACACTTTGTATCGATTCAAAAGTTACCTCCCTTAATAAATCTGTGTACGAGTTATTCCCCCTGTTGAAATAGTACTTAAACATATTTAACTAAAACCAATACAATTTTTTTTTTAAATCGAGTTCATCCCAAGCAACTATCAATCTCCTTCTTTGTCGGGTTTATTAAACGGAATAATGAGCTGTTGAGGAAGTCTTCTTTATGGTCTTTTACTGTCAAGAAGGCTTGCTTTTCGGCCAATATCCTGACTTTATTGCGAATGCCAACCGTTGTGGAGATTTCTTCAGATTCTGTGTTAATATCCTCCACATAAGAAGCAGGAGCCTTTTTATAGAATTTAGTTACTTCATCTGAAAATCTTTCTGTACGCTCTAGGACTCATTACATACAACTTCTTCATTTTGTCACCCATCAGAAAATTCTTCTTCAGCTTTCCATTGATAATTTCTTCTGAAATAAATTCTTTCTTTTTCTAAACCTTAATTCATTTAAAATGCCTATGAAGTCTTTTTCAAACTCCAAAAATTCTTTCACAGCAGTGGAGGGTTGATATTTTTCAGTTTTGAACAAAGCTATATCAGTGTCACTACCATTGTTTGCAATATTGTTTAAAGCCAAAATGGCCTCCCATCTCATTCTATTAGGTTGGTGCAAAAATAATGACGTAATAATGTCGTTTTTTGACGTTAAAAAATAGGTCAAAAAACGACATTATTACGTCATTATTTTTGCACCAACCTAATACATAAAAATGACTATTTTGCTTAGCATGGTAATCATGTACTTGGGCCTGACAGGAATTGGAATATTTTTAAAGAGTAGTTGGTCTTGACTTCATTAAGATCCATGTTTATGGATTTTAAGTTTGAAAGGAATCCAAAGAGACAAAACTAGTTTTGTAGATACACAACACAATTACAGTGCTCATCTACTAAAACCCAAATATATACCAAAATAAACAAACACTAAAATATTTGTTAAAATCGTACATAATAAAAAAAAGTGTCAATTTCAAGTGAGAAAAACCTGTGGAGCAATTTAATATCTTAAAAAGATAAAATGCTGACCAGAACACTATCATGGATTTAACTGGCAAGGCTTTGTCAGGTGATTTGCTCACCAAATTAATCAGAGACAACACAAGAACTTCAATGCCTTAAACTCTCTGTCAGGCAGGAACCACCTTGTTTGTGTGAGATTAACCCCTGTTCTGCCTCAACAAAAGAACACAGCTATATATGTATGGATGCTATAGACTGAATGTCCAAGAAACACTGCTAATCTGACAACTTCACAGACTTTTAAATGATTAATCAGCTTTTGTGGAAATTTTTCTCAGTAACTTATAAAATAAAATTTAATAGATAAATCCTGGTTATTTTCAGATGTCAATTTGTTGGTCTTAGAAAATGAAGTCATTAATAATTATAAAAAAATTGTTTTTAACTGCCAACATGCAAGTTTTAAGTTTTTAAAAAGATAAAGGAATTTTTCTTTTTGAGACACAGCTTATTTTTACTTTGAAGAGTTGTTGAATAAACTTTGGGTTCTACCTTAAATCTGATAGTTTGTGTTAATAAAAAGTTGAATGATATATTTATTGCTCTGTGATTATTGATGGGATGAGTTTGCTTTTATTTTTGTTTGTATAATGTAGCCAGTAGCATTGGTACGTGCATAATTTCAGCCTTTTTGAAGGCTAAGTGGATTTCATCTGTACAATATCACCATTAAAAATGACTGTATAGTTTTGTTTTTTTGTTTTGTTTTTTTAATAAAAAGAATTTTGGAAAAAAAATATGAAAAAAAATATCAACCTTCTTGATTTTGGGAAGAATGGATTTTGTAAATTTTCCAGTTCCAGCTCCCAACTCCAAAATATCAACAGACAGGTTTTCTAGAAAAAGTAGAAAAAGAAATAACAAAAAAAAATTAGTGTCATTAACAAATTTCAAATTAATTGTATCAAGTCCCCAAAGAAAAATACCTTCACCTTCTCTGTTGCATCCATTTATTTCATTATTTCTGATATTTACACAGTTCAGATTTGTAAACCTGAAAAGCCAAATGGTGGATGAATAGGCAAAGAAGATTTTGTTAGGCCTTCCTTATGTTGAGGATTTGTCTGTCTTGAATATCAGCATTAGAAATCCCGGCATTTTGCCTGGGTTAGAATCTCAACCACTTGCACAAGTGAGAAGTACAATAGTACTGATCCATGTTCCTTTGATCCATGGATTTGTGTTCTTCAGTTTCTCTTTCTCACATATAACCTGGGGAAAAAAACAATTCTTCAGTTTTACTTCACACTTGTGCTGCTGTAGACATACATATAAATCTTTACAAATTCTACATTGACTGCTGTTGATATATATATATATATATAGGTAGCATATCTTCATTCAAGAATGTTTGGTTGAATAAGACATATTTATGTCTATTTTAACCCTCTCAAATTCATAGATCAGTTTCTTAGTGCTGTTACAAAACTGGGTAAGAAAGATACTGTAGTTTTGTATTTTTTATTTTCCCAAGTTCTTTGGAAGCATCCTCTTGAACAGAGTAATGAACATTTCAGTGAAGGTCAATCTGCAAGTATCACTGAGAGTCAAAGAAAAAAACGCAAATATACAACAAAAATAACCCTTGAGGAGTGGACATGATTTACAAAACTTCATATTAGGGTGAAAAAATGATACTAAAATTTACAAAACGGAGATGAATTTACATTAAGAATATTTTTCTATTTTAAAAAATTATATATTTTAGATATATTTTAAAGGTTGATTCCCTGTATTTTTGTTGTTATCACCAGACTAGCAGTAACTGCTACTTACAAAACCAACATAGATGAACAGCACAAACACAAACCAACATAGTTGAACAGCACAACCTGTTTTGTGGCAAATTTTTATTATATTTCTCACAGGCTTCAATTTGGGAAAACTCAAGACTTACCATTTCCCGCTCATGGAATATGTCCTCATCTGGAATATAGTAGGTGAATCTGGCCATCAGAAATCTTAAAGATGACTTCTCCAGAAACACAGAAGAATCTCCATATATGCAAGACTCTTTCTTTTTGTTTCTCCTAATACTCTGCTTGCTGTGCAGATATATGATATATTGTTCTCTGCATGGGACACATGTATATATAGTTTTATGCATAGTATAAAAGTCTCCAAGAAAAAAAGGCATCTTTATCATTCCTTTTCCTTTCAGACATTTCATTCCATCCATGAAATAAAGTGTTAATATATATCAGATATAATAATGCCCATAATGGGGGAAATAAATGGAAGAATAAACTTTTCTTCCATAGCTCTTTCATGAAATAGTGATTACTGAACATGAAAGATGAAAAAATGTTAGTGAAGAGAAAAGAAAAGAAAAAAAAACAGGATTTAGGAAGACAGAAGATGGCACTTGATGTTTCATTTAAACTTTTGAAAACCGTAGGTGACAGGAAAGCAATAAGCTAGATGAGAGTTCCACAGGCGAGAAGTGCAAGATGATTACATCTAGCTATTTTGGCAGTAAAATGGTGAAATTGCCAATCTAGTATTATGCTTAAATTCATGCATTGAAATACCAAGAGGGAAATCTCATTAGAACAAAGGTTATGAGAATATTTGTAAAAAAAAAAAAAAATACAGAGGGAAGCTACATCATTGTATGAGAAAGTGATTGTAGTCAAGATACCAGGTCAGGAGCGATAACATTACAGATCCTTCTTTGGATTTTGTCAAGATTCTTGAGATATATAGCAGGAGCATCAACCTAGATGTGGCAGCAATAATCAATACATGGATGAATATTAAATTTGTATATGTGCAAGATAGATTCTAGTGAAAAAAATTGTCTTGCATGGCCCAGTGAACCAGCTTTCCTAACAGCAGACATAGTAATTGATTCAATATAATCATTTCACTTTCTGTCAGCTTGGCATCAGGAAGGGAAATTTTTTACAAGCCATTTCTTGCCCCAGTTAACAACAGATTGTGGGGAAAGGGAGGAGATATGGATCCTTACTTTTTCAAAGGTATTTGTGAGTAAGTGAATATAACAAACCCAATTTGAATTGGAACTCTGCTCTCTGATTAACTATTCCAAGCCATTTTCCATTAACACCTTACACCTTAAAGCTTATCATAACAGGTATTGTGCATATCTAGGTTAAACTTGATGCTCAGGTGAGTTTTCACAACATGGAAGACCTAGAAAATGCAGTGCAAATAAAACACGAGTACAGGTCATGTAGAATAGCATTTATGGAACAAAATTAACAAAATATGAGAATTTTTTTTAATCATTTTATCCCAAGCAATGCAATAAAGCCACTAGAATGGAAGGAGCTACTGGGAGTGAAAGAGAATGAGAAAACTTAAGCAAGGAGAAAGGAAAATAAATGGACACGATTCAGGAAGACAGAAAATGACGATTGATGCTGCATTTAAAGTTTTGAAGATTCTAAGTGACAAAGGAAGCAATAAATTGGAACAGAGTTAAAAGAGTCATGCCCAGTTTAAACGTCATTTGCTGAACTCTGATAACTTGTAGTTGCATCCTATGACCGGAATAGCCAACGATGATATCACATTTGGTGCTTCTTAATAACTTTCTTCTATAGCCGTCTCGTGATATAGTGGTTACTGAACATGAAACATGAAACTCATAGAATATGTCCTTGCCTGGGACATAGATGAATCTGGCCCATTTGAATCAACAATTCTAAATATGGCTTCTCCAGAAACACATAAGAATCTCCATATTATATACTTTTTGTTTCTTCTTATATTCTGCTTGCTGTGTTGATAATACATTGTTCTCGACACGGGACATGTGTATATATGTATATATAGTTTGGTGCATGTCTTAGTAATATAAAAGTCTCAAAGAAAAAAGCATCTTCGTCATTCCTTTCCATTTCAGCCATTCCGTTCCGTTCACAAAATAAGGTTTTATTATATCGGATATAATAATGCCGATAATGGGGGAAATAATGCAAGAATAAACCTTTCTTCTATAACTTTCTCGTGATATAGCGGTTACTAAACATGAAACAAGATGAGAAAATGTTAGAGAAGAGAAAAGAAAATAAAAGAACAGGATTTTGGAAGAAGGAAACTGGCACTTGATGTTTCATTCATGAAATGGAAACAAAAAAGATATTTATACATAGAATCAGAAAGAAAAAAATTGAAATTTCTAGGACATATCATCAAGAAAGAAAGCTTGGATAACTTGACACTCATAAGTTATACCGAGGGTCAGAGGTAAAAAGCAAGCTTGTGTAAATAGATAGCAGGATAGGAACTGGCAAGGATAGTAAGGAGATCGAATTTACTTAGAGCTACAAAGGATAGGAAGTTGTAGAGATCCATGATCTCTCATGTCCTGAAGGGACAGCACGTAAAGGACACATGGTCTAACAGTTTCATATACAGTCCTCAGATTTTCTGTGGAATATTAATGTTGGACACAGATGAAGGTCTTCCTTTCACATTTTGATTTTTAATGGATAGGCTCCCTAAATGTGCTTTATAGCAGAAGACGGTCCCTTTTTAATCTTTAGTTTAATTTCCAATAGCATTTTCAATTATGAGTGTAGGCTGAAAAGTTCATATGTTTGACTATAAAAGAGTGATGCTAGAGTTGTGAAATCTTGCATGCATTAATTTCAACTCTTCTTAATAACTGCATTGTTTATTTCAAGGCAAACTGATATAAGTCTATTCAAAGAAAACTGTTCATCCTGTTAGTCAAAAAAGTCATCAACACCAGATATTACATCATCATCACGGTGATACTGGTTCGCAGCCAAGCGTTTTTTCATGTTGGGGAACAGATGATAGTCAAATCAGAAGAATATAGAGAGTGTTCAGTCAGTTCTAAGACACAGTCACACAACAGCTATTGAAACCAAGGGCTTGTGTTGATGACCTCTTTTTTTCTGTTTTCCTGGACATCTGATTTTGGTAGCCTTTCATATCTGCTTCACCAAGTTGGCATAGTACTCTCCATTGATGGTGTGGCCCTTTTGAAAATAGTGAATAAACACAATGACTTTTGCATCCAAATAAACTGAGGCCATCACATTCCCTGCAGATGAAAAGACACTGGCCTTATTTGGAACAGGTGATGGTGTTTCCACTGGATGGATTGGTTCAAAGTAATGAACCCAACATTCATCTTGGGTTAGAAAACGTTCATGGAAACTTATGTGCCAGAGCATTTTCCTGGTGAAACAAGACCCCGTTTCTTCAGGGTTTCTTTAGGCATTTGGTCTTGATAGCCTTTTATAACTGTCACATCAAGTAAGCGTCGTCAGCATATGAACTTTTCAGACCACCCTCATATCTGCAAGAATTAAATCACAAATCACGACAGGAACCGTCGATTAATACGCATTTGATTGATATGTTTTCAATTGGAATGCTAAAATTTTGACATTAAATTCATATACTGACAGGAATTAAAAGATAAACATAATTAAAGAAAGAAAAGAAGAGTCAAACTTAATGTGTAATAATAAACTTTACCCAAAGGTTCCAGATTGTCCAATTCCATATACTTCAGAACTGCATCAACTGCTTCACTGCTATAATGTGGTCGCCTTGCATCGTACAAAGAAGCAGTTTTCTGTAAGTTTTAAACAAAACATTTTATTTGACTCCTTTCAAAATTATATAAACATATATTTCATTTTTTGAGAAAATAATTGTTGAGTGATACACATCTTAATAATTAACCCATAGCTGGAGTTCCGACCAACCATAGGGAGGGTGAATGATGATGATTACTAGATTCACAATGTTTCAGCCATTGTACACTCTAGCCTTCTTCAGGTGATAAGACACATGGCCCATTGGATGAAAGTATTGAGCAATCCAAAACATGACTTGTTACAAAGAGTTCTCAGTTCAATACCTAACCACAACAGACTTGAACAAAAACTTAGGGAGTCTAGTTACTAAGGGGAATTAACTGAGATATCCAAAGTCATGTCATGAGCAATTGGAACAATCTATGCCTGTGGACTAAATAAAGGGTATCTGTTTAAAATTCCACTATTATTGGTATTGACTATATATTGCAAACAATACATTGCTATATATAGTCAGACGGCAACATTAAAAAAGACATAATAAAAAGTGTAGACAGTGATGTCCATTAGTAAATAACAGTAACACAGATACGATTAAAATTAGAACTGTGGTGACCTGAGTATTCAGGTGATGTAGAAAAATACATACAAAAATTGTCTAAAATGTATGGTAATAAAAACTTTCCACAACCAAGATACATTCATGGCCTGAAGAAAAAGAGCCATGAGCCTGTGTTCATGTGGATCAGGCACATGTTAAAGGCATAGGACTATTTTTTATTTTGGTTCACTCATTCTTTGGGTGGCCTGAAGTGGTTAGCATTCAGGATAGGAAGGCAGCTATGGTAAAGTAAATATTATGAGTAATACTTTCCAGAAATGTTGAGGGTAGGGCAAAAATATTAGTCTCTGATAATGCACGAGAATTTTATGATGAAAATTTGCGTTCATGATTAAAACAAATTGATGGCTTTCCAGTCTACCACCAGCAATTGCATGGAATTGCAGAGAGAATGTGGCAGATGGGGAAAATGGGGTCAAAGGTATTTTGACCCATACAGAGACACCATAAATATCTTATCTACAGAGACAGTTACAGAATTATAGAACCATTGTACATGAAGGTAGAGTTGAAGACAAATTTGATCTCCTACAACAATGTCCTATTTGACAAATGAAAATAATGTGGTACAAAGTCATCTCTACTTTGCTTGCTTATAGCAGTAAGTTACTATGCAATAATAAAATCTGGTTTTTATGCCAGAAATTCTGACTGAAAGATCATTTTTAATTTACAAACATTTGACTGGAAGAAACAGCACCCTGTCAACGAACCTGGTGTCTGGTCAGAGCTGCAAAGCAATACTCACTAAGGAATCTAGATGCAGGAAGCAAGCTGACCCTTCTTAATCAAGTCCTGAAAAGCAAACTTTATTGTACAAAATGCACCTAATACTGGCATAATAACTACATACAGACAGAATTTTGCTGGCTCACTCTGATCAAATGAGGCTTAGAGTTGATGACAAAGAAATCAAGATGGAACAGGAGGAGGAATCTGAAAGATAGGAAAGGATGAGTGCTTCTGATGAAGAAAGTGAATAGAGGAAGAAAGAAACTATGGAAAGTAGTACATACAAATCCGGCATAAAATCTGAGGATCAGAATGAAGAGGAGTTGATATCTAGATCCCCAATAAAAAGAACCAGGAACCCACCTGAAGATATACATACATTATATATATGAGATCTTGTAGTATAATTAGGAGCTATCAAAATTCAATGAAGGGCATAGACTTCTGCATTTACACGTGTCGTGAGATGTACAAAATGGACTTACCCTATTTTGCATAAAGTCAATTGTCTACAAATAATTCAGTCAACATAAAGACAATTACTATTACAGACAGATAATTATGGATAATTACTCCATTACAGACTAGAAGACAACAAAAAATGCTTAACGTACCTTATTAAAACCACCAAGAGCCACTGGATGGACAATGGGCTTAGTTGAAATATCCTTGTCTCCACTTTCCATTTTAAAGATGCTTAAGTTCAGTGGATCTGACTGTAATAAAACCAAATACCACAAATGTATATTTAGAATACATTATCAAATGCATTTTGCACAGACTAATTTTCAAAAAAAACATTTCATTTCAATTTAATATTTGGTCAAGAGAGGATATATGATTGCGACAGATACCAAACTTAGAAGACATTTCAAAAACTTAATTTATTTTTTTAGAAATATTCTGCTGAATATTATGTCCAATTCAGTTGATATTAATTTTTTTATTTCTATCATTGTCAATGTTACAGATGAAACAAATATTTTCACCAGAGGAAAATTTGGATTTTTGCTTGCAATATAATCATTTTTAATTTAAAAAAAAAACAAACAAACAAACTAAGAAATGACAAATGTTTATAAAGCCATCATGCTACTCCTGGTAGTGCAGAAACTTGGGTCAAATATCAGTGTCACCTGAACCTCCTTGAACTCTTCCACTGGTGCTGTGTCTTTCATCTGACTTCATAAGAAACACAAAAATTGTTGTAATTCATTTTGTCTGGCTTCACTTCTTCTGACTTCAATGCCGCATCATAAACAGAATTTTGTTTATCTTTCTTTATTATATGAAGGACAGTAATTGTAGCAGCATTTTCAAAAGAAAGAGACAATAAGAGGACAGGATTTCATTGTTATGTGCTGGCTTACCTCATCAAGCAATATGAGTCAGCTGAGGTCTAGTTAAATTGAAAAAGCAATAGGACCTGTCACCAAAGTGGATACAGAACATTTACTTTCAAAAGATGGTTATCTGTAAGTAAATTCAACTATAAAGTAGAGAGCAAGAGGCTCAGACTTAGAGAAAGTGACAGAAGGAAGATGAATTACTTTAGACGAAGATGAATATTCCACAAAGTCAAAGAAAATTGTTATCTATAAAACTGACCATCCTGTGAAAAGGCATAGAGAATGAAGGAAGTGAGCCTCCCAGAACAAAACACAGAAGGTGGCTGCTGAACCGTGCACCTACCCCTCATCTCTACTTTGCTTGCTTATAGCAGTAAGTTACTGCCCAATAATAAAATCTGTTTTTTATGCAGAAATTCTTTTGTTCTTCACTTGTAGGTAATGATCTGGCTGAAAGATCATTTTTAAGTTACAAACATTTGACTAGAAGAAACAGCACCCTGTCAATGAACTTGGCGTCTGATCAGAACCGCAATGCAATACTCACTAAGGAATCTAGATGCAGGAAGCATGCTGACCCTTCATAATTTTGCGGTCGTATCTGTGTCTTTGTGCCATTTTGGTTTTATATGTGAAAAAGGAAATCCATTACTGTCAGAATTTCATGCTCATGGAGTCTCCTGACTAGTAGTTTGCCATTCTGGGCCAGACTTTGCATTTTGTAACAGAATTTTCTAAATTCTTAAACCTTAACATTCAAACATTGCTAGGGGGAAAAAACATTGTTCTACCGTGCTGGCTATGTTCTGATGATGAAAGATTATGAACTTTTTTTTTTAGGTCCAAGTATTTAGTGAGCTGACCACTCATTGTAAAAGAGGAGAGCCATGAAAGAGATACAGGGATTTTCTGAAAAACCCTCATCTCGTTCAGTATCAACTATTTCCAAGTAGATTGTAGATCCTGCTGACATGCCATCTTGGTGCTAGGAATTCATCCTTGGGCACCTTAATTCACTTGCTACTGAAACTGCTGCAACATCCCCTTTGCCAGCAGCAGACAAATGTTCTACAAGGTAGCTGCAGGAATAAGTATCATTCATGTCTTATGCAAAAATATACCATACCCAAAATTAAACAACTTTTAAAATTCTATTTTGTTTAGAATATTTTTTGAAGGACTTAGCTTAGTCTAATATCTTTTCAGATTTAAAATATAATCAAATATTATTGTGAAGTAAGAGATGAATTGGACATGATCTTTGTTACAATGAAACTTAATTCTGGTGGAAAATGAAGGCATTCAAATGGAAGATCATGTGGAACAAGAGTTTTTCTTAGAAATCTTTTATAGAAAAATGAAGACATCTAATTAGAACTGGAATATCATAAGGAAAAAATTTCTTGCAAAACCTTTAAAGTATCATTTGAAAAAAATATATTTCTAGGATGAGGAGATATTATTGACATTAATTACAGAAGGACCAATGTCTTCATTTCTATTTTTATCCCATTTCAGCCATAGTGTTCTCCAGCATTCTTAAGGTGTTGGTCAAACTCGTTAACCTTCATGGAATTTAAAAGTGAACCCTTCATTTAATCTATGGGAGTACATTGTCCATGTTTTAGATTCTCTTGTCTTACTCTTTTCTTTTTAATAATTCTCAGTTATTACTCATCCTGTTTCCACTGAATCTAAGCTGTCCCAGGGATTGAATGCACAATTACCATATAACCAAATGCAATAACCAATATTTAATCCAATAAGTTGTTGTTTTAGTAAAAGCTGTGAATATTTACATATTCATCTAACTTTTTCAGAGAAATAAGATTTTATGTCCTTCCACAATTAATCAAAGTTTAATCCAAAATATGAACATTATAAGCAAACATAACTGAATTTTTAAGAGAAAAAGAAAATTATAATTATTGTTGTTCTTTGTAAAACCTGCAACATGGTATTAAATCTACGTTACAATGCATGGAACTTGTTCCATGTAGTAATATTATTTTATATCAATTTATGTATGTATATACAGAGGATGTGGTTTTACTGAAAAATGTGAAGAATACCATAGACAGAACATGTAAGCTATATGGAAGTATGAATCGGAGCAAGAAGGAAAAGTATACTTACCATCAGAGAAAGAGAGAGATATACAGTTGAAATTTGAAAGACAATGAGGAAAGAGTGATTGGAGATTTTAAAACTCATAAGACATACTAAAGGAAAGAAAAACAGACAGAGAAACAGTAAGTAACCTATTTAACACAGGGCCGGCACTATAGGGTCTGGAAACTTTGATATGGGGCCCGCCTCTCTACTATATGTTGATTTCAAAGTTTTCCAACCTGGATACCACAAACTACCTAAAAGCAGCACTCTTTAAAATTACGAAGTCATAGCACCAACGCTCCAGTAGAGGAAAGAGTGAATAGGGAGAAACATGTACTAGTTTTTATAGACTTGACGAGCGCCTGCTACTAACATCTTTTTTTTTTATGAAAGTCAAGTGCGATAACACGCAAATACGCCATGAGTGTACCTAGGAGCATTATTATAATTGCCCCCCCCCATGTTCTTCATTATATTCTTTACCCACCTTTCATAAGCCGTTAGACACTATATAGAATCATCTTAACACATGGGCTCAATGGCCACTTGCACAGGGCCCCCGACAAGCATTGGGGACTCATGATAATCTGTGTATGTTAAGTGACTTATGTTACAGAAGCCCATTTTAAGGAAATACTAAAAATACTGATTACTACGACAAGCCACATGCATGGCGATTGGTGAAAATATATCATAATATTAGGTTGGTGCAAAAATAATGACGTAATAATGTCGTTTTTGGACGTATTTTTTAACGTCAAAAAACGACATTATTACATCATTATTTTTGCACCAACCTAATAGAAAGATCGATTTTATTTGTGTTGGTTCTCAAATAAAAAAGAAAGTGAGAGAATGCCCCCTTTTGACCTAAAAGACGCCAGAAATGGTGAGGACTTTCCTCAACTTGGCTGCCCACCTTTATAAATGGAAGGACTTGTTTGTCATGCCACTTCAGTTCATTTGTAGAGAATTTCGCTGTCACGGAAAAAGATCAAAGAACTGACCCTCATTCCTGACGATCAGTCTATGCACAGTCTTAGCAGAGACTCGACAGTAAAACTCTCATTTCTATCTTTTAATATCTGTGACCAAGACAACTGTTGACTTTTTTTTTGGGGGGGGGGGGTAGACAATATTATCTTTTATTTTGTCTTTGGTTTCATTTAATTCTTAAATTTCCTAGAGACTGAAACAATTTTGTAAACAAGTCATTTTTTCATTCAATGTTCATTTCACAACAACAAAGAATTCGTATTTCTCTTCAGATAATATGAGACCTACTGTAGTACTATTAATAGCAATGGCATGATTGTTGGGTCCGTTGACTACAAAAGCAACAAGAGAACTAATTGACGCCATACGCTCTTTACCACATATATTCACGATAACTCAGTCTATAAGAAACAAACGAAAAATAAGAAAAAAATAACGAAACAGAAAATAAGAGAGAGCATGAAGAGAAAGAGAGAGAAGGAAAAGAAAAAGAGAGAGAGAAAAACAAAAAGAATAAAAATGAGAGAGAAGGAAAATAAGTAGAACGAAAAGAAAGAAAGAAAGAAAGAAAGAGAACGAAAAGAAAGAGAATAAAAAGAATTAACAAAAAGAAAAAAGGGAGAAAACGAAAAGAAAGAGAGGACACGAAAAAGAGAGAGAACGAAAGGAGAGAATGCAAAAGAGAGAGAACGCAAAGAAAAAGAGAGAAACAAAAAGAATAAAAAAGAGAAGGAAAAGAAATAGAACGAAAAGAAAGAGAATAAAAAAGGGAAATAACTAAAAGAAAAAAGGGAGAAAACGAAAAGAAAGAGAGGACGAAACGAAAGAGAGAACGAAAACAGAGAATGAAAAAGAGAGAAAACGAAAAGAGAGAATGAAAAAGAGAGAAAACGAAAAGAGAGAACGAAATGAAATAGAGAGAACGAAAGAAAGAATGAAAAAACAAGAGAACGAAAAGAAAAAGAGAGATAGAACGAAAAGAAAAAATAAAGAGAGAACGAAAAGAAAAAAAGGAAAAGTATACATTTGTTTGTAAGATCGTCTTTAGTTTCATTTGTAAGGTAGAAAAAAGAAAATGCTTATAAGATAGCGAGGGTAACAAGACACTCCCTGGGGTCACCAATCAGATTTGAAGTTGAGGTGTTCGGGAGTAGTACGCAACGGCTTTGATGAGAATGTTACACACACACAGTTTGATGGAGTTTGGTTTCATTTGGTTTGTTTTACGCCATATCAACCTCAATGCCGACAAGATTTTTATTCTGGTAATTTTTTTTCTCCAAAATGTATAGCTGTTTTTTTTTGTTTTTTTTAATTTATTGCTGGTAATAATGTATTTTTTTTACAAAGTATTTCTGGTATTAAAACCTATTTTTATACTTTCACAGTGTTTTGACTCCAGTTCGGCGGTTAACTATTTACCCATAGTTGGGACTCTAACAGGTGCTTCCATCCTGGGTCAGGGTGGACCTGGGAACACCAGCAATTAAAAGGTGGTTCCACGCTCCTCAAAGCCTCCTGATCAGAGGCCTTGCTGTTGGATGTAGTTTATCGTCTTACCAAGGACGGATGGTGTTTGAAATAAAACCTTGGAATGATACATTATTCTCTCCGTCGGTCTGAACAATACTTACCCTGGGCTGAGCAATGAAATCATTAAGTTAGAAACAAAAGAGTTCCATGCACCATACTCCTTCAGGGCGTTGGTGATCATGACTCTCCACAATTTCCTGTCCGTTATAGCTCTTAATAACTTTGATCTTTTTGTCATCTCTCCAAAAACCTGCTCCGCCATCCATTCACTCAAGTTCGCTAAATCGGCTATGCATTGCTTTCCTCTGTCTCTTCTATCTTCCATCTGTCCCGTTGGTATCAAATTTTCCAAGCCCTCTTTCCTCATTACGTGCCCCCAAATTTTCAACTTACTGATCTTAAGCATAAGTGTCCTTGTTGTTGGCATTGTCTCTAGAAATTCGTCGTTGTTCACATGTTCGCTCCATGGTATTCTCAGCATTCTTCTGTAGAAACACATTTCTTTTGTTTTAAGTCCTTTTCTTCATCTGTGAGGAGATTGTCCATCATTTGCTGCTATGGAGGAGGACTGATACTACATAACTTAGAGTTTCTTTGTAACGATATTTTTTATGTTTCTCAATATTTTGCTCGGTTTTTGAAAGGCATACAGTTAATTGCTTTAAAAACCTTAAAACAGAAGATATTATGCAAAGGATGTTAAGAATACTAGAGAGAGAACAGCTAAGAAAATTTAAAAAAAATAAGAACCACAAGAAAACGTATACTTACAATCAGAAAAAGACAATTTAAATTTCTGGAAAACACGAAAAAAGTGAGCCTGAAAAATTTAACACCCACAGGACAAACTGATAGTAAGCAAAGAGTGGAGTGGGGGAGCAAATAACCTACTCAACAATTTTGTATTAATGGATGGCATAACATTGATTGTTTTTTTACAGCTTATCAACCTTTTTTTCGTTTATTTAAAGCCGAAACATTTTTGGAGTTGTAAGTATAATTCTTTTTATGCGAGTGAATACAATTTGGGGGGGGGGGTGATGCCAATGATTTTTTCAGATGCAAGATTTACTATTTAACCCACAGCTGGGGGTATACGCTAGATTCCCAGGTTTATCCCTTCTTTGGAATTGGGTTACCGGTTTCTTCTAAAGTATTTTCATTCCTCGTAGCCTCTTGGGATGAATTGATAAAAAAAATACCGTTTCCAAACGTATTTGGGAAGTTTGAAAGATGTAGAGATCTATGATCCTGGCAGGACACTGTGTGTAAAAGTAGACACAAACTCTAGAACATTGATAGTAAACAAAAAATCATTTTCATCGAGAAGAAAGGTGGCAAAAAGAAATGAAAGAAAGGAAAAGACAAAAGAGGACAAATAACTATATTGCCTGCAATTTTATTTTATCTATGAAAATATTACAATGCCATACACGAGTGTAAGAACAGAAAACAAATATGGCGCTGGCGAAGGTCGTGGGATATAATAGGTTTAAAAACAGGTTTATTTGGGGTTTCTGACGGCTGCTAATTCTTGCGGAATAGCTGGGAATTTAGGAAACCTTCCTGAGGAAAATACTACGCAAGTTCGAATTTCATCGAGAACAGAATTTTTTTTTCTTTCTGATTCGTGCTATCTGATCACTGCGAAAGAATCAAAGGTCCCAGTACCGTACCCGGCCGGAAGTTACTGCCGGCTACTCAAACGTCTGAAAGCGTCACCGCGGAAATCCGAACGAATGCCGTTAATTTCCGGTGACTCAGCAAAACAAATGAAACATAAACATACACAAATCCTCCTAACTAAAAATAATGACCTGAAACTACTTTATATACACATGGTGTCCAAATGAAACCCATCTGTACAGTCAAAATGCGGAAGGTAATTTTTAGTCATCAACCAAAAAACATGCCAACCGGCTACGATGATAACCGCAGCAGACATAAACACAGCCGATTTCTTCCACCAAAGAACTCGGCCAACTCGGCTGACTTGACCCCGGGGTACGTGCTCCCCATCTTACCTTCACCTGGCCGACCCTCGTCGCTAACCGCACGAAGCAGCCAACCTCAGCAGCAGCAGCTGGCCAAACCAACTTCAGCAGCAGCCGAACTTGATATGCGATAGTCCTTTTCAGGACTAACCTGGCCACATGGTATGCGATAGTCCTTTTTAGAACTACCAAGCCACGTTCTTACACGATTATCATTCTAAGGACGAACAGGCTACCCCAGCACTGTCTACGCCGATCCTCTCTCTCTTCCTAAACGCTGACGCGCTCACCACAAAGGGGGAACATCCGGGGATCGACTGGACCTCGAATACCGCTGTTCCATCTGCCTGCCTCCGAGCTGCCGCCTTGAACCCTAACAACGATCCTTCAACTGGCACTCCTTGACTTCACTATCGAACTACACCAAACAATTCCTGTACCTACATTTGTCCAGATCGACAAATAAATCCGACGTTTATTTTAAACCTCTGCCTTTGTTCTGCACTGTCTTAAATGTTCATACTTTTCTTCGTAAAGCTTGCGGGGGCGACATCCTTATCGGCCTCGCAACACCAGAAAAGTTGCGTTAAAAATGTAAATAAATTATAAAAGAAAAACTCAAGTAAAATACTAAAAAAAATAATAATATTGTTTGTTGCTTATTCTTTTATTAACACTGAAACTTTTTAGACGTGATGTAATTAGCTGGCATGAAGCATGTCTGGGTAAATCATCAGCAGAGCTTTTATTTAATTGGTATAAATTACTTTTTTCCAATTAGAAGTATTTCTTTGTAGAAGTGAAGCTTTATTAAATAATGGATTTTTTTATACAGTGTAACCCGGATATAAGAGAGTTGTCGGGACCGGAGAAGAAGTCTCTTATATCAGAGTTTCTCTTATATCCGGGTTTGGTCTATTTTGTTTAGGTAAGTATGGCTCTAATTTGGGACCATAGAAAATCTCTTATATCCGGTTTTCTCTTATATCCGGGTCACACTGTATTAAATTGGTTTAAATTTGGGTAAATTTGTATTTTAATCCCCAAGCTAAATATCTAGTAATATTTCTCGAAATCATTATATTTCCGTATAAATGTACATGCTGAACTTGAATTCCGAATTAACAATTACAATTATGATAAAACCAACCGTTTTGGAGTTATCGACCAGAAAAAAAAGCGGATTTAATCGTGGTCATTCACCCACCATTACCGGCTTTGTGTAATTAGATTCACTGCGGATCACTTACGTTCTTTTCCGTAGCGCAATCATAACTTTTTGTCCTATTTACTGCTTTCACTGCTCTTACTCGTCGAAATTACTGCGCACTATCGTAAAGCAATGACAACTGGGCGATATTTCTTTTTTTTTTTTTTGATAAGTGTAGTTTTTTTTTTTTTTTTATATATGACAGAAGACTTTAAACAAAAACAAATTAAATAATACAATGAAACCTAATTAATAGATATTTAATTTGGGGGATTGAAAAGCAAATTTATCTAAATTTGTTAAAGAAACAATTGAAAGGTTTTTCTAAATAATTATCATGCGCCAATCCTTTTTCAAAAAGAAAAAAAAATCGTTGAAAAAAACATTTTTTTTTACTTTTTCAAGCACGTAATTTCTATTTTAATTGTCGGATTTTAAGGAAATTTTCACGACAGAATAAATAAAAAAAAAACATCGTTGAAATGGAAAAAAAGGGTCCCAGAAAAGTTGCGATAAAAAATTAAATAAATTATGAAATAAAAAGTAAACAAAAATACTACTAAAAATTAATAATAGTGTTTGTTACTTATTCTTTTACTAACTCTGAGCATTTAGACGTGATGTAATAGTTTTAGCATCAAACATGCCCGGTTAAATCAACTGGACGTTGATGTCCTATAAATGGTTAGCATTCTTGCGAGGTAGAGTCACGGTGGAAAACAGAATAGATCTAACGAAATCGTTGACAAAAGAGGTTTTCAGTGAGTCAGTTAAAATGCCCGATGTGAAACGCTTGACTTGAGTGATTATGTCTTTTTTGATTCATAATTGACTAGATAGAATATTTTCACGCAGTTGGTTGCCGTTTTATGCTGTTGACTGGTTGCCAACAAAAAAAAAAGCTATATAGAACCTCGTCTGTCCTGTTACTCAACATGCATAGTTGGCGGGGCGGGGTAAGAAGAGATGAATACATAAAATATAAGTGAATTTTAGGCACCCAACTGGAATTCAAACTCGTCTCTCTAAAAAATTTTAATCTTATTTTTTTAATTATTTCCTTTAGACATCATTTTTTTTCTTTGGTAAGGTTCGGGACGAATTTTCATGATTGAAGTATTGGACAGCGGCTCAGATTGAGAAATCGGAAAGCCGAGTTCGAATTCCAGTCGAGTCTGTTGAATATGGCAACAAAGATGACGATAATAGTCCAAATAATGTAAATAATGCAAGTAATGGAGGCATAGTGGAGTAATGGATAGCAGCTTGCTGGGATTGAGGAATCAGAGAGCTGAGTTTGAATTTCAGTCAAATCCATTACATTCACTTACGAGCTAATACCCTTGGGAAAGGTATGAATCCTCTTCTTCTCCCCCCCCCCACCAGCTATGGGTAAATCGCAGAACAGACCGGGTTCTATAGCCTTGGATGGCAACTGGTCTACTGCAAAAAGAAATGGCAACCTACTGCAGGAAAAAAATCTGCCTCGTCAGTCATGTATCGAAAGGTACATAATCATCTAAGCGTGTATTACGCATGACACATAACTGACTGTAGAGAAAAAAATCGCGAATACCTGCCAAATTAAAAGTACAATATCAGAAAGGCGGTGATGAACCTGACCCTTCCCTCATTATATTTAAGTTTTTTTCATAAAATAACCTGTTCAATATAAAAGTCATTCTTTAATGAATTGAATAGATGTTGCAAATTTAATTTAATTCGCGTAGTTCCTTGACTTTTGGCTTTTTTTTTTTTTAATACAGTTGTTAGACATTTTCTTTCTTGTTTTGTTCAATTTCAGTGGTGTAGCTAGTGTTTTTTTTTTTTCCCCGCCGGGGCGGCCCTTAAGTTTTCCGCCTCTCCCTAAAAGGAATACAATATTACTATGCACATTAACCCCTTAAAGTTATATAAAGAAATAAGGTGTGCTATAATGGGATAAAGTGCTCAATATCAGGGATAGAGCGTGTGCAAATATAAGTGAACATTGAAGTCAACACTTAGAGTCGACAGGCTGTTTCATGCTGGATACAATCGTCAGGCCTGATGTGAGTTTGACTGACGATTGCATCTAGGATGAAACAGACTGTCACCTCTAAGTGTTGACGTCAATGTTCACTTTTATATTTACACACGCTCTATATCTGATATTGAGCACTTTATCCCATAAATGTTCACTTTTATACACACGCACACACACACACAATGACGAAATTAATCGTAAACTCATCAATTTTGAATATTTTTATCCATTTCTCAGAATCTAATGCCCGTATGATTTGTTTTTTTCGTGTTTCCATTAATATAGTATTAATAACTCCTCACTTATAAATTATGAAATAAAATTACAATTGTGTTTATTTTTTTAAAAATAAAACTGGAGATATGTAAAAAAAAACGATGACCTTAACTTCTTTTTTTCTAAATCGGGAAAACTTTAAAAACTTTTTACGGTATTAAAAGAAAGATAATTTCTTTATATACCCTTTGTTTTATTTAAAACAAAAAACAAAAAACGTTAACAGAAACACTGTTCGTTTTTTTCTTTCTAGATGTAAAAAATGCAATGTCTTTTTTAAATTATTTTGTTTTATGTAGTTGAAGTTATTATTAGCAAAGTAGTAGACTAAGAATTAACAGTCCGATAAAATTAATTTCAATTTTAAAAACTGAAATAAATGTTATACTTTAAAATTCTTAATCTATTTTGCTTCAACTATCTAAAAAAAAAATAAAACATTATATTGTTTTACTACTGTAAGAGCTTGAAAATTGGAAAAAAAATAAACATTTTTGAAATAAAGTTATACTGCACAAAATAATATTAATTTTCAATTTTCATTTGATATTTCCGGAAAAAATGGAATTATTTCAATTTATTTATCTATCTATTTTATGATTTATGAAAAGTAAAGATTTTATATCCGTATTATTAAAGCTAGGCCTATAAGTTAACTTAAAAAAAAAACAATTGGTTCACTTATTTATTTAATTTTTTTCACTAACAGTTCACAGACATGAAAAATCAAAATCAAAGAACTAACGCCAATGTCTGAACTTCTTACACAGGTGTGAAAAAACTGTGGATTCACTAAATTCACTTAATCCAACCCCACATCAAACCCTTTAAAAATGTTTAAATTTTTTCACACCTTTTGCTCACGACTTGTAAGTGGGATTTTATCCCCGCCAACTGACAGCGCGTTTTGGAGACAATTTTATTTTATTGCTGGCTGGCTCGGTCAAAGAGCAGTCATAAGAAAGACAAATTGGTTTTATTTGAACCTTATCTTCCTTATCGCTGCTATTTTTGCAAAAATTATTGAAATTATGTTATTGTCTTTTTTTCTTTTCTGAAAACTCACCGCAAACCAAAAGTCCCACCCGAGGCGGATCGCTCCCAGCTACGACACGGCACCTATTTTTTAGTATTTTAAAATTATAGATATTTGAATAAATGCAGACGCAAATAAAGTCCAATTTAGCAGTAAATTTAGACTTTGAACAGAACATTGTCATCATATCGAACAAAAAGTCAGGCTCAAAAGCTGAAATTCCAATCTAATTTTTAAAATATTGATCGCATTCACGGTAAAACTTACATTTCATTCCTTGACAAAAGTGAAGTCTCAAAGAGAGCAGGACAACCAAAATTCATAGAAAAAAAAGTAAATAATTTTAGCTTAACTGAATCTTATCCAAAAATAACCGAAGTTTCTGAATCGGAATGGAAAAGGAAAATAAAGGAACAAAGATCTACTGAAAATACAGCGTTTTTGAAGAGAAAGCAAGCAGAAAAAAATATCATGGGTCTTCACTCGTAAGCTACGCAAAGTTTTCCTAAGAAGAAAAGCACAGACACTGTATTTAACAAGAAAGACGATGGATTATATTTTCACAAAAATATCCTTTTTCTGTAAAAAATGTCTTACAAAAGTCACAACTGTCAGAACAAAAAAATAAAATAAAAATGCGATACAGTAATAATCCAAAAATTCTTACCTCTACTGCAGGTATGAAGGCGAAAAATGTTCGACTGAGCAACTGCTGCTATTTAAAAAGAAAACATTCATAACCTATATTAATATACATTTCAATTGTGTTATTTAGATTATTGGGGCATCACATCGTTATATATTTACCAGCAGTAGCAGCTGACCCATTAAAGACCAAAAAGTTAAATTTCTAATTACAATGTTGGGGCTTAATTATTTATTACCGAGCGAGATCTTCATTAAGAAAATGTCGCCTTAAGTCGGGTTGACTGTTTTGTGTGCTCAGAAGTTACCAGTCGGTGAATTATCAGCGTTGAGAAGTTGGAGCTTTTATATATTAAATGTAGCTTAGTTCGTCATAAAGACACAAACAAGAGCAACCAGTGGGAGTTAAACTTTTGGGGGCTGCGAAACAATAACCCCCTTTACTCACTCCCTACACTCGGGTGAGCTGAGGGAAAAGGTAGGAAAGAATTCGCGAGCCTATGTGAAATTTTATTTTGACCAATGAAAAGCTTGCCTTCGCAGAAACTGATTTGTGATCTGAAAAGACGGTAATAAATTAGCAAGTCTATGTGAAATTTCTTTTGGACCAATGTAAACCTTGTCATAACATAAAGTAGCCGTTGATCCAAAAAGAAAAGAAAGTAGCGAGCCTATGCGAAATTCTTTTTGAAATAAAATGAGAAAAATTAATAAGAGAAGAGTGTCTGAAGTAATGTGAAAGGTTTCGTTTCTGTTCACCGCGTTCAGCAGTGAAGTTTCGCCAATGTTGAATTACTCGCCAATTATATTATCGGCTTTTAACCAAGCACGTAAAACAACTTTCTTTCAACAATCCCAGAAAGCGAACTATTGCAAATTATTTCTTTTGGTCTAATTTTGAAAGTCTGCAACCGTGTAGTTCTTTCAGGAGCAACGATCTAGCTAATCTTTCTTTTAAAAATTTTCGAAGTTTATTTTGTGCCAGATCATTTAATCTGTTGTATGAACATTTCCTCTTCATGGCAATTCGTTAAAATTACGGACATTAAAAATACGATTTATTTTCCTGAAACCAGTCACTGACTACTTCAGGCGTGTAAATTCGTAAATGAATTCATCCTGTTTTGTTAAAATTACCGGTATGTTTCCTCGTTATTATCCTCTATCATTACCCTTCTTGGCATGAGTAAACCAACTGTTCATTTTGACCCCAATGCCCCACGCCACTATAAACTTGCGAGTTACTTACTGTAAGGGTCCGTAACAGTAGCTTGATCACTACTCTTACACACTGAGCCGCTGAGGTGTTTTTAATGCATCATCATCATTATTATCATCGTATATGAAATCCATCATTATGGACGCTGCAAAAATACTCTGCTCCATCTACCGCTACACAAGTTACCTCAATCCTCCTGCCATACTCTTATAGATTCAAGAGTCAAATCAGGCCAAAAATGGTACATTGCTGCTACAACTGAGCCGTGGCTGCTCAATCCTTACTTTCGACCGAGTTCAAAGTATGCACTCGGCGTTATGGGTGAGGAATTGTTTTCCACCCTACAACCACTTTCTCCACAGACGAAATGTTGCTAGCCTCTATTTCATTTTCATGGCAGACGTTCGAGCGAAGTAAATACCTTTGTTCCGCCAGTCCAGACATTAATATCGAAGTCCCGCTATATGGAGTCAACTCATCCATATTTTTTTCATATTCGTTTGGTAAGGAATAAGTTCCTAAGACCTATTAAAATGGGAAGCGGATTCCTGAAGAGAAACTTCCTTGATTACTAAAATCTTAATCTCTTCAAGGTGAAGGTCAACTGTTATCTATCCTAAATATTTTCATAAGAACAACACTTTCATAATATGCAACACTTAAACCCTCTTTTGCTTTCTTTTTCTTCTAATTCCAGCTCCGAATCACTGCCAGTGATTTTCACCTGCGAAAGCCGAATACCTTCATGCTGTCAAGCCAGACTTCTTAAATAGTGAAAAATCGGCTCCGATTTAAATCCTAAATTTGATACTCTTTCCTCGTTGGTTAAACAGTCGCAAAATGCATCTCCTTAAACCACACGCGTTTGCAAGCATTATTTAGGCGTGTTAGCCTTTTTTTATGAAGGCCAAACTTTATACATATCTTTTTTTTTTTTTGTAAACCATCAGTTTGTTGGTTCTTTTTCAACATAAACTTATTTATGCAAAGACATACATTGTCGTTTATATATATATATATATATATATATATATATATATATATATATATATATATATATATATATATGTAAGTGTGTGTGTGTGAGTGTGGTTTTGTTCTTTGACATTTTATTACCCGGACTCGCATACAGAGTCCACCATTTCTGGAGTGGGATAAATATACCAGAAAACACGTGTTTTCGACCTAAATACATGACTAGCATACACCTGCAACAATATTACATATGTCTCATATATACAAAGTTTTACACATTAAATTTTATTCAACCCATTTTTTTTTTACTGTCTTCATTATAGTAGATTTTTATTTAACACATACGTTTTAGTAACTTTCCTTTTTTAATAAGTTTTTTTTAAACTCCACTTAAAAGAAAGTTTAAGAAACAAACCTATTCTTTTAATTTTATTTTTAAAATTTACGCTTTAATCATTTTTATATAATTTTGCATTTGTTTTTTATGATAGAAATTTGTCTAATTCCACTTACCACGTCGATATCCGTTACCCTGCCCGCCCATACATTTATAATATTAGGTTGGTGCGAAAATAATGTCGTTTTCTCACATATTAACATATGTGAGAAAACGACATTATTTTTGCACCAACCTAATAATATTTACTTGTCCATTTTTGCATTCTATTTTCCGTGGAACAGAAATATTGTAAAATTGTTGTTTAATAAAGTGTGGTAGTCATGCGTGTTTTTAATTTCTGTAATGAAGAGAGATTGACGTTAATTTATGGGAGTCAATTGGCCATATATTAATATAAGTATGGGAAAAATCCTATGCATGTACAATAAATAGTTCCGTAGAAAAGCTACGCTCAGCAATAATGAGGCATCGGGACTCTTGTGAATAGAGCCCCGCATTTAAGGAGAGCTGAATATTAAGTCACGTATGCTTAAACAAATTGGGTTAAGAGCTTCTGAAGAGAAAGAAACACAAAGATGGTATTTGCAGACAATTCTACTGAAGGCACCACTCAAAATTATAAAGGAGGACAAATACTTAATATCAGAAAGAGACAAGTCTAAATTTATGGAGGGATTGAAGAATTTGATACTCACACAATATATTGAAAACAAGAGAGCAGGAGAGAAAACTGGAGAAACCTACTTAGCGAGTGTGTGTAAATGTATGGCTAAACAGAGATTGAAAGTGATAAAGAGACGAAATATTGCTAAGAGCTACAAAGGCTTGGGAGTTGTGAAGAGCCAAGATCGCCCACGTCGAGTGAGGCGGTATATAAACTATCTAAAATGTATCATTAATTTATACAGCCTATTAATTACGTAGTTAAGATACTAGAAATTCGACAAGAACTTCACTGTTCATTCCATGATATAAGAATCTGGAAGGTTTTTACTAATATTTTTTAGTGCCATGGAACTTCATACTATGTGTCGTATGGCCGGTTCATTTCAGATGAGAAGGGCAAATACATCCGGCAGAATTAAAAACAAGATTTGTAAAAAGGACGGATGGGCAATCGAATAAGTTTCAGTGTCATGTAATACCAATCCGCCAATATGGCAGTTCATGATAGACAATTTCTACACAGATGAAGAGACTTGAGGCAACGGAGACCTGGTTCTATAGAAGGATGCTGAGAATACAAGAGACGGAACATAGGAGCGTCCATGAAGTTTTGAAGAAAATAGAAACAAAAAGACGCTTATACTTTGAATTTGAAAGAGATTTGAAATTACTCGAACACACTATGTGGAAAGAGGGCTTGGAGAATCAGACATACATTCAGGACATACCGGAAGCAAAAGGAGCAGAGTGAAAACCTACCTAACAAACTTGCGAAAATTGACGACAGAATAGCGATGAGGAAGGTAAAAAGACAAACATTGCTAAAGCTACTGTAGGAAGTTGTGAATGGCTATAATCGCCTGTGTACTAAAGGGATATGGCCCATAGAAGAAAAGAGTTGAGCGGAATGGAATGGAGTACATAAAATACAAGAGATTGCGCCGAATATGCACAATGAAAGTTAATTAGAGATTGACGTCAATCTGTGTAGACGGCTCCTTATATGTCTTGTTTTACAAGACGCAAACACGAATTCATACAATTTGAATAATTCCAACCAATCACAAGCATTCCTGCCTAAAACAAAAAGTCGTCAATGAGAGAAAAAATGCTGACAACAATCCTTTCTTCAAATGAATTTTGACACCCAGGCAAACTTTTCATATATAAAATCCATCGCTAAGGACACTGGAAAAAATACTCTGCTCCATCTACCGCTACAGAAATTACCTCACTGCTCCTGTCACACTCTTATTGATACAAGAGTCAAATCAGGTCAAAAATGGAACATTGCTGTTACATCAGGAACGAAGCTGCTCAATCCTTACTTTCGACCGAGTTCAAAAGCATGTACACGGCGTTATGTGTGATGAATTGTTTTCCACCCTACAACCACTTTCTCCACAGACGAATTGTCGAACAATCACGTGATCAAGATAAACACTCAGTTGTGGAGCAAGCTGAGGTAAAAAGTAATCCAACCTTGAGGAAGAGAGCTATTTATGGTGCAATGGAGCATCTCATTGTGCTAAAGTGGGATAGTCCATTGCTTGGGCTGTGATTGGCTGCTGGTACCTGAGTGGAGGTATTTCTATATAAATACCAGCTTGATTCATTAGTTAGTTTGCAGGGTTTGTATTAAGTTACAACCTGCTTTATTTTTGTCTGCCAGCTGGACGCTAGCTGGGACTCTTACACCGGTAAGTGCTGTTTATTGTCTTGTTATTCTACATCTCCTTCCCTCCATCGCGTGTCGGTAGTGGCCTTTGGGGAGGGATGAGTTCCTTTAAACCTGGCTGGTTGTGTGGAAGTAGTCTGGACAATGCCCGAGGGGGTTTTGTCCGTGTTATTGTAGACGGCTGAGCAGTGTTTGATGTTATTCCAGCGTCGAATGTTTGTGGCACTGGTGTAGGGGTATCGGGTAAGGCACTAGGTCTTGGAACTGGGATTGTTGGTGTATCCAGTTTCCTGAGAAATCGGCGATTTCGTAAGGTAATTCTACCTGATCCGTCAATTCTGATACGGTATTGGTGGTTGGGGAGGGTTTCAATGACCTGACCTGTTGTGTCCCATCGGCGGGTTGTTGGTCGTTGTAGTGCCACTATTTGTCCTTTTTGAAGGGGATTTAAGGTGTGTGCTGTTCTGTTGTATTGCTCTATGAGACGAGCGTTCCGCCGTGACAGACTTAACTCGCGATTTTGGGCTGCAGTTATCCAATTCGCGTGTGGCTTATAGAGTGTGGGGTGGGATGGTATGTAGTCACGTAGTCGGCGGTGGAGTAGTAGTTGAGCAGGGGATAGCCCAATGTTTTGAATGGGCGTATTCCTGTATTGGAGGATGGCTCTTGCTGCACGGTTATTGTCCAATGATCCTTGTGCTCCTGTGTTGCCATTTACGATTCTCTTGGCCGTTTTGACAGCGAGCTCTGCACGACCATTGGATTGTGGGTAACCAGCAGATGATAACCTGTGTTTAACAGCCCAGTCTTTTAAAAATTGCTTGATAATGGAAGAGATGTGAAGGGTGGCCCACCATCACTGCTGAGTTCATCAGGAGCGCCGTAGGTTTGAAATATGTCCCGGCAAATCGAAATAATTCTTGAGGCAGTTGATTCTCCGTGGCTCAAGTGGTATAGATTCAGCCAGCCTGTTAACCTGTCAGCGCATGCTAAGTAACCATGGTTCCCAACATGGAAGATGTCCATGACGATTTGCTGAAATGGCCAATCAGGAGATGGTGTCAGATTGATTGGCTCTTTTGGTTGACTCGGGGCATTTTTTGAGCAAAACGTACAACCTGCTCTAATGTTACGAATTGAAGCATTCATCCCGGGCCAATAAACAGATTCATTGGCACGTGCCTTCATGCCAACTTCACCTTGGTGTGCAGAATGTAGGCTATGTAATACTTTTGCGCGTTGTGAGGTGGGGATAACAATTCTTTGATCTAAGAGCACTAATCCGTCGTCAACACTTAGGCGGTGCCTCACTTCCCAGTATTCACGGATTTCAGGTGCAGTGAGGATGCGCGTCCTTTGGAATCCATTTTGTATTACTTCAATTAATTTTTTGTACTGCGGGTCGCTGTGTCCCGCCGCACGGATAACGTTTGGTGAGATGAGCTCCAGGTTGTCGTTTGCACCGAATGTTGCTAATAGGGTTGTTGATTTGACCCAGTCATCCATGTTGTCAGACTCTATGATGTCTGATTGAGAGGGTTCAGCAGTGAATACATTTAGGAGTGCTTGTGATATGTCTGCTGGGTTACGTGAGACAGCATCAGAGGCTCTGTGCCATTTCCCAGGGCAGTACTGAATGGTGAATCTGTACCTGAGTGTTTTCTCCTTTAACCTGAATAATCGGGGGTTTTGGATTTTACTAAGGTCTCTATCTCCGAATAATCCTTTTAGTGGTTCATGATCTGTAACCACTATGAGATTCGGGCAACCCATTACAAAAATGCGACACTTTTCCAATGCCCATGCAATTGCTGCTGCCTCGCCTTCAATAGGTGCATATCTGCGTTCAGCATCAATGCAGAATCTGCTACCAGCAAATATCAGGCGCCAACCTTCAGGGCAGCAAACTGGAGCTTTGTCAGTGGTGCATGAGCAATACTTCTGTAGAAGTAGGAAGCCCATTCCTTCTTTGCTCCAATCTGGGGCAAGGCAGGTTATTCGTTCTTTTTGAAATGTTGCGATGCCTTTTCGGACTAAGTCAACTATTACCTTCTTTGACTGCTGAAATGCATCCTCGAGGCTTTTATTCCATGTAAAGTGAGAATCTCGTTTTACGAGATCACGAAATGGAAGCATGACTGGGCTCAGTGAGTATGCCCAAGCGACTTGGTTGACCAGACCAAACCATGATCTGGCATCGGTGAGCGTTTTTGGTATTGGGAAGCTTAATATTGCCTCCAGCATGGATTTAGAAGGGGTTACACCAGAGGATGTTATCTGGAGGCCACCAAACTGCACTGTGTCTTGGCAAAATTGGAATTTTTCCGTATTTAGTATGATGCCGTTTTTTGCACAATGAAGGAGGAAATCGAAGGTGTGAAAAAAGGCTCCTTCAATGTCAGAGTCATAGAGTAGGGTGTCATCTACGATTTTTACTTTGCGGGGGATGTCTTTTATTACTTCATCATACCTTCGGGTGTAGGCATCTCCAGATGCTAGGTAACCTTGTGGCATCCTCAGGTACATGAACCTTCCCCATTCTGTAATGAAGGTGGTGAGTGGCTGGGACTCTTTATCTAAGGGGATGGAGTGATATCCATCAACAGCATCCAACACCGTTTTCTTTTGTTTAGGTGGCACTTGCAGTGCTAGCTGGAATGGTGACCCTGTATGGTGTGTTTCCCGTTTGCACTGTGAATTCAGGTGTTGGTAGTCTATGGTTCTTCGTGGTTTGCCATTTTTCTTGGCAGTAATTACCATAGTGCTACACCAATCAGTGGGCATGCCGACGGGTACTGGGGTTATGATGCCCCTTTTCACATCTTCCCAAAGGGCCTGTCTTACGGGCTCTTTGAAGTGAAAAGGCACAGGAATTGGGTTATGTCTGGCTTTGGGGACTGCTCCTTCTTTGAGGTGTATATGTGCATTGGGGCCAGACATTGGTGGGAATTCACCATTGTTCTTGAACGCCGTTTCGGCGAATTGATTCAATAGCCAATTCTTGAGTCTATCAATGTTTTGTTCTGTTGGGGAAAAAGGGAGTTTTTTGGGACGCGTTGGAAGTTGTCCCTCGACTTTGCATTGTTTAGTGCTTGCGTCCGATTTTTTATGTGTGCTTGTCAAGGGCAGGTGTTGCATTGCTGTTTGGGGTAATATTGTAGTCGTCGGCTTAGGAAAGTCTTTGGACAGTATCCCTACATCAATGCAGGCTGCTTTGCTGAAGTATAGCCGCTGAATCTTTTTGCATATGTATAGGGCTTGTTTAGTTGTTCTTCCTTGGACGATGAATTCCACAGGGAGCCAACCCTGACAGACAAGTGTAAAGCCTCCCACAGCTCGAACGACTTTTTTTGATGGAATGAGGTTGTTGATAGTGAGCCCCATATTCAGAAGGTGCTTAAGTCCCCCGAGACATATGGTGGCCCCACTGTCAGGAAAGATCGTCATCCTAGTGCTGTGATTTCTGGGGATATTCTTAACTTGTCTGGGATCCGGTTTTGGTGAGAACGGAACAACATACGCATCAATTTCCCTTACCTGGCATGTGTCTTTAGATGTATACGTGCCTGTCGTTTGATTGAATGTGATGTGGGCAATAAATGTGTCCATGGCAGCTTCATTAGCCTCTGGGCTTTTCCTGACCGCTTGAGCTAGTTTCTTAGCCCGACATACCCTCGATAGGTGATTGGGCTTCCCACAGTTACTACATGTTTGTCCCCATGCTGGGCATTTTAGCCGGCGGGATCCAGTTCCTGAGGTGCTATGCTGGTGGCTGCCACAACCTAAGCAAGCCTGCTGGTTTGGTTTAACATTGCAGTTGCCATAGGTGCTGGTACGGATCCCCTCGTTGGCTTGTGGTGTACCCTTCTGTCTGCGGTATGTTGATAGCCGAGCAGCAGCTGTATCTGAAGCGCCGGCCATTGAGGTTTGGTCTCGCAATGCTGATTCGAATGCCTCAGCATGACGGATATTTTGCTCAAGGGATTTAAGTGCCCCAGCTTTGGCCAGTAGGTCAGCCTGGAGTGTGTCATTTGCTATTCCACGGATGATCTGGTCCTTGATGTATATATCAGACAGGTCATGCTCACACGAGGGGCAGGTAAAGTTACAATCAACGGCTATGGCTCTGAGGCGGACAAGGTAACTTTGTATTGGCTCATCCGCATCCTGAAACATGGAGGCAAAAGCAAGGCGATGGACAATAGGACTTGACCTCTGGGTGACCAATGCTTCTACCATGTCAAGTAGCTTATCTGGATCAGTGGTAAAGAAGTCAGGGTGTGTGTTGATTATGGCATTTTGCACAGCTTCATCAGCACAATTGTATAAGTGAATATTAGCTTGGGAGCTTGGCATATTCGTCATCTTGGTAAAGACATCCCAGTCAATTCGGAACTTCCTGAATTGCTGTGGTGTCATCTCGAGATTGAGATGAGGAGGCTTGGCTGCTAGTGCCTGAATACGGGTTGTCTGGGTGGTGGATTCCTTAGCCTGCTTGATGATACACAGGGCTTCTCCAATTAAAGTGACTCCCAGCTCCTTAAGCATAGATCGATCCAGCATTTGAAGGCTCTCGATTGTCAGCTTCTCATCCGCAAACCTTGTTGCATGAGTTTTGGCCGAGTGAGTGGATATGCCTGCTTCAATGAAGAAGAGTTCCCAATTTTCGGGTGTCAATAATCCTGTTCGCAGCGCCATGTCGAACAATCACGTGATCAAGATAAACACTCAGTTGTGGAGCAAGCTGAGGTAAAAAGTAATCCAACCTTGAGGAAGAGAGCTATTTATGGTGCAATGGAGCATCTCATTGTGCTAAAGTGGGATAGTCCATTGCTTGGGCTGTGATTGGCTGCTGGTACCTGAGTGGAGGTATTTCTATATAAATACCAGCTTGATTCATTAGTTAGTTTGCAGGGTTTGTATTAAGTTACAACCTGCTTTATTTTTGTCTGCCAGCTGGACGCTAGCTGGGACTCTTACACCGGTAAGTGCTGTTTATTGTCTTGTTATTCTACACCTCTATTTCATTTTCATGGCAGACGTTCGAGTGAAGTAAATACCTTTGTTCCGCCAGTCCAGGCATTAATAGCTAAGTCCCGACATGACACGTATATTGAGTCAACTCATCCCCTTTTCTTTCATATTCGATTGGTAAGGAATAAATTCAATTTAGTTCCTTCCTAAGACCTATTAAAATGGGAAGCGGATTCCTGAAGAGATGCTTCCTTGATTAATAAAATCTTAACCCCTTCAAGGTGAAGGTCAACCGATATCTATCCTACATATTTTCATAATATGCAACACTTGCATCCCCACTATACGCCAGCTACAACATCCCCAATTAGTAACTCTCTACCCTGAGTGGCACTTAGACCCTCTTTTAGGTGAACAATAGTAAAAAAAAAAAAAAAAAAAAAAAAACATACAAGGTTGTGCTGCATTTCTACTAATTAATTTTCTGTCACTTGCACAAAAAAGCAATGACTTAATTCTGTCCCTAAATTTGTAGAATTTTCAGCTTTCTCTTTGTCGCCTGCTATTAGGTTTTCTTCGTTTGAGTCATTTCAGGCGAGAAGGGCAAATACATCCGGCAAAATTAAAAACAAGATTTATAAAATGGACGGATAATCTTGTAGTTTCAGCGGTCATCGGCCCGTATGGTCGGGTTATCGGTGACTAAGCTGTTATTTTAGTTTGGAGGTTAATTCGAGATCTAGCAGAATTCAAAAACAAGATTTATAAAAACGGCGGATGAGCCTTCTAGTAAGGTCATCGGTAACTACGCCGTTTCCTTCACCAGCCGTTTTTGCTGTGGAGGAGGGTAATAAAACATCCATCAGAATTTAAAATAGGATGTGTGGAAATTGCGAGGGAATCTTCTCGTAAGGTCAGCGGTCAACAGCCCGAATAGTCGGGTCATTGGTGACTAAGCAGTTTTCTCAACTAGGCTTTTTTGGTGTAATCTGACAGCCAGCAGAATTAAAACTTGTGTAGAAAGGTCGGATGAACCTTCTTGTAAGGTCAGAGGCTTTTAGAGTAGAGTCATCGGTAACTAAGCCGTTTCCTCCACCAAGTGTTTTTGGTGAGGAGGGTAATTAGACATCCAGCCAGAAAAACATGAAATGAAAAATATTTACCCTTTTTCAACTGATAAATTCCGTTAAAAGTAACGTATACTGTACGGAATAAATTATTTAAAGTTGAAATAAAAATGTGTTCTTTGAAAAGTCATTAAAGATTTTCAAAAGATAATTTATAGAATTAAAGCAAGAAATATATTGCCTATTATGTCCACAGCATGATCGGATTCAGATATACACAGCCCGACTAGTCACTTTAATTTTTTTTTTTTTACTTTCTTTGTTTCTTCTTTCTTATGAATAATATCAACGAAATGTATTTTGGTTAATATTTTGGGGCACGGAGTTAAAACAATATTGCATTCAGCTGAAGTCAATATTGAAAACGACGTACAACGATGCTTTAAAATAGATATAACTGAATGTTAACTAACTCGGGCTGACTTTATATATATTTCCATTGAATATTTATTGGTTTAGCTGTGTTCAATGTAAAATATTTACAGTTGGGTAAATGACATTTTCATTTATAAAGAGGTTCTGTTGTTGATAAAAAGTCTCCTGCACATGTGTCGGTTTATTAAGATTTTAATAAAGTTAACCATAAGCAATTGAACATTGATTTAAATATAAATTCAATGTCTTATCAAAATACTCGACAATGAGAGTAACTTTCATAAGAGAAAATTAAAAAAAATATATATGTAAGCTATGATCCAATTGAAAGCCATTGTCATTATCTACGATATGGCTGCAGGCGAAGTATAATTTTTAAATGGAAAATGGGGACTATTAGATACAGTGTTGGTGTGAATAAGTTAGCGGGAATAATGAAAACTTATCGAAGTGACTCATCCTGACGGTATATTTCCCAAACGAGACGAAACAAGCAAGCACAACCTTCTCCATCGAAGTGCTACGCTTGAGCAGCGGAAAAGCGAACAAAAGATGAAAAATGCACACATAGACACTGACACACATAATCGTTTAAGGGTCGCTTAAACGCGTGAAACTCATGAAAAAGAGAAAATATCCGACAATATTTAACCTTTGTACCAGAAAAACAAAACAAAAAAAAAATAACAAAAAAAAAACCGTGTGTTAAAAGGACGGTTATTGCTTCAGATTCAATACGAATCACTAAACGCAGAAGGACATTTTAGTTTTAAATATTTTAGATTGGGAATTAATGTTCATTTGTTTTTTCGTTCTTGTTTTGTTTTTTGTCAAAGATGACGCCTAGGAACTTGTGTTGTTCCACTACTGAGATTTCTGCTCCGTCTAATTTTAAACAGGTGTCGTTTTGCATGTTTTTTTTAATTTGCAGAAATGTAGGCATTTGGGTTTTGTTTTGGAAGAGGTAAAACCTTTTCCAGTGGCCCTATTGTGCATTTTATTGTGGCATAATTGTATTTTCTTCTATGCTATGCATATGTCGAGATCTGTTCATTATTAGAAAGTCGTCAACATAGAGGAAGCATTTTATTCATGGGTTTAGGGATTTAACTAGTTACCAACGTGATATCGCTAGAAAATGAGCATAGCAGGATAATAACGGCCTTAAACTTGACGAAAACAAAGTTTTATCGTCTAAATGTTTATGTTTTTATAAAGAGGAAGGAAATAAGAAATTTTTAATTATTTTTCAAAATTTTTCTGTCTTTATTAGAGCATTCTAACTTCTGATTGAAAAACATCATTTCTCTTCATCAACGAATGTCCTACCAAATAACATGGCGGATTTTTTGTGCATTTTTAATGGCAGTCATTAATTTTGAAAATCTTGCAAAAATAAAAATAATTGTCGGATTTTAATGAAACTTTCAAAAACTATTCATAAATGATGGAAATTATTATAAATATGTTTATTTTTTTGAAGTCATGGTAAATTTTTTTTATATTTTTTACCCCTCCACCCAACTAATTTTATGAAAACTCTTGAAATTCAAATGTGTACATTTTTAGTGATTAATTAGTTAAAAGCACAAGGCTTTGAGGAAAGCAAATCCTTTTTTAGTTGACACCCTTCTACCTTAAAATCAGCTCTGAATTGTAACATACAAAACTCAATAAAACAAACTTATTTTAGTTGCTTTTACTTGTTTTTATGAATATGGATAATATTGTCTGAAAGCAAAAAGCGTTTTCGATAAAAAAAAAGTTTTACACTAATTATTTTTTATTTCTTAAATGATTTTATTCTTTTTACATTAAAGTTGTTAAATATTCTAAAATTAATGAAAATGTTGTACAGTTTAGTCAATGGTATTATTAAGTAGATAAATATCATTACAGATTATGAAATAAAGCTGGTTACAATCAGCAATCTGCAAATAGATAAAAATCTAATATAACATGTTTTTTTGTGTCCAAAAATAGCTTAATTCAAATATACGGAAGACCGGAAGCTTCATAAAAACAATAGTCCGTCACGTGGTTTGCGTTGGTAGTAACATAAACATTTTGACACTGAAATTCTACTTTCGTCAAGTTTAAGACCGTTTTTATCATGCTATGCCTACTTAAAAATAACGAGGTAAATAAGTTGTTCACATAAAGCTAAACTGTCACTTGTGACCTTCCGTACTATAACTTTTCCTCCCGTAATATGTCAGTGCGCGATGACATGTCACTTGTCAATCAACACCGCTCTTAAGACCGGTTTTCTCTCATTTTAAAGTACATTTTTTCAGCGCAGAAAGTAAGTAATGTTTGTTTCAAAATTTTAAATAAACTTTATAATTTCTTAAATCATTTTTTTAAAAACTCAATTATTATTTTTTAAAAGAATTTTAAATGGAGTCTTTTACTTTTGTAAACAAAAGTTAAAAAATAAGGCTGACGATCGATTTTCTGTCAATTTTGCTGATCAAAAAAATACAAGATTTTTAACGAAAATTTTGAACGTGCTAGAAATTATTAAAAAATGTAAAAAAAATAATAAAAAAATACTTTGATCTTTCCTCTTGATAATAACATAAACATTTAGACGATAAAAAATTATTTTGATCAAGTTTGAGGCCGTTATTATCTGCTATGCTCATTTTCTAGCGATCTCATGTTGGTACCTAGATTTAACTATGGAGTTAATATATACGCAGAATAGGGTCACCGAAAGAATGTTTCTTTGTGGAACTTCTTGATGCTGCAATTCTGATAGCGTGTTTCCTATACGGACTTGAAATCTTTGGTCTTCCAGGAAATTCTCTATGAATTGACTCGGCCTTCTTTTTAGGCCCAGTTCATGCAACGCTTTCAAGATACCAAATCGTGTCGTACACTTTTTCTAAGTCAAAAAAATGCCTGCAATGAGATGTTCCTCCTAAGTGAAGGCTTCCCTTACAAAGGTTTCTAAGCCTATTAAATGGTACATGATGCTTCATTTTTTTCCCATAAAAGCCCACCTGATGGTCGCTTTTTAAGACTTTAGTTTCCAGATACGAAGCCAACCTGTTGCTGAGCATTCTCTCCGTAGTTTTACATAGGCAAATAGTTAATCTTATCCGTATGTAGTTTCCAGTGTCTGAGTCATCCTTTCCAGGTTTTGGAATAGGGGTGATGAATGATTGTCTCAACATTTCGGGGAAGTTACCATGTATCCATATGTTACTATACATTTTTAATTAATAGTTGTAATGCTTTGTTGGGTATCTGTTTTAGAAATTCGTAGTGGATATCATCTGGGCCCACAGCTGTATTGTGGGCTTTCTTTAAATATTCATTTAGTTCCTCTAGAGTAAATGGTAGCGTATAGCACTCTGTATTACTTGATTTAAAGTTTAGTTCTTGTTTTTTAGAAATTGTTGGCTACCATTCTTGGCAGATTAATTTTTAGAGATAGTTTAGGCTAGTTGGTCAGAGATTATCTTTTTCGATGGTTATTTTAAAATTATTTATCGAGAGATGTTTTACGGTGTTTGTTTGGTGTTTGCCTGCTATTTTCTTTATTATATTCCAGATATATAGACATTTTGTAGCAGAATTGAGTCTGTTGACGTAGTTTTTCGAGTATTCTTTTTCGTTTCTTTAATTATTTTCCGTACTACTGCTCGGAATTACTTAATCCGCAGCAAAATTAAAAGTTCTAGATTGTTTATTGAATTCTCTCAGAGCTGCTCTTCTTAGCCTGATGGAGTTTTTTTTACATCTCTCATTGAACCAAGGTCTGTTGCGTTTTTTTTTTTTTTTTCGTACTGAACTTTTTTGGAATGCATTTTCTTGCTATAGAGTTGAGGATTTCCGTGAAATGTTTTAAGTTTTTGATGTTTTTTTCCTCCAAATAGTTTTTCAGAACATTTCATTTTAAATTCTTCCCAGTTCACACCGCTTAAATTTCAATGGAGAGAATTTTTGTAATTATGTTCTGAGTTTGTAGAACGATAGGCAAGTAATGGCTACCGCATGTGTGTGCCAGTACCTTCCAAGAGAAAGCCATATAAATTGATGGATCACATTGGAATTAATCTATTTCCGATGAGCTGCCAGTAAATAGATTTATGTAAGTCGATGTTTTATCATAAATCGTTATTATTGTTTTTAAGGCCCTTTCCTTTTGGTTTGTGTCTTTACAACCTGTAACAAAGTCCCCTAGTATCATAAAAGGTGTTGGGATTTGTCTTATGATTTCATGAATTCCAGCTTCATTTACTGGTTCATTCGGTTGGGGTGTATACGGAGATGTTTATTGTCCTGTGTAAGGTCACTTTAACAGCAGTCGCCTTTAAATTACTTGTTAAATTTATTTTATTTTAAGGTACATCATTTCTAACTAGGATGGATGGAACGCCTGACGCTCAAAGTCCAGTGTCCTGTTTAGTTGTATTGAAGGTATTCTTTTATATTCAATTTATCATTTTGCTTAAGGAATATTTCCTGAAGGCAGAACAACTGCTACTGATAGAAGAAGCAGTTCATTTAAATTTTGTCTTTATTATATGACAATTCCATTGGATTATTTGATACATGATTTCTAAATATTTTCGGGATTTATGTAGTTGTGATTTCATTTACCGAGGTTTTGAGTTTGGATGTTTTGGCCGTTTGTCTGTTCTGGCTTTCCACCTCTATTTCTTCCAGTTTGTCAAATTGATTTTGGGTAGGAAATTAGTCACTTTAAATTTCTGGTTTTTCATTGGCTGGTTCTGTTTTTTTGTGGGGAGAGAAGTTCTTTTGTCTATCTTTAATGGTTTTTCGTGGATGGATAGGCGATCGCTGTGACCTTTGCTTTGTCGGAGATTTTGTATTTTTTGGAAGAATGGTTTGTGTTTGAGCGGCACATTTTGTATTTGTTTTTTCTTTATTATTTCAATTCTTTCATTGATTTTCTTTAGTGTTTCACTTTGTACTATTCTCTTGGAGCGTATGTATTTTCGGTAGTTTTGAAATTTGGGCCAGTCATTTGTTGCTAAGTGCACGAGCTTCTCAGTGAGGGCGCTGTAATTGTCAGATTGACTGATATTCATCGTGGTCAGTTTTTTTTTGCGTTATTTTTGCATAGGAAGGGCCTTTCATGTAGCTGTCTACTATTCGCCTTGCTTCCATAATTGAAACATTTCGTTTATGCTTCACCTCCACTATCTTCTTTTCCCTTTTTCAGAAGTCACATGATCATGAGTATAATGGATGGTTTTCCTGGCAGTTAGCACATCTTACTCTATAGTGGCATTCTTCCTTGTCGTCTGAATCCCTTTAGTAACATTTTCCACATGTTGGGTGACTCGTGCAGCTATCCCTATGATTGAACCATCTAACAATCTCATTGAAATTTCCATTAACGAAGAAGCTCTATGCAAGAAAATGAAATCAAATTTCAGCAAAAGGACCCTTCGGAAACTGTCGTCATATTATTGACAAGTTTAAATAATATAGTTGTTTAGCGTTTTGCTTTGACAGTGTGTAAGTTTACGACCACATCACATTGAAATATAGGTTTCCGTCTGATCACCGAAGTTAAGTAGTGTCGAGGCTGGTCAGTACCTAGATGGGTGACCGCTTGGGAATACCAGCTGCTGTAAGCTTGGATGTGCGAGTGGTGTAATAGATAATGGCTCGGAATTATTAATCGCAAAGCCGAGTTCCAATTCCCGTTGGGTTCATTATATTTTCTTACGCGAAAAATACCCATAGGAAAGGCATTAATCCGTATCTTCTCCCCCAGCTATAGACGAATTAATAAGATTTGAATCACTAAATGATTATTACCACACCCCTCCAATACTTACAATATAAAAATATCTTCTGGTTTTAAATAATCTGCAAAGGGTTGATAAGCCGTAGAAAACGAATCAATCAAATCATTTACTTATTTGGGCTTACGGCCACATCACGTTCAAACGCAACCACTGTAGTTAAGCAACATCAAGCATGGTCAGTATCTAGATGGGTGACCGCTTGGGAATACCCGAGGCGGTAAGCTTGGATATGTGGGTGGTGTAATGGATAACAGCTCGAAAGTGGAAATCGGAGAGCCGAGTTCCAATTCCCGTTGGGCTCGTTGTATTCACTTACGAGCAAATCCCTTTGGGAAATGTATGGATCCACCACTTTACCCAGATCTATGGATTAATTAGTAAGACTTTTATCACTGAACCATTATTATATAAAAAAAAACTCTTAAAATCTATAATTGTTTTCAAGCTTTAAATAACCTACAAAGGTTTGTTAAGCCATAAAATTGAATCAGTCAATCAATCAATTGACAATGTCACTAACATAAATAGAAAAAAATTACTTTGTCCTATGTCTTAATGATTCAGCGGACAAAAAAATCGTAGATAGGGCGAAGAGTGCATCAGTAAAACCAATAAAAAACAGTCCGTGAACAAATGATTTACATAAGCGAGCAGATGACATCGAATTTCAACAAAGCGAAACGTGAAACCCCTCGTTCGAGTATCACTGCATTGTAAATCTAGTCTCAGCATTTAGCTATTACATATCACCCACAAACCCCGCCGAATCGGTATGCAAGCAGTTACGCAGATACCAGCCGTTACAGGTTTTGAATTGTCTTTCTATCTACACTGTCAACCCGAGCTAGAGAGCTCAGTCTCTCCTGCTATTTTTCTGGAGGGTCAGGGTGGGGGTGAAGAGATAGATTCATATCTTTCCCAAGGGCATTTGTACAATAGTGTATGCATGCAATAACTTCGATCGGAATTTAAACTTAGCATGCCAATTCTACACCAGTAAGCACGACACAACACTCACACTCCAATGAGTCACTATCATTAAATCCATGTTTATAACTAGGTACCCCCAAAGAAAACGCGATACCTAATGTTTAAAATGAATCTTGAATATTAAAAAATCTTTTTTGATGCTTTTATTTATTTTTAATTTCAAGCTAATAGATTTGATTTAATATTTTCAATAAGTAATATGCTTTGCTATATTTCAAAACTAATTTAAATTGACTGAAATTAGTTTCCTTTGAGAAATTGCTAAAATCACTGATTTTACCGCCATTTTTTATCGCAATTTAATTCTCTTTATTATCATTATTATGATCAGAATTATCTTTATTTATCCTTAAAAACTAAAATATACTTTTCTGAAACATTATTTGAGGGATATAAGCTTTATTTAAAGTTTAATAAATGTGATTTGAAACAAATATTACTTTAATTTCAAAATAACGCAGAAATGCATTTTTAACACGGCTGTAGCTGCTTATTTTACGTGTTGACAGGTTGACAGTTTGAATGACAGACCCAACTTTATCTAATGTTTTTCTACGGTGTATGTTTCCGTAAATTTTACTTGAAGAATATAACGTAAGCTCCTTTTTATATCATTTTTAACTACCCTGTAATCTTAAAAATTTAGGAAAATATTCTCCGTAATCTAATGTTTTGTTGAATTTTACGTACTTTGGCTTGAAATTTACTATAATTATCGCTCTTACTTTCTAATAATGTCATGTATGGATGTCCGTATTTGCAAAAATTCTGCACGTTTATATACACAAAAATTTCAAAATTCTTTTTAAAATATTTGTGCTTGATGAATTGTTTTCCATTTATAGGGTATACAGTATTTATATAGTTAATAACAATATCACCTAACCTCTACAAAGGTAAACAGAATTTCAAAAGATTTAAAACTTTATGAATCATTATATTTTAAAATTAAATGAAATAATAATAGCTCTTTTCAACTACTTCCTTAAAATTCGGATTACTGAGGAAAAAATGAAACGAATTCGCGAGCCCTTATGAAATTTTCTTTGGACCAATAAAAAACTTGCTTTCACAGAAATTGAACGGTAAGATTGAAAGAAGGAGGAAAAGAATTCGCAAGCATATGTGAAATTGTTTTGGACGAATGAAAACTTTACCTGCACAGAAATTAGCCAGTCAGCAGAGAAAAAGAAGTAGCGAACCTAAGCGAAATTCTTTTTGAGATAAAATGAAGAGAAAAATTACATGAATAAGAGAAAAATGTCTGAAGTCACGTGAAAGGTTTTGTTTCCGTTCCCCGAGACAACCGTCGAAGTACTAGCTAGTGTAAAATTACTTACAAGTTATATTATTGGCCTCTAACCAAGCACGTAGCACTTTAAAGAATTTTCTCTTAACAATCCAAGGAAGCTAAGGATTACAAACTATCTGTCTTCATCTAGTTTTGATCTTATTTAAAACATATATCCCTTCGGTGAGCAACGACCTTTCTTACTTTTTATTTTGTGGTCATTTAATTTGTTGTATGAACATTTCCTCTTCATGACAATCCGTTAAAACTGCGGACTTTAAAAATTCTGATTTTTTTTCTGAAACGAGCTACTGACACTATTTCAAGCGTGTAATTTCACGAATAAATTCCTTATCTTGTTTTGTTAAAATTACCCGCGTGTTTCCTTATCATTATCATCCTTTATTAATCGAGTAAGTGTGGGTAAATCAACTGCTCATTTCAGCCACAAATCTCCACAATTCTTCGCGTGAATTCTGAAAACTTGTCACAATTAAATTAATTCCAGACCGCAGAATATCATTTCTGCTAAGACTATGGACCTGATTTTTTTAACGGTGAATCAAATTGTGGCGTTCCCTAATTACGAAGAAAATATTGTTACCAACGGTCGATTCACTTAAAAATATTTATGGAACATGAAATACTGTCGCTGGCTAAATGTTTTTCTGTCAATAAATCAATCAATCAATCCGTTAATAAATTTGATCAATTGATTGATTCTACGACTTATTAACCATTTACAGTGTTAGCAACTTATTTAAAGCCAGAAGATATTTTTACATTGTAAGAAGTCTTACTAATTAACCCATAACTGAGATTGGGGTGGGGAGAACAGGTGAATTCATACCACTCCCATTGTGGTAACTACCACCACCATTACATACGCACAGTACATAGAAATCATGCGACAAGCATTCATTGGTTGATCTCCTCAAAACTAGCTTTCTGATTGGTCAATTCCGACCAATCAGATATCCTGCATGCGAGGAATAATTTTCCCGCACACAAGCTTCTGAGCCTACCACGTGATACACAGTCATATATATAAAAAACACGAATAAGCTCCCTCGTGTTCTCTTCAGTCTCTCTTGCGTCCAAAATGTAACCTTCAAGAACTCTCGTCTTAACCTTGCGGACAGACGTTAAAGAACATTACCATTTCACGCAAGTACGAACTCTAAAATCTCTTCTGAACTCTTACCAACTTTACCAAATGCACAATTCCTTACATGCTAAAGGAACTTTATTCTTCTAAACTACAGTTTAATAATTACTTCATCTTTATGTGCTCAGGTACAAATATTTCCAAATCTAAGAGACATAACTCTATCAAACCTTCACCTTATATGCATGTACATCAACACTAATAAATTCAATTATTATGTTTTGAATCATTACATTCTGTTTCATACTATGTGCTATTTTACGTCAAATATAAATCGCATTGTGCACGCCACATTGGATTGTAACTTCCAGCGTCTTTGCTTTCCTTAATCACGCCTTTCCTAGCCAAACTTAAATATATGTAGCATTACCCCTACACCAAAGCCAGGGTATCTGCACATCATTGCAACTCAACTGTCCAATTAACAATTCTGACTAAGTATACCACCTGGTATTGCCAAGCGGTCACCCATATAGGTACTGGGCAAGCTCGATGTCGCTTAACTAACTTCGGTGATCGGATAGGAACCGAGGTTCCAACGTGTTGTGGACGTAAGCCTCATTCAGAGGAGCGTATAAAATGTATTCTTCGATAGAATTTCCCTAGGAGAATATATATATATATATATATATATATATATATATATATATATATATATATATATATATATATATATATATATATTCGAGAGAGAGAGAAGAACCTTTATAACGCTTTGCTACGGATTTTATGTAAGGGAGAGCACTTTATTTACTAGTTGATCGTTTTTTTGTAAATTATTTCCCTTGGATTTAGTTTATTCTTCAAATGAGAAGGAAGGTAAAATTCAGTTTCTTGGCCCGAACATTGCAAAGGATATTTTGGGGGACTAGCAATACCATCGCGTTAGTTCAAAAAAATTGTGCGTCGGATTAAGTTTCTTATAACGGCTAACTTATATCGTTCGGGACATTCACTGTTATAATTAAGAAGCCACGAGTTAAGTCTAGTGGGGTTTCTATATAGAGAAATAGTAAATTTATGTGTGCTGGAATTAATAAATACATCAAGGAATGGAATTTTATTATTAATATTAAGTTCTATTGTAAATTACTACTTGTGGTAAACACATAACCATCTCAGCCATAAAGCAGAGTCAACTCGTATATTTTCATACCATTTTACCATTTTACCATATTCCGGTGCTACATGATAACCAACAAATCCCCTTTCAACCAGGCTGGTGACATTCATTAACACAACAGCTGTACAGTCTTAACCTCGAAATTCAAAGTATCAGAACATTCCGAAAAGGGAACATTTTTTTCATTGAAATATTCATTTTTTTTTTGTAGTTTTATTAATGAAATTTAGTCAGTAATTCTCTGATTTTATAGTGGTGTGGGGTTTATGGATTAAAATGAGCAGTTGATTTACCCACGCCAAGAAGATTAATGGAGGACGATAATAACAAGGAAATACACGGGTAATTTTAACAAAACACAGTAAGGAATTTATTAACGAATTTTTACGCTTCAACTACAGTCAGTAACTAGTTTCAGGAAAATAAATCAGAAATTTGTAAAGCCTGTAGTTTTAACGAATTGTCATGAAGAGGTAATGTTCATACAACAGATTAAATGATCTGACACAAAATAAAATTAAAAATGTTCAAAACAAAGGTAATAGAGTTTTTTGTTCACAAAGGGGTTTACGCTTCCATATATTCAAATGTAGTCGAAGAGCAATAACTTGAATATGTCCTGTCTACACTAGACTAAAAAAGAAATGTTAAATATGAGTTCGGTTTACGTAAATCAAATAAACTTTAATAACTCAAAAGATTCTGAACCAATATTTGTCAAACACGCCCATTTCTACCATTAGTAAAATATTTAACTAAATGTTTTGCCATTTTTAATGGTTAGATGTTGAGATATTTGGAATTTAAGAAAATGAACTGACTGAAGTTAGTATGCAGATTAAACAAATATTTGCTTAGGGCCTCTGAAATCTAATAAAAACTATTTTGCTTTTTGTCTATATGTTGAAACAAGCAAGAATACCAAAACTTTCTGAAAAATAGAAAATAAAGTTATTGAATGAGGGAATGTCCAAATTGCAGATATCAAAAGAACCTTGCAGAGATCATCGAATAATAAAGAAGGCTGTTGAAAATATAAGTTGAGAACTCCAAGGAAACGAAAAGGCTTTAAAAACTTGCTTCTTCGAGATGAACTTAAACTAAAGTGAGTTTTAACAAAACAATCACTTTTGACCAGCGTTCAGGTCTTTGAAAAGCTGGAATTGAGGGAGTCAAGAAAGACAAAATGTGTAGAATACTTTGTGTATTGGGATCTGTTAAAAAATCTTTTCGACAACCTCCTCTCAATAAAGCAAATATTTTAAAGCGTCGAAATTGGGCCAAGAAATACATGAAAATTAACGTTTCTCAAGTAATTTTCACGGACGAATCTCAAGGGATATGTGATGGACCTGATGGATTGGTCAACAGATGGATTTTCAGACATGCCCCTACGGCTAAAAGAAGGCAACAATGCTCCTTCTCCTGTATCTACGCTTAACTGTGAATTCTTTGGGTAGAAAAGATTTACAGGAGAAAAGATAATGGTATGGCCACCATCGAGTTCTGAACTGAATCCGATCGAAAATCTATGGCTAGTTGTGAAGATGAAATTGTATGAAGGTAGCAAACAATATAATGGCAAATCAAACCGATGGTAAGCAATTAAAATTACCATGTCGGAAATTAAACCCGCTGAAGTAAAAAAAAATTACAAAATCAATGGTTAATAGATAACTGGCTGTTATTGAGAAGAAGGTTCACTATATTAAAATCTAAAGGATTCAAATATTTACCATATGTGTTTGTTATTTGTTCTATTATGTGTTGATCAATTTTTGATGATTTTATTAACCTTTTATTAAAGTAAAATGTAATTATTTGGTTTTGCCTAATAGCATCAGGCGGCAGTTTTTTTTTTAGAATACATCAAATAACTTCAATAAAACATATTGATACTAGATAAAATTTTAACTCAGGTTTTGTTTTGACATCTAAATTGATTGTTTAAAATTTGACAATTTTTGAAAACTAAATTTGAATTATTGAAGTTTATATGATTTGCTTAATAATAAGGGGGCAGAGTCAATGATTTACTTAATAGCTTAATAATAAGTGTGTAGAGTCAAATAGGTAGTCCAGTTTATACCCGAGTCCCTTTTTGAAGCGCGTTTAAACCATCTACAGTGAATACGGTCAACGTATTTAGTCAGGGCCGGTGCAAGGGTCTCGTGGGCACTCACTAAATCTATGATACAGGCCCACTCCACTTTACTAGAATTCAATTTTCATAAAGTAGGATTTATATAACATACTAATTTTATTCTAGCCTAATTATGTACAATTCAACTAGAAAAATTGAAAATAAATACAATGTACCTAAATGCAAATCAGAGACATGTCATAATTGATCATTCCATAAAAACTAGAGACATGTCATAATAGATCATTCCATCTTAAATAAATCAGCAATGTCTTGTGGTAATTTTTAGTATCAACATGAGATTTTCTTTCTAAAGATTTGAATAATTTTAACACATTCATCATTATGGATAAAAACTAGTGAATTTTATTATAGTTTTTATTTTGTGACTGAGCATGAGCAAAACAAATTCAAATTTGGATATCCCCCCCCCCAAAAAAAAAACTCCAGGAAGACGTCAAAATCCATGAACATTTTTCATCCCTTCATAGTCAGTTGTACTTCGTTTTATTTGTAACATATATAAATGTAGGTAGAAAAAAAGGGAAATGTTGATAAGATAGCGAGGGTCACAAAGCACTGCCCGGGGCCCCCAGTCAAGTTTGCTTCCCCTGGTAGGAGGATTCGGGGATAGTAAACACTGGTCCTGCTGATGATAAATACCCAACTGCATCAACCACCAATTATTCGCAAAATGTAAAGATACAAAAATTGGCTCATGAGATGGAAGGAAGATTGTGCTGCGCCAGTCTTCCAAATGGATGTGGGTAATGCCTGCTTTGAACACTACTTCAGCTATCAAGTATTTAAGTATTTCCAAAACAGCAAATATTTCCTCATTTCTTCACAGGATGGAAGGAAAACTGTGCTAAACAAGCCTCGCAAGTGGGATGGGCCAGTCTTGAAAAATTACTTCAACTATCGACTCGGCAGACTTGAGTAATTTTATATGAGGAATGTTAATTGATTTCGAAGTAGTCTATTCGTTTTGTTGTCTTGTTATATAACACGTGATCAACTTCTTAGTTTACTATAAGCTTTATATATCTTCTACTTAACTCATGCAAATAGGTACGACCTATACACGTTATATACTTAATTATTTTCTGGAGATTATGTGTCAAATGTCCCCATTTAAAACGTAACCACACCTTGTCATAACGGATGTTGTTGGTCGGATTTCAAAATCTACACCTGCTTCTCTTTACATTTTTATGCAAAGTGTCCATTTTGTCACCTTTTACGAAACTCTTTTAAAACAAATTCCAAGTCAAAGTCAAACATTTTTTAAAATTTTGTCAATTTGTTTAATTCGTTTTTGCAAGTGGACATTATCATTTCGAATAAAATATTTTAACATCATTCATTTTTTAAAGTACATTTCATTTCCTCTACGAACCAATACGATCCAGGACGTTTACATTGTTAGCTTGCATTCAACATATATCATTGACAAACTGGGAATAACGAATAGTCGTTCGAGTACATCTTAGTTTATTCACGTTTCAACAATTTTTTTTTTTTTTTTTTTTGCCCACACCTTATTTTAAAAAGAGTTTTGAAATTTTGTGTATATAAACGTGCAGAATTTTGTAAATACGGACGTCCATGCACGACATTATCAGAAAATAAGAGCGATAACTATAGTAAATTTAAAGCCAAAGTGCCGAAAATACAATAAAACGTTAGATTACGAATAATGATTTCTTAAATTTTTAAAATTACCGAGTAGTTAAAAATGATTTAAAAAAAGCTCACGCTATATTCTTCAAGTAAATTTTATAGAAACACACACCGTAGAAAAACATTAGATAAACTTGGGTCTGTCATTCAAACTGTCAACCTGTCAACACGTAAAATAAGCAGCTACAGCCGTGTTAAAAATGCATTTCTGCGTTATTTTGAAATTAAAGTAATATTTGTTTCAAATCACATTTATTAAACTTTAAATAAAGCTAATATCCCTCAAATAATGTTTCAGAAAAGTATATTTTAGTTTTTAAAGATAAATAAAGATAATTCTGATCATAATAATGATAATAAAGATAATTAAATTGCGATAAAAAATGGCTAAAAATGGCGGTAAAATCAGTGATTTTAGAAATTTCCCAAAGGAAACTAATTTCAGTCAATTTAAATTAGTTTTGAAATATAGCGAAGTATATTACTTATTGAAAATATTAAATCAAATCTATTAGCTTGAAATTAAAAATAAATAAAACCTTCAAAAAAGATTTTTTAATATTCAAGATACATTTTAAACATTAGGTATGGTGTTTTCTTTGGGGGTACCTAGTTATAAACATGGAGTTAATGACAGTCCCTCATTGGAGTGTGAGTGTTGTGTCGTGGTTACTGGTGTAGAATTGGCATGCAATGTTTAAATTCTGATCGAAGTTATTGCATGCACTATTGCACAAATGCCTTTGGGAAAGATATGAATCTATCTCTTCAACCCCCACCCTGACCCTCCAGAAAAATAGCAGGAGAGACTGAGCTCTCTAGCTCGGGTTGACAGTGTAGATAGAAAGACAATTCAAAACCTGTAACGGCTGGTATCTGCGTAACTGCTTGCATACCGATTCAGCGGGGTTTGTGGGTGACATGTAATGACTAAATGCTGAGACTAGATTTACAATGCAGTGATACTCGAACGAGGTGTTTGAAATTTCGCTATGTTGAAATTCAATGTCATCTGCTCGCTTATGTAAATCATTTGTTCACGGATTGTTTTTTATTGGTTTTACTGATGCACTCTTCGCCCTATCCACGATTTTTTCTCTCCGATGAATCATTAAGACATAGGACAAAGTAATTTTTTTCTATTTATATTAGTGACGTTGTCAATTGATTGATTGACTGATTCAATTTTATGGCTTATCAACCCTTTGTAGGTTATTTAAAGCTTGAAAACAATTATAGATTTTAAGAGTTTTTTTTTTTATATAATAATGGTTCAGTGATAAGTCTTACTAATTAATCCATAGATCTGGGTAAAGTGGTGGATCCATACATTTCCCAAAGGGATTTGCTCGTAAGTGAATACAAAGAGCACAACGGGAATTGGAACTCGGCTCTCCGATTTCCACTTTCGAGCTGTTATCCATTACACCACCCACACATCCAAGCTTACAGCATCGGGTATTCCCAAGCGGTCACCCATCTAGATACTGACCATGCTTGATGTTGCTTAACTACAGTGGTTGCGTTTGAACGTGATGTGGCCGTAAGCCCAAATAAGTAAATGATTTGATTGATTCGTTTTCTACGGCTTATCAACCCTTTGCAGATTATTTAAAACCAGAAGATATTTTTATATTGTAAGTATTGGAGGGGTGTGGTAATAATCATTTAGTGATTCAAATCTTATTAATTCGTCTATAGCTGGGGGAGAAGATACGGATTAATGCCTTTCCTATGGGTATTTTTCGCGTAAGAAAATATAATGAACCCAACGGGAATTGGAACTCAGCTTTGCGATTAATAATTCCGAGCCATTATCTATTACACCACCCGCACATCCAAGCTTACAGCAGCTGGTATTCCCAAGCGGTCACCCATCTAGGTACTGACCAGCCTCGACACTACTTAACTTCGGTGATCAGACGGAAACCTATATTTCAATGTGATGTGGTCGTAAACTTACACACTCAAAGCAAAACGCTAAACAACTATATTATTTAAACTTGTCAATAATATTACGACAGTTTCCGAAGGGTCCTTTTGCTGAAATTTGATTTCATTTTCTTGCATAGAGCTTCTTCGTTAATGGAAATTTCAATGAAATTCTCATAGAAACGTTTACCTTGTAACTGACTGTTGTCCCGTATTCATGCACACACACACACATACATGCACACATAATTAAACCTTCTTGAAACGCATATTTGCCGGTTTATAAAACGCAACCCTGATTTACAAAGACATTTTTCTGATTATTGCCCCTACTAACTTCCAGTCTGTTGAGCCTCGAACCTTCTTGTCTGTCCTTTTAAAAACGAAAGCTTCTCATAAGTTAATCTCGCTATACGAAAGAGTCATTTTGTTTTTAAACATCGTTTCAAGATATGGTCAATGCATAA
>OZ010584.1:23783526-23821868 GCA_963932145.1 Acanthosepion lycidas
TTACTATTTTTTTTCTCAAACTTCATTAAAAGATTTTGAAAGAATGGTCTTTTCATTACCTGCTCTAACTTTAAAAACGGTCAGATCATATGTACAATATAGTATTGACACCCTATCAGGGTTGGTGCTGCTTTACAGATTTTAAAAAACACTTACACAGCTTTATCATGGGTAAATTATTGTCCCCCTCTACACCCAAAACATAGTAAAAAAATAAAATTATTTTTACATTCAATATTCCCAACATTAGTTTTTCATGCACAAGTTTAGTTGCATCAACACAAAGTCTGAGAAAGTACTAATGTACATCATACCAAAACCTTTCCACATTATCATACTTATATATTATATATAAAAAAACAAAAATGAAACTCAATTCTACCCCATTTTCATGGCCATTTCACCCTTCAGGATCAATTCCCTGAAGCTCTTCAACACTAAATTGTAAATTTTGTTTTTATTATTTTAATATTAAAAAAGGATAGAAAGAAAACAAAAGAGGAAAACAGAGGAACAAACCACAAATAAGGGAAGAGGCATTTAAGAGGGAGATAAAGAAAAAGAAACACTAAAGTAGTGAGGGGGGAAACAGGGAGACAGAACATATACAAGTCTAAGCAAAAGTTAAAAACACTTGAATGACCTATATTTAAAACATTAACTCTTGTTCTAATAGGAAACAATGAAATGAAAAAATACAATAATTAAAGTTAAGAAAAGGAACAGTTTTAAAGATTGTAGATAAAAGAAAAATTACAATGTAATATTTAAACTTTTATTTAATTTTAAGAAAGGAATTTAATATAAAAAAATTAAGACATTATTATATAAACAAGTAAAATCTGAATATTAAAGACAAAGAAATTACAATAAATACACAAGTAATAGCCCACAAGAAAATTTTACCTTGATCTTAGGCCCTGTGGGTCTGCAAGAACATACTTCTTTAAAGAGTGTTGATTTTTCCATGACCATCTTCCATTTACCTGTTAATGGATTTGGAATTTCATCATTGTAGTATCCTTGCAGGAAGTCAGTGGCAGCTTTACTCCAAGGATTAGAAACATCTTCGTTGTTCCACAGACAAACTGATCAAAAAAGTAATCCACAGAGATTTAAAACAGAACAAAAACAAGAGACCATTTATTCATTCCACCTGAAATCGTTAATCAGTTATTTTTATTGTTTTATATATTTTATACATATATGTATATATATATGCACACAAAAAAAACTTAAAACATCTATAAAAAAAAAAAATCCACTAAAAATTTTAAAGTAAAATCTAATCTGGTGAAATAGATACATTTTTTTTTTTTTGAGATGTGTTACTTTTTTTCTCTTTGATGAACATCATATTGCTCTAATGTAGTACATTGAGCTCTCTTCACAGATCTATTATTTTTTATTAAAAAGACCTACTTGGATTATCCATTCCACTTAGAAATTCATTATTAAGTATTTATTTATTTATTTATTATTCTTTATTTTTTATTATTATTATTATTCATATTTATTATTTATTAATTATTATTATTATTTATTGTTATTGTCTATTAATTATTCTTATCATATATTTCATTTCACTCCCAGGCAAGGGCAATAAAAGCCCCTAAGATTCACTGAGAAGGAAATACATAGATATGAGAATGAAACAGGTTTTAGAGTTGAAAGAAAATGATTGACAATGCATTTAAATTTTTGTTGACAGTAAAGCATGAAGCCAGTTCCATAAGTGACATTTACTGATGAAGAAACTATCAGCACACAATTTATTGTTACAAAAAGCAATTATGATACCTATCTGCCAATCTAGTACTGCACTTTAACTCATGAAGTTGAGATAGGAAAGACAAGGTAATAATAATAATAATACTAATAATATGTATGTGTTTGTGCATATATAATTAAAATTATGGAAATTTTGCTAAATGCATTCCATAAGACCTACCCATGTTGTCATGGAGTAAATTAACGGCTTGTATTTTACAGTTGCATATGTTATTTAAGATTTGATTTTATCTGATACGATTCATCAGATAAAATAAATTCACATGTTTAAATGTTGGCATTGAAAATATCATAAAATGATATGAACAAAAAAAAAAATTTGTGAATGGAAGAATAAAAAAGAAATTTGATTCCAACTTACTGAATTTTCCCCCAGGGACAAGAACTCTATGAATCTCTTTCAAGCTGGCATCTGATGCAAACCAGTGGAAACACGTAGCAGCTACAACTAACTGAAATATCAAATACAAGACATTGATTAACAGGTTTATCTCACAAGCCATGGTCAGTGACAACAGTTCCGTAGTACATTCTCTGGCTTTGAACAAGTTTAAACTTGGCTCTGTAAATTTCAGACTCCGTTATTTTAGTGCCAGATTTAGCTAAGCTTAGTAAATATTTAATTACCTGTTTCAGGTGGAGAGGATAGTCTTGCATGACATTTCACTTGAGTTGCAAGTGGTCAGCAAGCTAATGTTGCAGAGTATTACCTCTTTAGTCAATGGAGCCGCTCTGGGTACTGGGGCCATTGTGTAAATTGGCACATGCAACAGAATAATCAAGGTTATTTTTCAATAGAGAATAATGTGCCAATTTATTATGAAAGTCTATCAAGACCAAACACCCAGGAAAACTGACAAAAGGGGTTTTGTTTCATCAGGACAATATTTTGCTGTATTTGTCCAACTTCTTGAAGCATGGACAACTACTTTCACCATACCATCTTTGAATTTATGGTCTATTATTGCTCCTATTTCTATCGTCAAAGAAATTGAGACAAGCACGACAGCATATATATATATATATATATGTATTACAATGAATCATTCATGCAAAAACTAGATTAGTAAAGTTAATGATATCAAATGGCAAAAACTCTTTGCAAACAAAATTTTAAAGTTGCATAAGGTTTTTTTTTTAATCTGCTAGTACTTTCAACTGTACACACCAAGTCATCCTCAGGCATGGAAATTATTTGAAAAAAAGACCTTATAAAACTTGTAGTTATTAAAAACAAGGATCATAACATTCATCAAGTCGTTCGTAGGTTAATGCAACTTTAAAATTTTGTTTGCAAAGAGTTTTCGCCATTTTATATCATGAACTTTACTAATCTACTTTTTGTATGAATGATTTATTGTAATTTAAATTGAACTGCACTACATATTTGATATTATATATATATATATATATATTTATTAAAGACAATTTTTTATGTTTAACGTTCTTTTTATAGATACAAGTATTTAAGTAAATGCTCTGTTTATAATAAACAGTATTAAATAACATTTACCGGCCTGAATGTCTGAGAAATTTTCATAGAAAATATTCGTTCTTGGACAGGATTCGAACCTGCATCCTATACGGAACCATCATTTACGCTGACGTGCCTAACCGATTCTGCCACCAAGGATCGTTCGGTAGACAAGGTCGAATTTACTGCTTATAAACTTCAATCTTCCATGAATCTCGTACATTCATAACTGCTCATGTGTATCGAATGTAAACAAATGACGTCATATATTACGAAATGGACAAAGTCCGACAATTTATTTATTAAAGACATTTTTTTATGTTTAACGTTCTTTTTATAGATACAAGTATTTAAGTAAATGCTCTGTTTATAATAAACAGTATTAAACAGTATTACAGTGGTCGAGCGGTCAAGGCACGTCAGCGTAAATAACGGTTCCGTATAGGATGCAGGTTCGAATCCTGTCGAAGGACGAATATTTTCTATGAAAATTTCTTGGACATTCAGGCCGGTAAATGTTATTGTTAGTGTAGAAAGTGTCAGATGTGTACAGATGATGAGACGGAAATTTGTTGCGAGACCTGGGTGACTCAAAGTTTTATTCTTCTGTCCTCAAACTACAACATGCGTAGTAGTTGAAAAAAAAAGAGACATAAAATCTTTTTACTTGACCAGATGAAAGAATAAAAAAAGTTAACTAAGCAATATCAGAGTAAATAATTTCCACTGATAGAAAGAGTTATTAAAAATTGTGGGTAAGTAGGCAGTATAACAAGCTGAAAGCAGAGAGGAAGAACTTTTCTGTTTGTTGTGTTGGAACAACATTTTGGGGGAGACAGTTCATGAGACTTGATCAGAGTCAAGTTGGAGAGAAGGAAAAAATTACAATGATGACTAGTCAGACAAATTGACAAATTCTTTTTAAATCATTGGTTGACAAATCATTAGTAAAGGCACCAAGAGTGAATTTGATTCTTTCATTCTTCAACACAAATTACCTTAATAAAAAATATTTCACATACCTTGCTTATGAGGTAAAGATAAGGAGGTTACTAGTGCATTGTGGGTAACAAAAATGTCTATATAAATCAATTATGGGAATCCATTTGTGTTGATTTTTTTTTATGCTACCCAGACACAAGCACTATACCTACCAGAGATGAAAGAAAGAGGAGTTAAGAAAAACAAAAATTTGGTAGCAAACAGAGAGATCCAAACCTTGTTGCTACAAGACCTATTTCACCCCCACCCCCACCCCTTCTTTCTCGTCTCTGTTGTAGGAATTTAGGAGAAAGTTCTTCATTTAATTCACATTTCAGTAAATGTGGTGGGGGGTCTCACTGTTACAACAATCTTCTTCTACATAAAGGTTTTATTTGATATTTTGTACTTACTCTGATTGAAGAATCTGGAAAAGGTAGATCTTTGCAAGGCAAACCTTAGTTGCAATGTTAGGACAATTCATCTTTGCTTGTTCCAGAAAGCCCTCCATTGGGTCTGTGGCAAGGTATTTCACAGACTAAAATACCAAAAAATTTAAATAAAAAAGAATTAAGATGATATTTTTGCAAAGAAAAAAAACTAAAAAACACTTTCAATCGATTCAAAAGTTACCTCCCTTCATAATTCTGTGTACGAGTTATTCCCCCTGTCGAAATATTCAACTAAAAAAACCAATAAAATTTTTTTTAATCAAGTTCGTCCGAAGCAACTATCTATAGGTTGGTGCCAAAATAATATCGTTTTTTGACGTTAAAAAATACGTCAAGAAACGATATTATTTTTGCACCAACCTAATAGCTCCGTCTTTGTCGGGTTTATTGTCGGCCAATATTCTGACTTTATTGCTAATGCTAAACATTGTGGAGAATTCTTCAGATTTTGTGTTAATATCCTCCACATAAGAAGCAGGAGCTTTTTTTATAGAATTTAGTGACTTCCTCTGAAAATATTTCTGTACGTTCTAGGGCTCATTGCATATAACTTCATTTTGTCACCCATCAGAAATTTCTTTTTCAGCTTTCCAATATCCATTGATAATTTCTTCAGAAATAAATTCTTTCTTTCTTTTTCTAAGCCTTAATTCATTTAAAATGCCTATGAACTCTTTATCAAACTCCAGAAATTCTTTCACAGCAGTGGAGGGTTGATATTTTTCAGTTTTGAACGAAGCTATATCAGTGTCACTACCATTGTTTGCAATATTGTTTAAAGCAAAAAAGGCCTCCCATCTCATTCTATTAGGTTGGTGCAAAAATAATGACGTAATAATGTCGTTTTTTGACGTTAAAAAATACGTCAAAAAACGACATTATTACGTCATTATTTTTGCACCAACCTAATACATAAAAATGACTATTTTGCTTAGCATGGTAATCATGTACTCAGGCCTGCCAGGAATTGCAATATTTTTAAAGAGTAGTTGGACTTGACTTCATTAAGATCCATGTTTATGGATTTTAAGTTTGAAAGGAATCCAAAGAGACAAAACTAGTTTTGTAGATACACAACACAATTACAGTGCTCATCTACTAAAACCCAAATATATACCAAAATAAACAAACACTAAAATAATTGTTAAAGTCGTACATAATAAAAAACAGTGGCAATTTCAAGTGAGAAAAACGTGTGAAGCAATTTAATATCTTAAAAAGATAAAATGCTGACCAGAACACTACCATGGTTTTAACTGCCAAGGCTTTGTCAGGTGGTTTGCTCACCAAATTAATCAAACACAACACAAGAACTTAAATGCCTTACATTGTCAAGCAGGAACCACCTTGTTTCTGTGAGATTAGCCCCTGTTCTGCCTCAACAAAAGAACACAGCTATGTATATATGTATGTATGTATGCTATAGACTGAATGTTCAAGAAACACTGCTAATCTGACAACTTCAGACTTTTAAATGATTAATCAGCTTTTGTGGAAATTTCTCTCAGTAACTTATAAAATAAAATCTAATAGATAAATCCGAGTTATTTTTAGGTGTCAATTTGTGGGTTTTAGGAAATGAAGTCATTAATAATTATAAAAAAATTGTTTTTAACTCCCAACCTGCAAGTTTTAAGTTTTCAAAAAGATCAAGGGACTTTTGGTTTTGACAGATACACCTTATTTTTACTTTGAAGACTTGTTGTATAAACTTTGTGTTCTACCTTAAATCTGATTGTTTATGTTAAAAAAAAAACATTGAATGACATTTATTCTTTAGTGATTATTTTAATTTTGCTGTCATTTTAATATCTGCAGTAAGAAATAAAGCAAACGGTTGCAAATTGACAGAGTTTCAACTCCACTCTTCATGCCATTTGCTTTTTTTGCCTACCCACTTATTCACTGTCACAGACTTTATATGCATTTCAAGGTTGATACACTAATTTGTCAGCTTCACATTTGGATTATTCCATCAACCATTTTTTGTCTTTAATGATGAGATGAGTTTGCTTTTATTTTTCTTTGTATAATGTAGGCAATGGCATTGGTATGTGCATGTCCTCAGCCATTTTCAAGGTAAGTGGATTTCTTCTGTACAATATCACAAAAAAAAAAGTAATAAAAAATAAAATGAATGACTGTATAGTTTTTCATTTCTTTTTTTAAATAAAAATAAAAAATTTTAGAAAAAAATATGAAAACTTATCAACCTTATTGATTTTGTGAAGAATGGATTGTGTAAATTTTCCAGTTCCTGCTCCCAACTCCAAAATATCAGCAGACAGATTTTCTAGAAAAAGAAATTAGAAAAAAAATTAGTGTCGTTAACAAATATCAAATTAATTGTATCAAGTCCCCGAAGAAAAATACCTTCACCTTCTCTGTTGCATCCATTTATTTCATTATTTCTGATATTTACACAGTTCAGATTTGTAAACCTGAAAAGCCAAACGGTGGATGAAAAGGGCAAAGAAGATTTTGTTAGGCCTTCCTTATGTTGAGGATTTGTCTGTCTTGAATATCAGCATTAGAAATCCTGGCATTTTGCCTAGAATCACTTGCATGAATGAGAAATACAATAGTCCTTTATTCATGCTTTGGCTTTCTGCAGTTTCAATTTCTCACATATAAACAAAGAAAAAAAAACAATTCTTCAGTTTTATTTCACACTTCTGCAGACATACATATACATCTTTACAAATTCTGCATTGACTGCTTTTGATATATTTAGGCAGTATATCTTCATTTAAGCATATTTGGTTGAATAATGTATGTCTATTTTAATCCTCTCAAATTCATGGATCAATTCCTTACTGCTGTTATAAAATTGATTAAGAAAAGCTCTGTAGCTTTGGATATTTCTTTTATTTTCCCAAGTTCTTTGGAAACGCCCTCATGAATGGAGAGATGAACATGCAAGTGAACGTCAACATGTGAGTGTCAAAGGAAAAAAAAATGCATATATGCAAAAAATGGATATTTAAAAAAAAAATCATTTTAACCCGTGAGGAGTGGATATGATCCACAAAACTAGGGTGAAAATATAAAAATTCACAAAACACACATTAACTTACAATAAGTAAATTATTCTATTTTAAAATATATTTTAAATGTTGGTCCCTTGTGATTTATATTTTTTTGGTATCAAGTACCTTGCAGTTACTGCTACTTACAAAATCAGCATAGAACACAACCTATTTTGCAGCATACTTTTAGTATATTTTGTGTTAAGTTTGTTGTTTACTTTAGTCTCCACTGCAAAATAGCTGATCAAGACTAAAATCCTGGCACCCATGAGAAAGTACCATCAGTCTCTTTATAATTATTTATTTCTAGTAAATAGAAAAAAAAATCAGTGTCATTAACAAATATCAAATTAATTGTATCAAGTCCCCGAAGAAAAATACCTTCACCTTCTCTGTTGCATCCATTTATTTCATTATTTCTGATATTTACACAGTTCAGATTTGTAAACCTGAAAAGCCAAATGGTGGATGAAATAGGCAAATTGATAATTGAATGACAAAATGAAAAAAAAAAAAAAATCACTTTTTTTAAAAAATTGTTTCTCCTAAAGCAAAGTCATAATGCCAGAGAGACACATCGGGTGTAAGGATACAAAAGATGATTATCATCTTTTTGTCGAGATAACACAAGGGCCACATGATGACTGCTAATGATGTCACTCCATACAGTGATGAAAGTGGCAGGCAATTCCAGTCAGTTTACAACAGCCTACCTGAAAGGTTGCCTTTTTTAGCCAGTGTCCCCATACGACATAGCTAAATCTTCCCCAACCAGCACCTTACAAGTCCATGGTGCTATTTCCCTTTGGGAATATATCTTCAGATATAGGAAGAAACTCTGGCTTACAGTCCTTAATTTGGAAAAATCTAAGACTCACTATTTACCACTCATGGAATATGTCCTTGCCTGGGACATAGATGAATCTGGCCCATTTGACTCAGGAATCATAAATATGTCTTCTCCAGAAACACAGAAGAATCTCCATATTATATGCAAAACACTTACTTTTTGTTTCTTCTTATATTCTGCTTGCTGTGTTGATAATATATTGTTCTCGACACAGGGCATGTGTATATATGTATATATAGCTTAATGCATGTCTTAGTAATATAAAAGTCTCAAAGAAAAAAGCATCTTCGTCATTCCTTTCCATTTCAGCCATTGCATTTCATCCACAAAATAAGGTTTGATTATATCAGAGATAATAATGCCCATAATGGGGGAAAAATGCAAGAATAAACCTTTCTTCTATAGCTTTCTCATGATATAGTGTTTAATAAACATGAAACAAGATGAGAAAATGTTAGTGAAGAGAAAAGAAAATAAAAGAACAGGATTTAGGAAGAAGGAAGATGGCACTTGATGTTTCATTCATGAAATGGAAACAAAAAAGATATTTATACATAGAATCAGAAAGAAAAAAAATTGAAATTTCTAGGACATATCATCAAGAAAGAAGGCTTGGATAACTTGACACTCATAAGTTATACTGAGGGTCAGAGGTAAACAGCAAGCTTGTGTAACTGGATAGCAGGATAGGGACTGGCAAGGATAGTAAGGAGACCAAACTTACTTAGAGCTACAAAGGATAAGAAGTTGTAGAGAGCCATGATCTCTCATGTCCTGAAGGGACAGCACGTAAAGGACACATGGTCTAACAGTTTCATATACAGGATAGAAAGTTGCATTAATTTCAACTCTTAATAACTGCATTCTTTATTTCAAGGTAAATTGACATATGTCTGTTCAAAGAAAACTGTTCATCCTGTTGGTCAAAAAAGTTATCAACACTATATATAACATCATCATCACTGTGATACTGGTTCCCAGCCAAGTGTTTTTTCATGTTGGGGAACAGATGATAGTCAAATCAGGAGAATATAGAGAGTGTTCAGTCAGTTCTAAGCCACAGTCACACAGCAGCTATTGAAACCAAGGACTTGTGTTGATGACCTCTTTTGTCTGTTTTCCTGGACATCTGATTTTGGTAGCCTTTCATATCTGCTTCACCAAGTTGGCATAGTACTCTCCATTGATGGTGTAGCCCTTTTGAAAATAGTGAATAAACACAATGACTTTTGCATCCAAATAAACTGAGGCCATCACATTCCCTGCAGATGAAAAGACACTGGTCTTATTTGGAGCAGGTGATGAAGAGTATTTCCACTGGATGGATTGGCTCAAAGTAATGAACCCAAAATTCATCTTGGGTTAGAAAATGTTCAAGAAAACTTGTGTGCCAGAGCATTTTTCTGATGAAACAAGATACTCTTTCATCAGCTGCACAAATGGATAAATTCCTGTATTTATAGATTTTCCTTTATAGACTTTTAGGTACCTAAGATTTTCAGGATAAGGAGGATAGATAATCATTGACTTTTGAAGATGTTAAGATTGTCGTGTTCAAGGACATTAAATTCAGGTACTGACAGGAATTAAAAGATAAGCATAATTAAAGAAAGAAAAGAGCCAAACTTAATGTGTAATAATAAACTTTACCCAAAGGTTCCAGATTATCCAAATCCATATACTTCAGAACTGCATCAACTGTTTCACTGCTATATTCTGGTCGCCTTGCATCATACAAAGAAGCAGTTTTCTGCAAGTTTTAAAACATTTTAATCATTTCAAAATTATATAAGGAAGCAAAAGATATTATTTTGACTGGGAAATTCTCATAGCCAAGTTTAACATATCTTTGTAGATCAAAACTTGCACATTTGAAATTTGTCTTTTTTTTTGGAGGGGGTACAATGAAACCATAATGAAAATGGCAAAATAAAGAACTCTTACAATTTTGTTGCTTGTTTTTCTGCATATCAAAGCCTCTATGAGTTATTTAATACCTAAATCTAAATATTATAGACACAATTTTATTTCATTTTCTGAGATAATAATGCTTTAGTGATACAAAACTTACTAATTAACCCATACCTGGGGAGAGAAGAGTTGGATACATACCTTTCCCAAGAGTATTTGTGCATATGTGAATTTAACAAACCCAACAAGAATTGGAACTTGACTCTCAAATTAACAATTCCACCTGCACATCCAAGGTTACAGCACCTGGTATTTTCAACCAGTGACCCATCTAGTTAATGACCTGATTTGTCATTGCTTAACTTTGGTGACTGTATGGGAACTGGTGTTTCATTTTGATGTGGCTGTATGCCTCAGAAACAAGAAAAGTCTTCAGAAATTACTTAGACACAAATGAGGAAGGAGAGCTTGGAAAACTCAACCCTCACAAGGCATATTGAGGGCAAGAGAGATAAAGAAAGGCAGTGAGATACTTATCTGATAAGCTTGTGTGAATGAATGGTAGAAAGAGCCTCATGAGATAGGAAGTTGTGGAGAGTCATACTTTCCTATGTCCTGAACAGACACAGCACATAATAGAAGAAAAGATCAATACCATGTTTGAAATCTGAGTTTACGATAGAGTGTTTCCTATCATATTAAATTGAGTCATAAATTTCTATTTATGGAAACTAAATGTAATGACAAATGTATCATCCTAATCAGCCATTCAATTAATATATCACAACAGGTGATGAAAAATCAGTTAAATATGATGATATTTGTCTTTATTTCTAAGATCAGGTGTAACTATTGACATACACCATATTTCTAAAGTTTGAAACCACCCCCCAGAATTAGCATGGTTGGTTGGGTTTTATGCCATATCAACCACTGTAGGTCATTTAATGCCAAATTTAGTTTATATATATATATATATATATATATATATATATATATATATATATATATATATATATATATATAGTACTAGTAAACATATAGCTGGCAACATTATTTTTGGACAGTTTATCGCCATACCCCAGACGTGGATGTAGTTTATCACCATACTCAGGAGGTGGATGTATAATGGAAAAAACTGAGTTCACGATTTGCCCATAACTGGGACCCTAACAGGTGCTACTACCCCGGGTCAGGGTGGACCTGGGAACACCAGCAATTAAGAGGAGGTTCTACACTTCCTCAAAACCTCCTGATCAGAGACTTTGCAATTAGCATGGGATACATAAACTTGACAGAAGAGTGGAAAAAGAAATGATAAATAACTCTTAGAATCATTGTAAAAAGCATGGAATCAATTATCAAACTTAGACTTTGAGAAACTTTTGCAATGAATGCCAAAAATTTGTGCTGCAGTAATCAAGGTTAAAGGAGGATATTTTGATAAGAGCAAAATTTAATCAAAAAATGCTTTTTTCCTTGTTGTCATAAAATTTCTAATAAAAAAAATCATTTTTTTTAACCATATATAATAATTATCTCTTATTTAAGACACAAAAGTACTTTTGGGGCCAATTTAAAAAGAAAATCACCAGGGGTTGAACTGTAGTGAAGTTCAGACTGTTGTTCTCATCATTATTGCTATATTCTATATATTGCAAACTATATATTGCTATATATATTTTGCCAGCCACTGCCACTGAGTGGACAGAGAAATCGTTTCATCCTTACTCCTATGGTATCCTTCTGGAAGGGTCTTCTCATGAAAATTGACTTTCCCAAACACCATAGCTCGTGGCCCAGTCTTGGACATTGGGGATAGCAGTACAGGGCCAAACAGTGTGAAAAGGGATTGTCAATGGAGTTCCGACCAACCATAGGGAGGGTGAAGTATGATAATGATGATGATTACTAGATTCACAATGTTTCAGCCATTGTGCACTCTAGCCTTCTTCAGATGATAGGACACATGGTTCATTTGATGAAGTATTGAGCAATCCAAAACATGACTTGTTACAAAGAGTTCTCAGTTCAATACCTGGCCACAGCAGACTTGAACAAAAACTTAGGCAGTCTAGTTACTAAGGGGAATTAACTGAGATATCCAAAGTCATGACATGAGCAATTAGAACAATCTATGCCTGTGGACTAAATAAAGGGTTTGGTTTAAAATTCCATATATCACCTGAAGAAGGCTGAAATGTCATGAATATGGCAAAAAAAAAGTTGAGAACAGTCCGAACAATGTGATGTAACACAAAATGCACACTTATTTATCCACTAGCTGCAACATCGCTACAAATGTTGAAAAGTGCACATTAATGAAAGACTACAAAAAGAATAACTATGGAAGAAAGATCAAAAAAAAAAGAAAAAAAAAGGAGAAACAACAGTCTGAACAATGCAAATATATGCAATAATATTCAGTACAAAAGTCAATGCACAGACAAGGATAAACCTCCACAAATGACCCTCAAAGCTGAGCTCTTTCAAAGAAAGGTAATGTTGTGTGTGTGTGTGTGTGTGTGTTGTAATCATAGGAGTATTATTTGTTAAAAACTCTTAAAATGTAATGAAACACAAAATGTACACTTCTTCATCCACTAGCTGCAACATCGCCACAAAAGTTGAAAAGTGCACATCAATGAAAGACCACATACAACAAGAATAACTCTGGAAGAAAAATCATTTGCAGTCCATTTGCAAATATAAAAAGAAAATAGAAAAGCTGAAAAAATTTACACTCCCCTCCTCCTGGAAAATACAGCTGTATATACAATACAAAGACTTAAAGAGAAAAAAGTTAAATGGCATAACTATTCCTATGTAAGTAAATACTGGAAATGGTGTCACTTTAATCCCAATAAATTTCTGGAAACAAGTAGGAAAAACAAAATTAAAGAAAATAGTTATCTAAGACTAAGACACCTTGATGACAATGTCATAAAAATATTAGGTTGTTTTGAGGGAACTTTTTAGACCAACAACTGCTTTGAAATTATTCCCATTATGGTAGTGAAATGTGAAAAAGTCATAGAATTGTGGGAATAAATATCTTAAAAGTTGATACAGCAAAATTAATCAACAATGTGGAGGCAGAAAGAATTGTCAAGAATGTTAAAAGGGTACAAAGCAAGCATTCAATGAAAGGGAAAATAGTCATCCCTCTTACTTTGAATCTCGCAAACTGTCCATTCTATCTTTAATAGTAGCTAAACTGAAAACAATGGTGGAGCAAGGAATTTTAGAGCATGTTCGCCCTGGTAGTAATAACTGGATCTTGCACATTGTTGTTTTCAGAAAATGGGAGATTTAATGATATGAGGGATTAGAAAATATATGTAACCCACAAAATATGCTCAGCTTTGTTCCTTTTTTCTAACATTGAAACTATCATTCATGCATTGTCAGAAATTAAATACTTTGCCAGTATTGACCTCAAATCAGCCTATAACCAGATATAAATTGATAAAAAATTTAAAGCAGTTACTACAATTAATTCTGATAGATTTACTCATTTGCGTTTATTTTTAACACCAGAAAAGAGTCACCTTAAGTTACATATTTTAGAATTTTAAGATAAGCCATAAAGCTCATGGCCTTTGACTTTGAAATACACTGAATGTGTGAAAGGAAGCACTATTCCACAGGTTCAAGAGTAAAATTCAGTAATTAATGATTAGAAAGATCAGACAATTCAGAAGACAGTGACCCTATAAAGAGATAAGACACATGTTAACTATAGAGAAGGGTTTTATATGCAATGGGGATGTTTTAAATTTACTCAGATGGAATTGTATGCCTTATGATGTAAAAACAGCAAGTGCTATTTTTCAGAGGGCAATTGAAAATGTACTAACTAATGATGCTTTCAGCAGGGAAGGTTTAAAACAAAAAATGGATTATGTTTTAGACAAAATTTAAAAAATGCTGGGGGGACTATAAACAAAGATAAACATTTGTTCAATTGCAACACAAGAGCATATATATATATATATATATATATATATATATATATATATATATATATATATATATATATATATATATCAGATTTCCAAATATGGAATTTCAGACATCTATAAATAAAAAAAGAATTGCAATCTTTTTTTAGGGTTAGTCAATTTTTATAGCAGATATATGCCAAAACATAGTGAATTAACAGAACCCTTTGCAGAGTTACATAAAAAGAATAGGGAATGTAAATGAACTCAATGGCAGAATACAGCAAAAAAAAAAGGAAAAAAAAAGTTTTTGATCCTTTAAAAAAAAAAAGTGACTTCAACTATGGACACAAGTGAGAATGCTATATCAGATATTTTGTCTCAAGAAGGTCACCTTATAATGTACCTTTCTAGAAGATTAATGTCAGCCGAAGGGAACTATTCAAACACTGAGAAAGAAGCCTTAGCTATTGTATGGAGCACAAATAGAGCTCACCAATTTTTCTTAGGCAGAAAGTTTCTGTTAAAATTTAAACATGCAAAACCATTTCAGTTTATTTTTAACACCAGAAAGGAGTCACCTTAAGTTACATATTTTAGAATTTTAAGATAAGCCATAAAGCTCATGGCCTTTGACTTTGAAATACACTGAATATGTGAAAGGAAACACTATTCCACAAGTTGATGCTCTATCAAGACTAAAATTGAGAAATTAACGATGAGAAAGACCAGAGAATTCAGAAGATAAAATATTGCACTGGATGGAAACTGATGTATAATCTCTAAATTATCTTGCATTTGAAACTTTGCAGGATCCAGTATTAACAAAATTGCATATAGAATAAAAAGAAACAAATGGAGTGATTGTTTGGGGACAGAGTGACCCTATAAAGAGATAAGACAGATGTTAACTATAGAGAAGGGTTTTATATGCAATGGGGATGTTTTAATACCACCAGAAAGATTAATAAAAAGTGTACACGATGATGTTCATTATTGAGCAACAGTAACACAGTGACAATTAATGTTGTAAGTGTGGTAGCGTGGGTATTCACTTTATGTAGAAAAATATGTACAAAAATGCGTAAAGTGTATGGTAATAAAAACTTTCCACAACCAAGATACATTCATGGCCTGAAGAAAAAGAGCCATGAGCCGGTGTTCATATGGATCAGGCACATGTTAAAGGCATAGGACTATTTTTTATTTTGGTCGACTCATTCTTTGGGTGGCCTGAAGTGGTTAGCATTCAGGATAGGAAGGCAGCTATGCTAAAGTAAATATTATGAGTAATACTTTCCAGAAATGTTGGGGGTAGGGCAAAAATATTAGTCTCTGATAATGCACGAAAATTTTATGATGAAAATTTGCGTTCATGATTAAAACAAATTGATGGCTTTCCAGTCTACCAACAGCAATTGCATAGAATTGCAGAGAGAATGTGGCAGACGGTGAAAATGGGGTCAAAGGTATTTTGACCCATACAGAGACACCATAAATAGCTTATCTACAGAGACAGTTACAGAATTATAGAACCATTGTACATGAAGGTAGAGTTGAAGACAAATTTGATCTCCTACAACAATGTCCTATTTGACAAATGAAAATAATGTGGTACAAAGTCATCTCTACTTTGTTTATAGCAGTAAGTTACTATGCAATCATAAAATCTGGTTTTTATGCCAGAAATTCTTTTGTTCTTTACTCGTAGGTAATGACCTGGCTGAAAGAGCATTTTTAAGTTACAAACATTTGACTGGAAGAAACATGAACATTAGTTTACAAAAAAATAAAATAATGCTTAACATACCTCATTAAAACCACCAGCAGCCACTGGATGGACAATGGGCTTAGTTGAAATATCCTTGTCTCCACTTTCCATTTTAAAGATGCTTAAGTTCAGTGGATCTGACTGGAATAAAACCAAATACCACAAATGTATATTTAGAATACATTATGTTTGTTTGTTTGTTTGGGTTTTATGGCATATCAACCACTGTAGGTTATTTAATGCCAAATCCTGTTTATATGAATTTTAAATGCCTATTTTGTATGGAATAAAAAATGTATAGCTGGCAACATTATTCCTTTACGAAAAAAACGTATAGCTGGCAACATTATTCCTTTACGAAAAAAACGTATAGCTGGCAACATTATTCCTTTACGAAAAAAACGTATAGCTGGCAACATTACTTTTTTACAAAAAAAAAACGTATAGCTGGCAACATTACTTTTTTACAAAAAAAAAACGTATAGCTGGCAACATTACTTTTTTACAAAAAAAAAACGTATAGCTGGCAACATTACTTTTTTACAAAAAAAAAACGTATAGCTGGCAACATTACTTTTTTACAAAAAAACTTAGAGCTGGCAACATTATTGTTTCAAAAACTTAGAGCTGGCAACATTATTTTTCTGAAAACATTATCTGAGACCTTGCTGTTGGATGCAGTTTATCGCCGTACCCAGGACGTGGATGTAGTTTATCGTCATACCCAGGACGCGGATGTAGTTTACCGTCATACCCAGGACGTAGAATACATTATCAAATGCATTTTGCACACGCTACTTTTCAAAAAAAAAACATTTAATTTCAATTTGATATTTGGTCAAGATAGGATCATATGGTTGCGACAGACATCAAACTTAAAAGACATTTCAAAAAATTAATATTTAGCAGAATATTTCTAAAAAAAATAAATTATGTCCAATTCAATTGATGTTTATTTTATATTTCTATCATTGTCAAATAACAGACGAAAAAATAAATATTTTCAACAGAGAAAAATTTGTTTTTTTTTTTTGGTTTTTTTTTTTGCTTACAATTTAATCATTTTTACTTTAAAAGAAAAGACAAAAGAATATATTGTGTCTGGATAAAAAAAAAAAAAAAAAAAAACCTAAGAAATGACAAATGTTTATAAAGCCATCATGCTACTCCTCTCTACTATATGTTGATTTCAAAGTTTTCCAACCTGGAGACCACAGACCACTTAAAAGTAGCACTCTTTAAAATTACAAAATCAAAGCACCAACCCTCGAGTAGAGGAAAGAGTGAATAGGGAGAAACATGTACGAATTTTTATCGACTTGACGAGCGCCTGCTAGTAACATCTTTTTTTTATGAAAGTCAAGTGCGATAACACGCAAATACGCCATGAGTGTACCTAGGAGCATTATTATAATTGACCCCCCCCCCATGTCTTCATTATATTCTTTACCCACCTTTCATAAGCCGTTAGACACTATAGAGTCATCTTAACACATGGGCTCAATGGCCACTTGCACAGGGCCCCCGACAAGCATTGGGGACTCATGCTAATCTGTGTATGTTAAGTGACTTATGTTACAGAAGCCCATTTTAAGGAAATACTAAAAATACTGATTACTACGACAAGCCACATGCATTGCGATTGGTGAAAATATATCATAATATTAGGTTGGTGCAAAAAATAATGACGTAATAATGTCGTTTTTGGACGTATTTTTTAACGTCAAAAAATGACATTATTACATCATTATTTTTGCACCAACCTAATAGAAAGATCGATTTTATTTGTGTTGGTTCTCAAATAAAAAAGAAAGTGAGAGAATGTCCCCTTTTGACCTAAAAGACGCCAGAAATGAGGAGGACTTTCCTCAACTTGGCTGCCCACCTATATAAATGGAAGGACTTGTTTGTCATGCCACTTCAGTTCATTTGCAGAGAATTTCGCTGTCATGGAAAAAGATCAAAGAACTGACCCTGATTCCTGACGATCAGTCTATGCACAGCCCTAGCAGAGAGTCGACAGTAAAATTATTTACCTCCCTTAGATTTCTTTGCAGTGATTTTTTTTTTTTTTTTTGTTAAATAAAAAAAAAGAAATATAATTCAATATTTATATAAGAAGAGAATAGAATTTCTAGGTTTTACAACCAGGATAAAATAAAAAGGCCGGACTTACTAGACTAGGAGTTTGGATTTTAAACAAAAACGAAAAAATGTATCCGACTATCCTTGTGAATTTTTTTTTTTTTTATTATTATATGCAATGCTAATTTTGAAGCCAACAAAGTCACGGATGGTGGAAGTTTCCTTGTTTAGATTTGTGTTTCGTCGTAACTTCAAGAAAAAAAAAATAAATAAATTATGACCAGAATACCAGTCTAGATTTAAAAAAGAAAGGTTTCTCCTATGTATTAGAATCGACGATACCCACGTAAAGTTTTTTTTAAAAAAAAAAAAAAAAAAAAAAAAAAACAACAGAGTCGAAAAATTCTACAAAAGAACTTTAATTTACAAACTTTTTTTTAATTTTAAGTTTGTGTTCCTGACAGTTAAATTTTTTAAAAATAAATCAGTTTTATTGCAACTAGCTACATATCTCAATTTAAACATGAATGCAAATATGAAAAAAAAAGGCAGAAGTAACATTAGACCTACTGTAGTACAATTAATAGCAATGGCAAGATTATTGGATGAACCTAGGTATAGGGCTATGCATACATTAGTCATTCAGCGGTAAACCTCAGATTCAATCACAACATTGAACATTTGTAGGATATGTATTGGTTATTTAAGATTATGAATTTTTGACGCAGTATTAATAACCAGGTATTGATAATTTGCGAATATATGAATGGATAAGCTTTACAATTGTGTAAGCTGAGAAAGCTGTTAGTTAAATTTAGTCATGTAGACCTATAGATGAGGCTAGTTATTAGATCAGTTCCAGGCACCCTAGCTATGTCACTAAGGTAGATTTAGGTATTGTCTGGCATTTTTCTTAATCACTATACAGTAGAGAGTTTTTAGTGTCCTACTTTAATATAATAATATTTTATTTGTGATCTAATTCCATTGGTTAAAAAAGATTCCAATACATTTACTACGTAACAGCACTCCAATCGACAAAAATCTGTGAAAGAACGCCATTTTTCTGCCAAAATTAGAAATGCTCCCTGGAGCCTATCACGTGACCACGTTGGTTATAAATACGCAGTAAATCTTCACTCTTCCTCTTTTTGCTTCTCTTGCCTGCGAACCATGTAGTCCAGCAGAGAGGAGATCAGAATATCAGTTTGGATTTAAAAAAAAAAAAAGAGGTTTCTCATATGCATTAGAATCGACGATACCCACGTAAAGTTTTAAACAAAAACAACACGAATAAAAAAAGGAAAGGAGACAGAGTCGAAAAATCCCACAAAAGAATTTTAATTTACAAACTTTTTTTTTAAATTTTAAGTTTGTATTCCAGATTTAGCTTTCCGGTACCACTTTTTCATCAATGTCGATTTTCGTGCAAAAAGCGGATCACAGCTTCATACATGTTTCTGAAAACCTTCATTTCTCATTGGACAATAAATATTAAAATTATCTCGTGAATCTTTGTAGCAAAAAGAAGAGAGAGAAACAAAAAAGTGACTAGAGGGTTCGCCGGCAAACCAGCTGTTCTTCTTCGCCGTTGGTCGCCTCAAAGAAAGGAATTGCGAGACTCTTTTTCTCGGCGGTTACACCGGGCAGTCGTGAAACGGACACCCAAATCAAACGCGCCTACTTCAACCGCCCCTTGGTCTGCCAGTCTATTCGCACGTCCGACTCTGTTTCACGAAGTCCGCCGAAATGACTCGCCTTCTCCTGTGCCGCTGGCGCCTCCGCCTTTTTATACTAGTCCGACACTGCTCAAATTTTCATGTATGTTGGTACAATCTCGTTTCGGCGAAACGAATGTAGAGTTGAACGTCGGCGGTAGCTGGTTGACTGCTGGACGGGAGAATTGTCAGGAGCAGCAGCAGGTTGATCGATGTCGCACGAAGATTCGTTGTATCGGTTAGGACGGGTCCCTAAACAGGGCCGAGTTAGTATAGTGTTACGACTTCACAGGGCGGATCAACCACGTAGGCGGGATCGGGCCGAAGTGTAACACTTGATGAAGGCGGAGTCCCTAAACAGGGCCGAGTCGGAATAGTGATACGACTTGACAGGGCGGATCAACCGCGGAGATGGGATCGCGCCGAAGGGTAGCACTTGACGTAGGCGAAATCCCTAAACAGGGCCGAGTCGGTAAAAAGGACGACGCGACAGTCACCTGAAGAAGGCCAGAAGTTTTATAACTGTCGAAATGTTGAGTATAACAACGAGGAAAACTAAGAGTATACGAGTTAGTTTAACTAGAAATATATACTTTTTCTTTATTACATTTTCTGTGGGTGGGAATTAGACATCATTAGACATCATTATTATTATTGTTGTTGGTGGTGTTGCTGTTGTTTACGCACATGTCAAATAGTAAGAAATATTAAATTTAAAAATAATGGCAGATATTAAAATTAAATTAAATTTCTTCTATATTGGATTTTTGTTTGAAATCAATAAGTAAAAATAACATCTAAAAACCTATCGGGTCTGCAAAAGAAACAAGGGAACTTGTAGTGATTACTACTATGTTGCCACACCTACATTTTTCTCAGCTGTGATTGGTCAAATAATATATACTAAATATCACAGGACAATTTACTGATCGCATTCACCACACTGAATTTTTCCTACCGTTAACTCACAAACATGCTTTTGTTATAAAATCACCGATTGGTTAATTTTTCATCCAATCAGATATTTTTCGTGTTCTTTCAAAATTTATCCCGTGTTCCTGCTTGGAGCCTACCGATAGTAATATAAGTTCGGATTCATTCCCAAATCAAACAGTAGAGTTGAAACCAGTAGAGTTGGAGACAGTAGAACTCAACTACTCACACAGATTATTCATTCTACTCACTCCGCACGCACACACACACAGACACAGAACTTGAATATCATTCACCATCAGTTCCTTGTGAACAAGCCAAGTTGCAACACCTCTGTTAGTTAGAACAAATATACAAATGAACTTACTGTATGTTCTTCTAAATACACATTTTATTTCATTACAGAACACTGAACATTCTATTCAGAAAACTTGCTTATTTAAATATCACCATATTCAACTAACAGATAAAGGGAAAATATTTTTTTCTCCTTATTCACACATTACAAAAATTACCTTGTATTTGTTGTTGATTTTAATATATATGTTTTATCGTTGAAACACAAATCGGTTTTCCATTGTTTTTCCTTGATTTAAAAAAAATGTATAAATGTTTAATGCTCTTCAACACGTAGCCACATTAATCCTTTCAACAAAACACCATTTACATTGGTAACCCCAACATTTAAGGAAAGCAGCATTTACAAACTATTTGACGTTATACGTCCTTACCACATATGTTCAACGATAATTCCGCCTGTAATAAACGAAAAAGAACGAAGAGAAGAGAGAACGAAGAGAGAGAACGAAGAGAAGAGAGAACGGAGAGAGAGAACGAAGAGAAAAGAGAGAGAGAGAGAACGAAGGGGAGAGAGAGAACGAAGGGGAGAGAGAGAACGAAGAGAAAAGAGAGAGAGTGAGAGAACGAAGGGAAGAGAGAGAGAAAGAACGAAGAGAAGAGAGAAAAGAGAAAAGAGAAGAGAGAGAGAACGAAGAGAATAGAGAGAGAGAGAAGAAGAGAGAGAGAAGAAGAGAGAGAACGAAGAGAAGAGAGAGAGAACGAAGAGAAGAGAGAGAGAGAACGAAGAGAGAGAACGAAGAGGAGAGAGAGAGAGAGAGAACGAAGAGGAGAGAGAACGCAGAGGAGAAGAAGAAGAAGAGAGAGAGAGAATGAAGAGAAAAGAAGAAAAGAGAGAGAGAACGAAGAGAGAAGACGAAGAAGAGAGAGAGAACGAAGAGAGAAGACGAAGAAGAGAGAGAGAACGAAGAGAAAAGAAGAAGAAGAGAGAGAGGGAGGACGAATAGAGAAGACGAAGAGAGAGAGAGAACGAAGAGAAAAGAAGAAAAAGAGAGAGAGAGAGAACGGAAAGAAGAGAGAGAGAGAACGAAAAGAAAAAGTGAACTAAAAAAATAAAAAAAATGAAATATATATTTGTTTTTGAGATCGCCTTTAGTTTCATCACTAATGTAGAAAAAAGAAAATGCTGATCAGATAGAGAGGGTAACAAGGTACTGCCCAGGGTCCCCAATTAGACTTCAAGTAGGAGGTGTTCCGTGGTAGTATACAACGGCTTTGATGAGAATGTGTTGTTTGTGAGTGACTTACATGTCCTTGTGCCATGTCCATACTCACAGTTTGATGGAGTTTGAAATAAAACCTTGGAATGATACATTACTTTCTCAGACGGTCTGAACAATCTTTACCTTGGGCTGAGCAATGAAATCATTAAGTTAGAGATAAAAGAGTTCTATGCACCTTCAGAGCGTTGGCGATCATGACTTTCCGCAATTTCCTGTCAGTTGTAGCTCTTAATAACTTTGATCTTTTTGCCATCTCTCCCAAAACCTGCTCCGCCATCCATTCACTCAAGTTCGCTAAATCGGTTATGCATTGCTTTCCTCTGTCTCTTTTATCTTCCATCTGTCCCGTTGGTATCAAATTTTCCAAGCCCTCTTTCCTCATTACGTGCCCCCAATTTTCAACTTCCTGATCTTAAGCGTAAGTGTCCTTGTTGTTGGCATTGTCTCTAGAAATTCGTCTTTGTTTACATGTTCGCTCCATGGTATTCTCAGCATCCTTCTGGAGAAGGATTTCTTTTGCTTTAAGTCCTCTTCTTCATCTGTGAGGAGATTGTCCATCATTTGCTGCTATGGAGGAGGACTGATACTACATAACTTAGAGTTTCTTTGTAACAATATTTTTTCTGTTTCTCAATACTTTGCTTGTCTTTTGAAAACTGTTTCTCAATACTTTGCTTGGCTTTTTTAAAACCCTAAAAACATAAGATATTATGCAAAGGATGTTAAAAATACTAGGGAGAGAACAACGAGAAAATTTAAGAAAAATAAGAACTGCGAAAAAACGTATACTTACAATCAGAAAAAGACAATTGAAATTTCTGGAAAACACGAAAAAATGTGAGCCTGGAGAATTTAACACCCACAGGACAAACTGATAGTAAGCAAAGAGTGGAGTGGGGGAGCTACTCAACAATTTTGTATTAATGGATGGCATAACATTGATTGTTTTTTTACAGCTTATCAACCTTTTTTTCGTTTAATTATAGCCGAAACATTTTTGGAGTTGTAAGTATAATTATTTTTATGCGAGTGAATATTTCATGCACAATTTTTTTTGGTGGGGGATGCCAATGATTTTTCCAGATGCAAGCCTTACTATTTAACCCACAGCTGGGGTATGAGCTAGATTCCCAGGTTTATCCCTTGTTTAGAATTGGGTTACCGGTTTCTTCTAAAGTATTTTCATTCTCTTTCATTCCTCGTAGCCTCTTGCGTCTTAGTAGCATTATCGCCTTGCTTGGAGCGAACTGATAAAAAATAACGTTTCCAAGCGTATTTGCGTGTAGATGTAGTGAACATGACTGGAATTCGAACTCGGTTCTTCCGATTTTTTGTTCAGAGACGCTATTCATGAACACCACCTGCACATCCATGGATAGCGGAACAAGGACAAAAAAAAATGGATGGTAAAGTGTAAAAATTTAGAGAGCAACAAAAGATTGGAAGTTGTAGAGATCCATGAACGTAGCATGACATCGTATCTAAAAGTAGACACAAACTCGGCTATATGTATTATTTTTATGCTTCAGTAAAGCAAACAAAAAGCAAAATCAATTTCAGGTGGCAAGGAAAAAAGGTGGCAAAAAGAAAGAAAAAAACAAAAGGAATGAAAGAAAGGAAAAGACAAAAGAGGACAAATAAATAAAATTGCCTGCAATTTTAATTTTATCAATGAAAATATTGCAATGTCATACACGAGTGTAAGAACAGAAACAAATATGGCGCTGACGAAGGTCGTGGAATATAATGAGTTTAAAAACAGGTTTATTTCGGGTTTCTGATGGCTGTTAATTCTTGCGGAATAGCTGGGAATTTAGGAAACCTTCCCGAGGAAAATACTACGCAAGTTCGAATTTCATCGAGAATAGAATTTTTTTTTCTGATTCGTGTTATCTGATCACTGCGAAAAACAATCAAGGTTCCCCAAAAAGTTGCGTTAAAGAAAGTAAATAATTATAAAATAAAAAGAAAAACTCAAGTATAATAATAAAAAAATAAGTGTTTATTGCTTATTCTTTTATTAACCCTGAAACTTTTTATACGTGATGTAATTAGTTTACATCAAACATGTCCGGTTAAATCATCAGCAGAGTTTTTATTTAATTGGTATAAATTACATTTTTCCAATTAGAAGTATTTCTCTGTAGAAGTGAAGCTTTATTAAATAATGGATTTTTTTAATATTAAATTGGTTTAAATTTGGGTAAATTTGCTTTTCAATCCCAAACTAAATATCTATTAATATTTCTCGAAATCATCATATTTCCGTATAAATGTACATGCTGAACTTGAATTCCGAATTAACAATTACAATTATGATAAAACCAACCGTTTTGGAGTTATCGACCAGAAAAGAAAAAAAAAACGGATTTAATCGTGGTCATTCGCCCACCATTACTGGCTTTGTGTAATTAGATTCAGTGCGGATCACTTACGTTCTTTTCCGTAGCGCAATCATAACTTTTTGGCCTATTTACTGCTTTCACTGCTCTTACTCGTCGAAATTACTACGCACTATCGTAAAGCAATGACAACTGGGCGATAAGTGTAGTTTTTTTGATAAGTGTAGTTTTTTTTTGTTTTTTTTTTATAACAGAAGACTTTAAACAAAAATAAATTAAATAATACAATGAAACCTAATTAATAGATATTTAATTTGGGGGATTGAAGAGCAAATTTACCTAAATTTGTTAAAGAAACAATTGAAAGGTTTTTCTAAATAATTATCATGCGCCAACCCTTTTTCAAAAATAAAAAAAAAATAAAACATCGTTGAAATGGAAAAAAAGGGTCCCAGAAAAGTTGCGATAAAAAATTAAATAAATTATGAAATAAAAAGTAAACAAAAATACTACTAAAAATTAATAATAGTGTTTGTTACTTATTCTTTTACTCACTCTGAGCATTTAGACGTGATGTAATAGTTTTAGCATCAAACATGTCCGGTTAAATCAACAGGACTTTGATGTCCTATAAATGGTTAGCATTCTTGCGAGGTAGAGTCACAGTGGAAAACAGAATAGATCTAACGAAATCGTTGACAAAAGAGGTTTTCAGTGAGTCAATTAAAATGCCCGATGTGATAAACGTTTCACTTGAGTGATTATGTCTTTTTTGATTCATAATTGACTAGATAGAATATTTTCAAGCAGTTGGTTGCCGTTTTATGCTGTTGACTGGTTGCCAACAAAAAAAAGCTATATAGGACCTCGTCTGTCCTGTTACTCAACATGCATAGTTGGCGGGGCGGGGTAAGAAGAGATGAATACATAAAGTATAAGTGAATTTTATACACCCAACTGGAATTCAAACTCGTCTCTCTAAAAAATTTTAATGTTATTTTTTTAATTATTTCCTTTAGACATCATTTTTTTTTACTTTGGTAAGGTTCGGGACGAATTTTCATGATTGAAGTATTGGACAGCGGCTCAGATTGAGAAATCGGAAAGCCGAGTTCGAATTCCAGTCGAGTCTGTTGAATATGGCAACAAAGATGACGATAATAGTCCAAATAATGTAAATAATGCAAGTAATGGAGGCATAGTGGAGTAATGGATAGCAGCTTGCTGGGATTGAGGAATCAGAGAGCTGAGTTTGAATTTCAGTCAAATCCATTACATTCACTTACGAGCTAATACCCTTGGGAAAGGTATGAATCCTCTTCTCCCCCCCCCAGCTATGGGTAAATCGCAGAACAGACCGGGTTCTATAGCCTTGGGTGGCAACTGGTCTACTGCAGAAAGAAATGGCAACCTACTGCAGGAAAAAAATCTGCCTCGTCAGTCATGTATCGAAAGGTACATAATCGTCTAAGCGTGTATTACGCATGACACATAACTGACTGTAGAGAAAAAAAATCGCGAATACCTGCCAAATTAAAAGTACAATATCAGAAAGGCGGTGATGAACCTGACCCTTCCCTCATTATATTTAAGTTTTTTTCATAAAATAACCTGTTCAATATAAAAGTCATTCTTTAATGAATTGAATAGATGTTGCAAATTTAATTTAATTCGCGTAGTTCCTTGACTTTTGGCTTTTTTTTTTAATACAGTTGTTAGACATTTTCTTTCTTGTTTTGTTCAATTTCAGTGGTGTAGCTAGTGTTTTGTTTTTTTTTTCCCGCCGGGGCGGCCCTCAAGTTTTCCGCCCCTCCCTAAAAAGAATACAATATTACTATGCACATTAACCCCTTAAAGTTATATATATATATATATATATATATATATATATATATATATATATATATATATATATATATATATATATATATAAAGAAATAAGGTGTGCTATAATGGGATAAAGTGCTCAATATCAGGGATAGAGCGTGTGCAAATATAAGTGAACTTTGAAGTCAACACTTAGAGTCGACAGGCTGTTTCATGCTGGATACAATCGTCAGGCCTGATGTGAGTTTGACTGACGATTGCATCTAGGATGAAACAGACTGTCACCTCTAAGTGTTGACGTCAATGTTCACTTTTATATTTACACACGCTCTATATCTGATATTGAGCACTTTATCCCATAAATGTTCACTTTTATACACACACACACAATGACGAAATTAATCGTAAACCCATCAATTTTGAATATTTTTATCCATTTCTCAGAATCTAATGCCCGTATGATCCCAAGTTTGTTTTTTTCGTGTTTCCGTTAATATGGTATTAATAACTCTTCACTTATAAATTATGAAATAAAATTACAATTGTGTTTATTTAAAAAAAAATAAAACTGGAGATATTTAAAAAAAAAAACGATGACCTTAACTTCTTTTTTTCTAAATCGGGAAAACTTTAAAAACTTTTTGCGGTATTAAAAGAAAGATAATTTCTTTATATACCCTTTGTTTTATTTAAAACGAAAAACAAAAAACGTTAACAGAAACACTGTTCGTTTTTTTCTTTCTAGATGTAAAAAATGCAATGTCTTTTTTAAATTATTTTGTTTTACGTAGTTGAAGTTATTATTAGCAAAGTAGTCGACTAAGAATTAACAGTCCGATAAAATTAATTTCAATTTTAAAAACTGAAATAAATGTTATACTTTAAAATTCTTAATCTATTTTGCTTAATAAAACTTCAACTATCTAAACAAAAAAATAAAACATTATATTGTTTTACTACTGTAAGAGCTTGAAAATTGGAAAAAAAATAAACATTTTTGAAATAAAGTTATACTGCACAAAATAATATTAATTTTCAATTTTCATTTGATATTTCCGGAAAAAATGGAATTATTTCAATTTATTTATCTATCTATTTTATGATTTATGAAAAGTAAAGATTTTATATCCGTATTATTAAAGCTAGGCCTATAAGTTAACTTAAAAAAAAAACAATTGGTTCACTTATTTATTTAATTTTTTTCACTAACAGTTCACAGACATGAAAAATCAAAATCAAAGAACTAACGCCAATGTCTGAACTTCTTACACAGGTGTGAAAAAACTGTGGATTTACTAAATTCACTTAATCCAACCCCACATCAAACCCTTTAAAAATGTTTAAATTTTTTCACACCTTTTGCTCACGACTTGTAAGTGGGGTTTTATCCCCGCAGGCTGACAGCGCGTTTTGGAGACAATTTTTTTTTTTTTTTTTTATTGCTGGCTGGCAGGCTCAAAGCCAGTCATAAGAAAGACAAATTGGTTTCATATGAACCCTATCTTCTTTCTTATCGCTGCTATTTTTGCAAAAATTATTGAAATTATGATATTGTTTTTTTTTCTTTTCTGAAAACTCACCGCAAACCAAAAGTCCCGCCCGAGGCGGATCGCTCCCAGCTACGACACGGCACCTATTTTTGATACCAACATCTAACACCAAGTTATTAACTCAATAAAATAGGTTTTTGATAAGTTTTACTTTTAGTATTTTAAAATTATAGATATTTGAATAAATGCAGACGCAAATAAAGTCCAATTTAGCAGTAAATTTAGACTTTGAACCGAACATTGTCATCATATCGAACAAAAAGTCAGGCTCAAAAGCTGCAAATCCAATCTAATTTTTAAAATATTGATCGCATTCACGGTAAAACTTACATTTCATTCCTTGACGAAAGTGAAGTCTCAAAGAGAGCAGGACAACCAAAATTCATAGAAAAAAAAAGTAAATAATTTTAGCTTAACTGAATCTTATCCAAAAATAGCCGAAGTTTCTGAATCGGAATGGAAAAGGAAAATAAAGGAACAAAGATCTACTGAAAATACAGCGTTTTTGAAGAGAAAGCAAGCAGAAAAAAATATCATATAAAAAATATAGCGACGCAAAGTTTTCCTAACACGAAAAGCACAGACACTGAATTTAACAAGAAAGAGGATGGATTATATTTTCACAAAAAATATCCTTTTTCTGTCAAAATGTCTGACAAGAGTCACAACTGTCAGAAAAAAAAATAAGTAAAAATAAAAATGCGATACAGTAATAATCCAAAAATTCTTACCTCTACTGCAGGTATGAAGACGAAAGATGTTCGACTGAGTGACTGTTGCTATTTAAAAAGAAAAAAATTCTGAGCCTATATTAATATGCAATTCAATTGTGCTATTTAGATTATTAGGGCATCACATAGTTAAATATTTACCAGCTGTATCAGCTGACCCATTAAAGACCAAAAAGTTAAATTTCTAATTACAATGTTGGGGCTTAATTATTTATTACCGAGCGAGATCTTCATTAAGAAAATGTCGCCTTAAGTCGGGTTGAATGTTTTGTGTGCTCAGAAGTTACCAGTCGGTGAATTATCAGCGTTGAGAAGTTGGAGCTTTTATATATTAAATACATCTTAGTTTATCATAAAGACACAAACAAGAGCAACCAGTAGGAGTTAAACTTGTGGCGGCTGCGAAATAATAACCCCCTTTACTCACTCCCTACACTCGGGTGGGCTGAGGGAAAAGGTAGGAAAGAATTCGCGAGCCTATATGAAATTTTATTTTGACCAATGAAAATCTTGTCTTCGCAGAAACTGATTTGTGATCTGAAAAGACGGTAATAAATTAGCAAGTCTATGTAAAAGTGCTTTTGGACCAATGTAAACCTTGTCTTAACATAAATTAGCCGTTGAGCCAAAAAGAAAAGAAAGTAGCGAGCCTATGCGAAATTCTTTTTGAAATAAAATGAGAAAAATTAATAAGAGAAGAGTGTCTGAAGTAATGTGAAAGGTTTCGTTTCTGTTCACCGCGTTCAGCAGTGAAGTTTCGCCAATGTTGAATTACTCGCCAATTATATTATCTGCTTTTAACTAAGCACGTCAAAGAACTTTCCTTCAACAATCCCAGAAAGCTAAGTATTGCAAATTATTTCTTTTCGTCTACTTTTGAAAGTCTGCAGCCGTGTAGTCCTTTCAGGAGCAACGAACTCGCTTATCTTCTTTTTAAACATTTTCAAATATAATTTGTATCAGATCGTTAAATCTGTTGTATGAACATTTCTTCTTCATGACAATTCGTTACAACTACGGACATTAAAAATTTATGATTTATTTTCCTGAAACGAGCTACTGACACAACTTCAAGCGTGTAAATTCGTAAATAAATTTCTCATTTTGTTTTGTTAAAATTACCGGTATGATTTCTCGTTATTAGCCTCCATCATTTACCATCTAGGCGTGGGTAAACCAACTGTTCATTTTGACCCCAAAGCTCCAAACCACTATAAACTTACTAGTTACTGTAAGGGTGACTTCTCTTTCAAACTGAGCCGCTATGGGGTTTTATAATGCATTATTAGTAGTAGTATTAACAATAATAATAGAGTCTTTTTAACTTTTTTTTTTACATATGTGAAATTACATATATACACACAGTATATATACATTCAAGTCAAAAATATTTAATAACAAATGTTTAACAACCTAAGATATTCAGATAACACAGTGTTGATGCTAGATATTACATAAGAAGCCATCGAGAAAAGGACACTAAGCGATGTTATCTTCTTTCTAACAGAAGAAAAGTGCTAAGGGATTTTATTCTCATTAGCGAGGAAAGTAGGGTCGCGGATGTGTCGGATTTAAATTAATTTATGACAACGATAATGAAAATTTCAGGTTAGCCGAAACACCTACGAAACAGAAACTGGGAAATAGAAATTAATTAAGCACGCACTGACCGAAAAACAAAAAGCCCGCGCGACCTCCCGCAGAGATCTAAAGAGATAAAAATTAATTAGGTCAAGCTTGACCGAAACCAAAATTTCCGTGGAACCACCTCCATGTCATTTGGGGAAAACACCTGTTTATTGTCAGGACTGGCTATGATAGCGAAATTATTTTATCAGAACAGTTAATTAGTAACAGAATGCAAATACGTCCAATTGACCACCCACTTGTTTGACGAAGGCCCCGGGTGATAAAGTCCAAGTGACATTTGACTATGATATGAGTCTAAGGTTTGTTGTTGGACAGAAGGAAAGAAAGAGAAAGAAAAGAAAAAAAAAAAGAAAAAGGAAGATAATTTTTTTCTTTGAGCAAGATTTTTAAACCGAGGCTAGTCTGGCCACACCCACGCTGCTGAGCGCCCATTGGCTGGATGGTGGCATGAGCGTTAGGCGGAGGTAATCATGTGAAGAAGGAGGGGTGTCCTGTTGCGCCCCCCTGAAGGGATAGGTGTGAGATGCCACTGTGAGAGAGAGGGGAAATCCGTTGACACCCTCTGAGGGTATGGTGAGATTCCAATATGAGAACAGAAGAAAGTGGGAAGACGAAAGACTTCCAAAAATGGAAAATAATAAATTTTCCTGACCGAAAATAAAGAAGTGGATTGTGGATTTAGAATTATCAAGGAACCTCAAACCCCGACAAGCCCACCCCGGTTTTGGTCGGCGTCCATATAAGCAGAGTCGCAGCGAGTGAAAAGCAGTTAAGTTCGAGTTCCAGTTGAGTGAAGTTCGCAGTTGGAGTTGCACCCGCCTCGCAGATAGCTGACTTGAAAGATTCCAGGCATCACGACCTCAACTTCTAGCCAAGAACAATTTATTTTTGAAGAACGACTTAGACTCATACCACCAAAACAAGTTTTACGAATATCGACTGAAGATACACCAAGAACCAGTTTCTTAAAGAACAAACAACTTAAGATGTTAAGACTCACCTAACAAACACAAAGTGTCACGAATCCATATAGCGGGTTGGGAAGAAGACGCAGTCCTGTATTCAGCAACCAGATATAAAATATTGTTATCCTTTTTTAACACATTTGAACTTTTCGAGTTATTATTTTATTTTCTTTTACATATACTTGTGTGGTGTTACCCTAGTTCGAACTTGACTTGCATTACGGCCCGGCGACTGATTGATTTCGTCTACCTAAGATCAAATCACAAGATCTAGGTTAGACTAGAAATCAAAGCAGTTACTTTGGTAACCAGACGTTGGAGGCGAGCTGGGAACGACAAGGCTGATACCGAATCTAACCAGATTCCCACCCGAATCACCAAAAGTTTAGAACGTCACATTTGGTGTCGCGGCCAATAAGTAAATACCTTTGTTCCGCCAGTCCAGGCATTAATAGCTAAGTCCCGCCATGACACGTATATTGAGTCAACTCATCCCCTTTTCTTTCATATTCGATTGGTAAGGAATAAATTCAATTTAGTTCCTTCTTAAGACCTATTAAAATGGGAAGCGGATTCCTGAAGAGATGCTTCCTTGATTACTAAAATCTTAACCCCTTCAAGATGAAGGTCAACCGATATCTATCCTACATATTTTCATAATATGCAACACTTGCATCCTCACTATACGCCAGCTACAACATCCCCAATTAGTAACTCTCTACCCTGAGTGGCACTTAGACCCTCTTTTAGGTGAACAATAGTAAAACAAAAAACAAAAAAAAACAAAAACATACAAGGTTGTGCTGCATTTCTGTCAGACAAATCTGCTAACCCAAAATATTTGTACTAATTAATTTTCTGTCACTTGCACGAAAAAGCAATGACTTAATTCTGTCCCTAAATTTGTAGAATTTTCATCTTTCTCTTTGTCGCCTGCTATTAGGTTTTCTTCGTTTGAGTCATTTCAGGTGAGAAGGGCAAATACATCCGGCAAATTAAAAACAAGATTTATAAAATGGACGGATAATCTTGTAGTTTCAGCGGTCATCGGCCCGTATGGTCAGGTTATCGGTGACTAAGTTGTTATTTTAGTTTGAAGGTTAATTCGAGATCTAGCAGAATTCAAAAACAAGATTTATAAAAACGGCGGATGAACCTTCTAGTAAGGTCATCGGTAACTACGCCGTTTCCTCCACCAGGGGTTTGTGTGGAGGAGGGTAATAAAACATCCAGCAGAATTTAAAATAGGATGTGTGGAAATTGCGAGGGAATCTTCTCGTAAGGTCAGCGGTCAACAGCCCGAATAGTCGGGTCATTGGTGACTAAGCAGTTTTCTCCACTAGTCTTTTTTGGTGTAATCTGACAGCCAGCAGAATTAAAACATGTGTAGAAAGGTTGGATGAACCTTCTTGTAAGGTCAGAGGTCATCGGTAACTAAGCCGTTTCCTCCACCAAGTGTTTTTGGTGAGGAGGGTAATTAGACATCCAGCAAGAAAAACATGAAATGAAAAATATTTACCCTTTTTCAACTGATAAATTCCGTTCAAAGTAACGTATACTGTACGGAATAAATTATTTAAAGTTGAAATAAAAATGTGTTCTTTGAAAAGTCGTTAAAGATTTTAAAAAGATAATTTATAGATTTAAAGCAAGAAATATATTGCCTATTATGTCCACAGCATGATCGGATTCAGATATACACAGCCCGACTAGTCACTTTAATTTTTTTTTTTTTTTTATTTACTTTGTTTCTTATTTCTTCTTTATTATGAATAATATCAACGAAATGTATTTTGGTCAATATTTTGAGGCACGGAGTTAAAACAATCTTGCATTCAGCTGAAGTCAATATTGAAAACGACGTACAACGATGCTTTAAAATAGATATAACTGAATGTTAACTCACTCGGGCTGACTTTATATATATTTCCATTGAATATTTATTGGTTTAGCTGTGTTCAATGTAAAATATTTACAGTTGGGTAAATGACATTTTCATTTATAAAGAGGTTCTGTTGTTGATAAAAAGTCTCCTGCACATGTGTCAGTTTATTAAGATTTTAATAAAGTTAACCATAAGCAATTGAACATTGATTTAAATATAAATTCAATGTCTTATCAAAATACTCGACAATGAGAGTAACTTTCATAAGAGAAAATTAAAAAAAATATATATGTAAGCTATCATCCAATTGAAAGCCATTGTCATTATCTACGATATGGTTGCAGGCGAAGTATAATTTTTAAATGGAAAATGGGGACTATTAGATACAGTGTTGGTGTGAATAAGTTAGCAGGAATGATGAAAACTTATCGAAGTGACTCATCCTAACGGTATATTTCCCAAACGAGACGAAACAAGCAAGCAAAACCTTCTCCATCGAAGTGTCATGCTTGAGCAGCGGAAAAGCGAACAAAAGATGAAAAATGCACACATAGACACTGACACACATAATCGTTTAATGGTCGCTTAAACGCGTGAAACTCATGAAAAAGAGAAAATATCCCACAATATTTAGCCTCTGTACCAGAAAAACAAAACAAAACAAAACAAAACAAAAAAATAATAAAAAAACCGTGTGTTAAAAGGACGGTTATTGCTCCACATTCAATACGAGAATACGAAGAAGTATGGAGGACATTTTAGTTTTAAATATTTTAGATGTGGAATTGTTTTTTTGGGTTTATTTGGGGGGGGGCGGGGGGTGTCAAAGATGATGCCTAGGAGCTTGTGTTGTTTTACTATTGGGATTTCTGCTCCGTCTAATTTTGAACAGGGGTCGTTGTCCATTTTTTTTTAATTTGCAGAAATGTAGGCATTTGGTTTTCGTTTTGGAAAAGGTAAAACCTTTTCCAGTGTCCCATTTGTGCATTTTATTGAGGCATTATTGGATTTGTTTTTCTATGGTATGCATATGTCGAGATATGTTCATTATTAGAAAGTCGTCAACATATAGGTAGCATTTTATTCATGGGTTTAGGGATTTAACTTGGTACCAACATGAGATCGCTGGAAAATGAGCATAGCAGGATAATAACGGCCCTAAACTTGACGAAAACAAAATTTTATCGTCTAAATGTTTATGTTTTTATTAAGAGGAAGGAACAAAGTAATTTTTAATTATTTTTCAAAATTTTTCTGTCTTTATTAGAGCATTCTAACTTCTGATTGAATAACGTCGTTTCTCTTCATCAGCGAATGTCCTACTAAATAGCATGGCGGATTTTTTTTTTTTTAATGGCAGTCATTAATTTTGAAAATCTTGAAAAAATAAAAATAATTTTCAGATTTTAATGAAACTTTCAGAAACCTTTTTTGCGGAGAGAGAAGTTCTTAAATCTTAACTTTAATGGTTTTTCGTGGATGGATAGGCGATCGCTGTGACCTTTGCTTTGTCGGAGATTTTGTATTTTTTGGAAGAATGGTTTGTGTTTGAGCGGCACATTTTGTATTTGTTTTTTCTTTATTATTTCAATTCTTTCATTGATTTTCTTTAGTGTTTCACTTTGTACTATTTTCTTGGAGCGTATGTATTTTCGGTAGTTTTGAAATTTGGGCCAGTCATTTGTTGCTAAGTGCACGAGCTTCTCAGTGAGGGCGCTGTAATTGTCAGATTGACTGATATTCATTGTGGTCAGTTTTTTTTTTTGCGTTATTTTTGCATAGGAAGGGCCTTTCATGTAGCTGTCTACTATTCGCCTTGCTTCCATAATTGAAACATTTCGTTTATGCTTCACCTCCACTATCTTCTTTTCCCTTTTTCAGAAGTCACATGATCATGAGTATAATGGATGGTTTTCCTGGCAGTTAGCACATCTTACTCTATAGTGGCATTCTTCCTTGTCGTCTGAATCCCTTTAGTAACATTTTCCACATGTTGGGTGACTCATGCAGCTATCCCTATGATGCCTAAAATTTTGGCACTTGAACCACCTTAATGGAGCAGGGATGTATTGTCCTGCAGACTCAATATTGTACACGACTTTTATTTTTCTAGGGATTTGAGGGGTGGAAAAAGTAAGGATATACGTGTCTGGTATGGTTTATGCTTTCCTTTTTATCGTGATTCTACGATAATCACTGACTCACTGGCTTCCGAAGGCGAATGTTATTTCCTCAGGTAAAGGATGAGAGGCAAGACGTAAGTGGCACACGCCGCAGCCCTCCCCTTCAAGGACAATCTCCTTCGGAGCCAAGTCCGGGCCGACGCTCCATCCTTTGCCTGTACCTCTGACTAATTCTTCTTTAGCTGAAGTCCGGGCCAGAACCACACTCCAAGAATGCAGATGGGTCCGTCAGTCCAACCAAAGGGCCCCGGAAGCGTGACCCCTTTCCAGGAACCTAACCACAAGCCAGAAGACTTGGTAGCACAACACTGGGGTAGCGATACAGGAGACTGATCTACTTGCAGAAGTCGAGCTCGAATCCGGCTGCCTGCAGGACAGCAGCCAGTTATCGATTGTCGAATGCCTTGAACTGATCTAAATTGATCAACGCGGCTCGTCTGTCGTCTTTTACACCCTCCATGATCGTGCGGATCAGATGCAGGTTGCTTTGAATTGTTCGTCCCTTCACAGCACAAGTCTGCTCAGGTCTCAACAAGATCGCGACAACTGACTGCAAAAGCTCCCTCAGGTTATTGGCCCAAATTTTTAACTCTCCGTTTAGCAGAGTTATGGACCTGTAATCGTCTAAATCCCGCCCAACACCCTTGTTCATTTTTCAACAGCTTGATCACGCCTCAGGAAATCAGATCGGGAATGGAGCCCTGCCGGAACTAGTTGTTGAACACGACAGTCAAAATCGGAACAAAGATGTGTGACAACCTCAAGTACAATTCATAAAGCAGACTATCTTCAATGCCAAGTGAACTTCGCCCTCTGTGATCTCTTCCTCGCAACTAGCTGCTTCAGTCAGCGAAAGTCAGCCAAACAGCTGCGAAATTCATCGCCACTGAGACCAGGCTCCTTGGTAAAACGGTTCTCAAAATGCCGCCGAAACGCCTCACACATACTCTTGGTTGACCTCAGTGTACGCCCCTCCAGGGTAACGACCACGCGAATGTATCAATCGGAACCTCGACGAATCTCTTCCTTGCGAAATTCTGCGTCCATGTTCATATCTTGTTTAACCTATGTCTAACTACTTGACCTTGGTAGCGCTTGCTAGCCTCACGCTGCAAGGCCTGGCTAGATACGGCTATCTCTAGGGAATCCCCCCAGCCAAGCCCGGAACAGACTATCCTTTAGTGTCTTCACCTTTTTAGTCTTAACTAGAGCGAGTCGTTAGCTATATTCAGTGATGAAGGACCTAATCCTATCCTTAAGCGTCTCCCACTACCTACTCACAATAACCGCCCCCACTAATTCCCACTGCACTAATCTAGTCAGCTGTTGCTGGAAGTCCCGCTTGTCCAGTAAGGACAGATTGAACTTCCACTGTCCAGCCATTATAGGCCTAGTATCTAACACCATCCGGGTACAGACGAGTCTATGATCCAATTAGTCTCGGCAGCGGAACGTGGGACAACTTCGTAAATCTAGGTCTGCCCTACTCAATAACATTCTATCCAGGCAGCTGGCTACCTGGAGAGACGGCCACTTCTGAGCCCATGTCCACATTTCCCACCCCGGATTATCAACCCGGTATATATCGACGAGCCCAAATTCTTCGTTCAGATCAACCAAACAACGATTGCCCGATAACTTCCCGCTAGCTTCCTGTTTATTTTGGGGTCTAGGATGGCATTCAGTCCCCCATTAAGACTAAGCGCGACAAATTCACGAGGAACGGCCCCAACCGACGGAAAAATTCGACACGCTCCCCATAATCTTTGGGCGCATAAATCGCAACGACCCGAAACGAACCACTGCTTACGGCAATATCGGTCACGATCAACCGGCCCCCACGCTCACATGGACAAGTTCTACCCTTGCATCCAGGGAATGCTTGACTAACAAGGAAACACCTCTGGTCTGTTGGTCTCCATATGCTGAACAAACAACAAAGACGCTAGTCAGCACACGAGCATCAACATCGCAAACCAAGTGTGTTTCCTGGATCGTGGCCGAAGGACAAAAAGATCACGGAGCAAGCGGACAGCCTTACCCCGATCTCTCAGATTCCTCGCATTCAAGCTAGCTAGATTGATAAACATTTTTTAAGTTTTTAAAGTACCTTAAAAGCAGACTGGACGAAAATCTGTGGAATTCAAGACTCCGATGGATTGTCCAAGGCTTCCAGTTCCAATGCCAGTTGTAATTCCACCATCGTTGACAATCCCGCCAAAGTGCGTTGGAAAGTTAGTTTCAAGATCCTGTATATAGAGAGATGGAGCAACATCAAGACCCTCCCTTCACACATTTGTGATAATTTATTGAGAACGGGAGACTCTACTTGATCCATCTTGATCCACGCCTCCTTCACCTTCACTAAGTGGTCCCAAAGTTTAAGATTTTTCACAATGTTTCTTATTAGGGTAATTACTCCGGGAGCGTTAGGGGTATATTTAAACAGAGGCCTCAAGAGAGTCTTTCTCTGGGAGGAAAGGTTCACTGTCTTGTCTTCTTCCTCTCTCCTCCTTTTCAACAAGGAAGATTGAGGTGGTGTAGAAGCCTCTACCACCATACACAAGTCGAGTTGTGGCAACGCCACTGTCTCTGTTGGTTGCTGGGTCTGTTCAGGCTGCTGCTGCTGCTATTAGGGATGATGTTCTAACTGCTTTTGACCATTTTGTTGTTGTTGCTGCCCCTTCGCC
>OZ010584.1:23822068-23912068 GCA_963932145.1 Acanthosepion lycidas
TCCCTAATATAGCAGGCCAGCAGCAGCCTGAACAGACCCAGCAACCAACAGAGCCAGTGGCGTTGCCACAACTCGACTTGTATATGGTGGTAGAGGCTTCTACTCCACCTCAATCTTCCTTGTTGAAAAGGAGAAGAGAGGAAGAAGACAAGACAGGGAACCTTTCCTCTCAGAGAAAGACTCTCTTGAGGCCTCTGTTTAAATATACCCCTAACGCTCCCGGAGTAATTACCCTAACAAGAAACACTGTGAAAAATCTTAAACTTTGGGACCACTTAGTGAAGGTGAAGGAGGCGTGCCCAGATCTCAAGATGGATCAAGTAGAGTCTCCCGTTCTCAATAAATTATCACAAATGTGTGAAGGGAGGGTCTTGATGTTGCTCCATCTCTCTATATACAGAATCTTGAAACTAACTTTCCAACGCACTTTGGCGGGATTGTCAACGATGGTGGAATTACAACTGGCATTGGAACTGGAAGCCTTGGACAATCCATCGGGGTCTTGAATTCCACAGATTTTCGTTCAGTCTGCTTTTAAGGTACTTTAAAAACTTAAAATATGTTTATCAATCTAGATAGCTTGAATGCGAGAAATCTGAGAGATCGGGGTAAGGCTACCCGCTTGCTCAGTGATCTTTTTGTCCTTCGGCCACGATCCAGGAAACACACTTGGTTTGCGATGTTGATGCTCGTGTGCTGACTAGCGTCTTTGTTGTTTGTTCAGCATATGGGGACCAACAGACCAGAGTATACGTATATCCTTACTTTTTCCACACCTCAAATCCCTAGAAAAATAAAAGTCGTTTACAATGTTGAGTCTGCAGGACAATACATCCCTGCTCCATTAAGGTGGTTCAAGTGCCAAAATTTTGGGCATCATAGGGATAGCTGCATGAGTCACCCAACATGTGGAAAATGTTACTAAAGGGATTCAGACGACAAGGAAGAATGCCACTATAGAGTAAGATGTGCTAACTGCCAGGAAAACCATCCATTATACTCATGATCATGTGACTTCTGAAAAAGGGAAAAGGAGATAGTGGAGGTGAAGCATAAACGAAATGTTTCAATTATGGAAGCAAGGCGAATAGTAGACAGCTACATGAAAGGCCCTTCCTATGCAAAAATAACGCAAAAAAAAAAACTGACCACAATGAATATCAGTCAATCTGACAATTACAGCGCCCTCACTGAGAAGCTCGTGCACTTAGCAACAAATGACTGGCCCAAATTTCAAAACTACCGAAAATACATACGCTCCAAGAAAATAGTACAAAGTGAAACACTAAAGAAAATCAATGAAAGAATTGAAATAATAAAGAAAAAACAAATACAAAATGTGCCGCTCAAACACAAACCATTCTTCCAAAAAATACAAAATCTCCGACAAAGCAAAGGTCACAGCGATCGCCTATCCATCCACGAAAAACCATTAAAGATAAGATTTAAGAACTTCTCTCCCCGCCAAAAAAGTTTCTGAAAGTTTCATTAAAATCTGACAAATATTTTTATTTTTCAAGATTTTCAAAATTAATGACTGCCATTAAAAAAAAAAAAATGTACAAAAATCCGCCATGCTATTTAGTAGGACATTCGCTGATGAAGAGAAACGACGTTATTCAATCAGAAGTTAGAATACTCTAATAAAGACAGAAAAATTTTGAAAAATAATTAAAAATTACTTTGTTCCTTCCTCTTAATAAAAACATAAACATTTAGACGATAAAATTCTGTTTTCGTCAATTTTAAGGCCATTATTATCCTGCTATGCTCATTTTTCAACGATCTCATGTTGGTACCAAGTTAAATCCCTAAACCCATGAATAAAATGCTTCCTATATGTTGACGACTTTCTAATAATGAACATATCTCGACATATGCATACCATAGAAAAACAAATCCAACAATGCCTCAATAAAATGCACAAATGGGCCACTGGAAAAGGTTTTACCTTTTCCAAAACGAAAACCAAATGTCTACATTTCTGCAAATTAAAAAAAAATGGACAACGACCCCTGTTTAAAATTAGACGGAGCAGGAATCCCAATAGTAAAACAACACAAGCTCCTAGGCGTCATCTTTGACACCCTCACCAAAAAAAAAAAAACAAAAAAAAAAACAAAAACATTAATCCACATCTAAAATATTTAAAACTAAAATGTCCTTCATACTTCTTCGTATTCTCGTATTGAATGTGGAGCAATAACCGTTCTTTTGACACAGGGTTTTTTTTGTTATTTTTTTGTTTTGTTTTGTTTTTCTGGTACAAAGGCTAAATATTGTGGGATATTTTCTCTTTTTCATGAGTTTCACGCGTTTAAGCGACCATTAAACGATTATGTGTATCTGTGTGTGCATTTTTCATCTTTTGTTCGCTTTTCCGCTGCTCAAGCATGACACTTCGATGGAGAAGGTTGTGCTTGCTTGTTTTGTCTCGTTTGGGAAATATACCGTCAGGATGAGTCACTTCGATAAGTTTTCATTATTCCCGCTAACTTATTCACACCAACACTGTATCTAATAGTCCCCATTTTCCATTTAAAAATTATACTTCGCCTGCAACCATATCGTAGATAATGACAATGGCTTTCAATTGGATCATAGCTTACATATATATTTTTTTTAATTTTCTCTTATGAAAGTTACTCTCATTGTCGAGTATTTTGATAAGACATTGAATTTATATTTAAATCAATGTTCAATTGCTTATGGTTAACTTTATTAAAATCTTAATAAACTGACACATGTGCAGGAGACTTTTTATCAACAACAGAACCTCTTTATAAATGAAAATGTCATTTACCCAACTGTAAATATTTTACATTGAACACAGCTAAACCAATAAATATTCAATGGAAATATATATAAAGTCAGTCCGAGTGAGTTAACATTCAGTTATATCTATTTTAAAGCATCGTTGTACGTCGTTTTCAATATTGACTTCAGCTGAATGCAAGATTGTTTTAACTCCGTGCCCCCAAAATATTGACCAAAATACATTTCGTTGATATTATTCATAATAAAGAAGAAATAAGAAACAAAGTAAGTAAAAAAAAAAAAATAAATAAAATTAAAGTGACTAGTCGGGCTGTGTATATCTGAACTCGATCATGCTGTGGACATAATAGACAATATATTTCTTGCTTTAATTCTATAAATTATCTTTTTAAAATTTTTAATGACACATTTTTATTTCAACTTTAAATAATTTATTCCGTACAGTATACGTTACTTTTAATGGAATTTATCAGTTGAAAAAGGGTAAATATTTTTCATTTCATGTTTTTCTTGCTGGATGTCTAATTACCCTCCTCACCAAAAACACTTGGTGGAGGAAACTGCTTAGTTACCGATGACTCTACTCTAAAAGCCTCTGACCTCTGACCTCTGACCTTACAAGAAGGTTCATCCGACCTTTCTACACAAGTTTTAATTCTGCTGGCTGTCAGATTACACCAAAAAAGCCTAGTTGAGAAAACTGCTTAGTCACGGATGACCCGACTATTTGGGCTGTTGACCGCTGACCTTACGAGAAGATTCCCTCGCAATTTCCACACATCCTATTTTAAATTCTGCTGGATGTTTTATTACCCTCCTCCACAGCAAAAACGGCTGGCGAAGGAAACGGCGTAGTTACCGATGACCTTACTAGAAGGCTCATCCGCCGTTTTTATAAATCTTGTTTTTGAATTCTGCTAGATCTCGAATTAACCTCCAAACTAAAATAACAGCTTAGTCACCGATAACCCGACCATATGGGCCGATGACCGCGGAAACTACAAGATTATCCGTCCATTTTATAAATCTTGTTTTTAATTTTGCCGGATGTATTTGCCCTTCTCACCTGAAATGACTCAAACGAAGAAAACCTAATAGCAGGCGACAAAGAGAAAGCTGAAAATTCTATAAATTTAGGGACAGAATTAAGTCATTGCTTTTTTGTGCAAGTGACAGAAAATTAATTAGTACAAATATTTTGGGTTAGCAGATTTGTCTGACAGAAATGCAGCACAACCTTGTATGTTTTTTTTTTTTTTTTTTTTTTTTACTATTGTTCACCTAAAAGAGGGTCTAAGTGCCACTCAGGGTAGAGAGTTACTAATTGGGGATGTTGTAGCTGGCGTATAGTGGGGATGCAAGTGTTGCATATTATGAAAATATGTAGGATAGATATCGGTTGACCTTCACCTTGAAGGGGTTAAGATTTTAGTAATCAAGGAAGCATCTCTTCAGGAATCCGCTTCTCATTTTAATAGGTCTCAAGAAGGAACTAAATTGAATTTATTCCTTACCAATCGAATATGAAAGAAAAGGGGATGAGTTGACTCAATATACGTGTCATGGCGGGACTTAGCTATTAATGCCTGGACTGGCGGAACAAAGGTATTTACTTCGCTCGAACGTCTGCCATGAAAATGAAATAGAGGCTAGCAACATTTCGTCTGTGGAGAAAGTGGTTGTAGGGTGGAAAACAATTCATCACACATAACGCCGTGTACATGCTTTTGAACTCGGTCGAAAGTAAGGATTGAGCAGCTTCGTCCCAGATGTAACAGCAATGTTCCGTTTTTGACCTGATTTGACTTTTGTATCAATAAGAGTATGACAGGAGCAGTGAGGTAATTTCCGTAGCGGTAGATGGAGTAGAGTATTTTTTTTCCAGCGTCCTTAGCGATGGATTTTATATATGAAAAGTTTGCCTGGGTGTCAAAATTCATTTGAAGAAAGGATTGTTGTCAGCATTTTTTCTCTCATTGACGACTTTTTGTTTTAGGCAGGAATGCTTGTGATTGGTTGGAATTATTCAAATTGTATGAATTCGTGTTTGCGTCTTGTAAAACAAGACATATAAGGAGCCGTCTACACAGATTGACGTCAATCTCTAATTAACTTTCATTGTGCATATTCGGCGCAATCTCTTGTATTTTATGTACTCCATTCCATTCCGCTCAACTCTTTTCTTCTATGGGCCATATCCCTTTAGTACACAGGCGATTATAGCCATTCACAACTTCCTACAGTAGCTTTAGCAATGTTTGTCTTTTTACCTTCCTCATCGCTATTCTGTCGTCAATTTTCGCAAGCTTGTTAGGTAGGTTTTCACTCTGCTCCTTTTGCTTCCGGTATGTCCTGAATGTATGTCTGATTCTCCAAGCCTTCTTTCTTCATTGTGTGTCCGAGTAATTTCAACTCTCTTTCTAATTCTAAGTATAAGTGTCTTTTTGTTTCCATTTTCTTCAAAACTTCATGGACGCTCCTATGTTCCGTCTCTGGTGTGACGTCACCACCCCCGGTGTCGCTGCGCCAAACGTGACGTCTACCTGGCCGCGTTCGTCGTGCTATCCTGTCCTGTGACGACCAACTGGCTTGGTATTGGCCGCGACACCAAATGTGACGTTCTAAACTTTTGGTGATTCGGGTGGGAATCTGGTTAGATTCGGTATCAGCCTTGTCGTTCCCAGCTCGCCTCCAACGTCTGGTTACCAAAGTAACTGCTTTGATTTCTAGTCTAACCTATCCACGTTGTGATTTGATCTTAGGTAGACGAAATCAATTAGTCGCCGGGCCGTAATGCAAGTCAAGTTCGAACAAGGGTAACACCACACAAGTATATGTAAAAGAAAATAAAATAATAACTCGAAAAGTTCAAATGTGTTAAAAAAGGATAACAATATTTTATATCTGGTTGCTGAATACAGGACTGCGTCTTCTTCCCAACCCGCTATATGGATTCGTGACACTTTGTGTTTGTTAGGCGAGTCTTAACATCTTAAGTTGTTTGTTCTTTAAGAAACTGGTTCTTGGTGTATCTTCAGGCGATATTCGTAAAACTTGTTTTGGTGGTATGAGTCCAAGTCGTTCTTTAAAAATAAATTGTTCTTGGCTAGAAGTTGAGGTCGTGATGCCTGGAATCTTTCAATCTGCGAGGCGGGTGCAACTCCAACTGCGAACTTCACTCAACTGCCTCTCAACTGGAACTCGAACTTAACTGCTTTACACTCACTGCGACTCTGCTTATATGGACGCCGACCAAAACCGAGGTGGGCTTGTCGGGGTTTGAGGTTCCTTGATAATTCTAAATCCACAATCCACTTCTTTGTTTTCGGTCAGGAAAATTTATTATTTTCCATTTTTGGAAGTCTTTCGTCTTCCCACTTTCTTCTGTTCTCATATTGGTATCTCACCATACCCTCAGAGGGTGTCAACGGATTTCCCCTCTCTCTCACAGTGGTATCTCACACCTATTCCTTCAGGGGGGCGCAACAGGCCACCCCTCCTTCTTCACATGATTACCTCCGCCTAACGCTCATGCCACCATCCAGCCAATGGGCGCTCAGCGGCGTGGGTGTGGCCAGACTAGCCTCGGTTTAAAAAATCTTACTCAAAGAAAAAAAAAATTATCTTCCTTTTTCTATTTTTTTTCTTTTTCTTTTCTTTCTCTTTCTTTCCTTCTGTCCGACAACAAACCTTAGACTCTTATCTTAGTCAAATGTCACTTGGACTTTATCAGCCGGGGCCTACGCCAAACAAGTGGGTGGTCAATTGGACCTATTTGCATTCTGTTGCTAATTAACTGTTCTGATAAATTAATTTCGCTATCATAGCCAGCCCTGACAATAAACAGGTGTTTTTCCCAAATGACATGGAGGTGGTTCCACGGACATTTTGGTTTCGGTCAAGCTTGACCTAATTAATTTTTATCTCTATAGATCTCTGCGAGAGGTCGCGCGGGCATTTTGTTTTTCGGTCAGTGCGTGCTTAATTAATTTCTATTTCCCAGTTTCTGTTTCGTAGGGGTTTCGGCTAACCTGAAATTTTCATTATCGTTGTCATAAATTAATTTAAATCCGACACATCCGCGACCCTACTTTCCTCGCTAATGAGAATAAAAACCCTTAGCACTTTTCTTCTGTTAGAAAGAAGATAACATCGCTTAGTGTCCTTTTCTCGATGGCTTCTTATCACCTAAATTTAATTCTCCCTTTTTTTTTATTCTTTCTTTCTAGCAACCTAAATGCTGTCACAATGGTATTCTCAGCATCCTTCTATAGAACCAGATCTCTGTTGCCTCAAGTCTCTTCATCTGTGTAGAAATTGTCTATCATGAACTGCCATATAGGCGGGTTGGTATTACATGACAGTTCATTACTATTTTCATTGTTTCCAATGGAACTTTCCTGTATCTTAATACTTTGCTTAGCTTTTGGAAGGCATCTTTCTCTATTCCAATGTGCCTTCAGATTTCGGTTTCACGTTTTTGTTATTTATTAAAACACTTCAGAGATATTTAAGTTTTCGTTCTCGTTTGATTTTATCATTCTCAATTGGTAGTTTGCATCCCGGGCTGTTCCTCTTGCTGACAACAATCCATTTTTCTTGAAATCTTCTTACAATTGATAGTTAGTCCTTTCTTCTTGTTTTTCTTTATTACCTTTTCTAGTAATATCTAGCATCAACACTGTGTTATCTGAATATCTTAGGTTGTTAAACATTTGTTATTAAATATCTTTGACTTGAATGTATATATACTGTGTGTATATATGTAATTTCACATATGTAAAAAAAAAAGTTAAAAAGACTCTATTATTATTGTTAATACTACTACTAATAATGCATTATAAAACCCCATAGCGGCTCAGTTTGAAAGAGTAGTCACCCTTACAGTAACTAGTAAGTTTATAGTGATGTGGAGCTTTGGGGTCAAAATGAACAGTTGGTTTACCCACGCCTAGATGGTAAATGATGGAGGCTAATAACGAGAAATCATACCGGTAATTTTAACAAAACAAAATGAGAAATTTATTTACGAATTTACACGCTTGAAGTTGTGTCAGTAGCTCGTTTCAGGAAAATAAATCACAAAATTTTAATGTCCGTAGTTGTAACGAATTGTCATGAAGAAGAAATGTTCATACAACAGATTTAACGATCTGACACTAATTATATTTGAAAATGTTTAAAAAGAAGATAAGCGAGTTCGTTGCTCCTGAAAGGACTACACGGCTGCAGGCTTTCAAAAGTAGACGAAAAGAAATAATTTGCAATACTTAGCTTTCTGGGATTGTTGAAGGAAAGTTCTTTGACGTGCTTAGTTAAAAGCAGATAATATAATTGGCGAGTAATTCAACATTGGCGAAACTTCACTGCTGAACGCGGTGAACAGAAACGAAACCTTTCACATTACTTCAGACACTCTTATTAATTTTTCTCATTTTATTTCAAAAAGAATTTCGCATAGGCTCGCTACTTTCTTTTCTTTTTGGCTCAACGGCTAATTTATGTTAAGACAAGGTTTACATTGGTCCAAAAGCACTTTTACATAGATTTGCTAATTTATCACCGTCTTTTCAGATCACAAATCAGTTTCTGCGAAGACAAGATTTTCATTGGTCAAAAGAAAATTTCACATAGGCTCGCGAATTCTTTCCTACCTTTTCCCTCAGCTCACCCGAGTGTAGGGAGTGAGTAAAGGGGGTTATTATTTTGCAGTCGCCAAAAGTTTAACTCCCACTGGTTGCTCTTGCTTGTGTCTTTATGACAAACTAAGCTACATTTAATATATAAAAGCTCCAACTTCTCAACGCTGATAATTCACCGACTGGTAACTTCTGAGCACACAAAACATTCAACCCGACTTAAGGCGACATTTTCTTAATGAAGATCTCGCTCGGTAATAAATAATTAAGCCCCAACATTGTAATTAGAAATTTAACTTTTTGGTCTTTAATGGGTCAGCTGATACAGCTGGTAAATATTTAACTATGTGATGCCCTTATAATCTAAATAGCACAATTGACATGAATATTAATATAGGTTCAGAATTTTTTCTTTTTAAATAGCAGCAGTCACTCAGTCGAACATCTTTTGTCTTCATACCTGCAGTAGAGGTAAGAATTTTTGGATTATTACTGTATCGCATTTTTATTTTTACTTATTTTTTTTTCTGACAGTTGTGACTCTTGTCAGACATTTTGACAGAAAAAGGATATTTTTTGTGAAAATATAATCCATCCTCTTTCTTGTTAAATTCAGTGTCTGTGCTTTTCGTGTTAGGAAAACTTTGCGTAGCTTACGAGTGAAGACCCATGATATTTTTTTCTGCTTGTTTCCTCTTCAAAAACGCTGTATTTTCAGTAGCTCTTTGTTCCTTTATTTTCCTTTTCCATTCCGATTCAGAAACTTCGACTGTTTTTGGATAAGATTCAGTTAAGCTAAAGTTATTTACTTTTTTTTTTCTATAAATTTTGGTTGTCCTGCTCTCTTTGAGACTTCACTTTCGTCAAGGAATGAAATGTAAGTTTTACCGTGAATGCGATCAATATTTTAAAAATTGGATTGGATTTTCAGCTTTTGAGCATGACTTTTTGTCCCACATGATGACAATGTTCTGTTCAAAGTCTAAATTTACTGCTAAACTGTACTTTATTTGCGTCTGCATTTATTCAAATATCTATAATTTTAAAATACTAAAAGAAAAACTTATCAAAAACCTATTTTATTGAGTTAATAACTTGGTGTTAGATGTTGGTATCAAAAATAGGTGCCGTGTCGTAGCTGGAAGCGATCCGCCTCGGGTGGGACTTTTGGTTTGCGATGAGTTTTCAGAAAAGAAAAAAAAGACAATAGCATAATTTCAATAATTTTTGCAAAAATAGCAGCGATAAGGAAGATAGGGTTCAAATGAAACCAATTTGTCTTTCTTATGACTGCTCTTTGACCGAGCCAGCCAGCAATAAAATAAAATTGTCTCCAAAACGCGCTGTCAGTTGGCGGGGATAAAACCCCACTTACAAGTCGTGAGCAAAAGGTGCGAAAAAATTTAAACATTTTTAAAGGGTTTGATGTGGGGTTGGATTAAGTGAATTTAGTGAATCCACAGTTTTTTCACACCTGTGTAAGAAGTTCAGACATTGGCGTTAGTACTTTGATTTTGATTTTTCATGTCTGTGAACTGTTAGTGAAAAAAATTAAATAAATAAGTGAACCAATTGTTTTTTTTTTTTAAGTTAACTTATAGGCCTAGCTTTAATAATACGGATATAAAATCTTTACTTTTCCTAAATCATAAAATAGATAGATAAATAAATTGAAATAATTCCATTTTTTCCGGAAATATCAAATGAAAATTGAAAATTAATATTATTTTGTGCAGTATAACTTTATTTCAAAAATGTTTATTTTTTTTCCAATTTTCAAGCTCTTACAGTAGTAAAACAATATAATGTTTTATTTTTTTGTTTAGATAGTTGAAGTTTTATTAAGCAAAATAGATTAAGAATTTTAAAGTATAACATTTATTTCAGTTTTTAAAATTGAAATTAATTTTATCGGACTGTTAATTCTTAGTCTACTACTTTGCTAATAATAACTTCAACTACATAAAACAAAATAATTTAAAAAACACATTGCATTTTTTACATCTAGAAAGAAAAAAACGAACAGTGTTTCTGTTAACGTTTTTTGTTTTTTGTTTTAAATAAAACAAAGGGTATATAAAGAAATTATCTTTCTTTTAATACCGTAAAAAGTTTTTAAAGTTTTCCCGATTTAGAAAAAAAGAAGTTAAGGTCATCGTTTTTTTTTACATATCTCCAGTTTTATTTTTTTAAAATAAACACAATTGTAATTTTATTTCATAATTTATAAGTGAAGAGTTATTAATACTATATTAACGGAAACACGAAAAAAAAAAAAACTTGGGATCATACGGGCATTAGATTCTGAGAAATGGATAAAAATATTCAAAATTGATGGGTTTACGATTAATTTCGTCATTGTGTGTGTGTGCGTGTGTATAAAAGTGAACATTTATGGGATAAAGTGCTCAATATCAGATATAGAGCGTGTGTAAATATAAAAGTGAACATTGACGTCAACACTTAGAGGTGACAGTCTGTTTCATCCTAGATGCAATCGTCAGTCAAACTCACATCAGGCCTGACGATTGTATCCAGCATGAAACAGCCTGTCGACTCTAAGTGTTGACTTCAATGTTCACTTATATTTGCACACGCTCTATCCCTGATATTGAGCACTTTATCCCATTATAGCACACCTTATTTCTTTATATATATATATATATATATATATATATATATATATATATATATATATATATATATATATATAACTTTAAGGGGTTAATGTGCATAGTAATATTGTATTCTTTTTAGGGAGGGGCGGAAAACTTGAGGGCCGCCCCGGCGGGAAAAAAAAAACAAAACACTAGCTACACCACTGAAATTGAACAAAACAAGAAAGAAAATGTCTAACAACTGTATTAAAAAAAAAAGCCAAAAGTCAAGGAACTACGCGAATTAAATTAAATTTGCAACATCTATTCAATTCATTAAAGAATGACTTTTATATTGAACAGGTTATTTTATGAAAAAAACTTAAATATAATGAGGGAAGGGTCAGGTTCATCACCGCCTTTCTGATATTGTACTTTTAATTTGGCAGGTATTCGCGATTTTTTTTCTCTACAGTCAGTTATGTGTCATGCGTAATACACGCTTAGACGATTATGTACCTTTCGATACATGACTGACGAGGCAGATTTTTTTCCTGCAGTAGGTTGCCATTTCTTTTTGCAGTAGACCAGTTGCCATCCAAGGCTATAGAACCCGGTCTGTTCTGCGATTTACCCATAGCTGGTGGGGGGAGAAGAGGATTCATACCTTTCCCAAGGGTATTAGCTCGTAAGTGAATGTAATGGATTTGACTGAAATTCAAACTCAGCTCTCTGATTCCTCAATCCCAGCAAGCTGCTATCCATTACTCCACTATGCCTCCATTACTTGCATTATTTACATTATTTGGACTATTATCGTCATCTTTGTTGCCATATTCAACAGACTCGACTGGAATTCGAACTCGGCTTTCCGATTTCTCAATCTGAGCCGCTGTCCATTACTCAAAAAAAAAAAAAATAAAGTAAAGAAAAAAAAAATGATGTCTAAAGGAAATAATTAAAAAAATAAGATTAAAATTTTTTAGAGAGACGAGTTTGAATTCCAGTTGGGTGCCTAAAATTCACTTATATTTTATGTATTCATCTCTTCTTACCCCGCCCCACCAACTATACATGTTGAGTAACAGGACAGACGAGGTTCTATATAGCTTTTTTTTTTTGTTGGCAACCAGTCAACAGCATAAAACGGCAACCAACTGCGTGAAAATATTCTATCTAGTCAATTATGAATCAAAAAAGACATAATCACTCAAGTCAAGCGTTTCACATCGGGCATTTTAACTGACTCACTGAAAACCTCTTTTGTCAACGATTTCGTTAGATCTATTCTGTTTTCCACCGTGACTCTACCTCGCAAGAATGCTAACCATTTATAGGACATCAACGTCCAGTTGATTTAACCGGGCATGTTTGATGCTAAAACTATTACATCACGTCTAAATGCTCAGAGTTAGTAAAAGAATAAGTAACAAACACTATTATTAATTTTTAGTAGTATTTTTGTTTACTTTTTATTTCATAATTTATTTAATTTTTTATCGCAACTTTTCTGGGACCCTTTTTTTCCATTTCAACGATGTTTTATTTTTTTTTTCTTTTTGAAAAAGGGTTGGCGCATGATAATTATTTAGAAAAACCTTTCAATTGTTTCTTTAATAAATTTAGGTAAATTTGCTTTTCAATCCCCCAAATTAAATATCTATTAATTAGGTTTCATTGTATTATTTAATTTATTTTTGTTTAAAGCCTTCTGTTATAAAAAAAAAAAAAAAAAAAAAAAAAAAAAACTACACTTATCAAAAAAAACTACACTTATCGCCCAGTTGTCATTGCTTTACGATAGTGCGCAGTAATTTCGACGAGTAAGAGCAGTGAAAGCAGTAAATAGGCCAAAAAGTTATGATTGTGCTACGGAAAAGAACGTAACTGATCCGCAGTGAATCTAATTACACAAAGCCGGTAATGGTGGGCGAATGACCACGATTAAATCCGCTTTCTTTTCTGGTCGATAACTCCAAAACGGTATGTTTTATCATAATTGTAATTGTTAATTCGTAATTTGAGTTCAGCATGTACATTTATACGGAAATATGATGATTTCGAGAAATATTAATAGATATTTAGTTTGGGATTGAAAAGCAAATTTACCCAAATTTAAACCAATTTAATATAAAAAAAAATCCATTATTTAATAAAGCTTCACTTCTGCAGAGAAATACTTCTAATTGGAAAAATGTAATTTATACCAATTAAATAAAAACTCCGCTGATGATTTAACCGGACATGTTTGATGCTAACTAATTACATCACGTCTAAAAAGTTTCAGGGTTAATAAAAGAATAAGCAATAAACACTTATTTTTTTATTATTATACTTGAGTTTTTCTTTTTATTTTATAATTATTTACTTTCTTTAACGCAACTTTTTGGGGAACCTTGATTGTTTTTCCCAGTGATCAGATAACACGAATCAGAAAAAAAAAATTCTGTTCTCGATGAAATTCGAACTTGCGTAGTATTTTCCTCGGGAAGGTTTCCTAAATTCCCAGCTATTCCGCAAGAATTAACAGCCATCAGAAACCCCAAATAAACCTGTTTTTAAACTCATTATATTCCACGACCTTCGTCAGCGCCATATTTGTTTCTGTTCTTACACTGGTGTATGACATTATAATATTAGGTTGGTGCAAAAATAATTTCGTTTTCTCGCATAGTAACATATGTTAGAAAACGAAATTATTTTTGCACCAACCTAATATTTTCATTGATAAAATTAAAATTGCAGGCAATTTTATTTATTTGTCCTCTTTTGTCTTTTCCTTTCTTTCATTCCTTTTGTCTTTTTCTTTCTTTTTGCCACCTTTTTTCCTTGCCACCTGAAATTGATTTTGCTTTTTGTTTGCTTTTCTGAAGCATAAAAATAATACATATAGCCGAGTTTGTGTCTACTTTTAGATACGATGTCATGCTACGTTCATGGATCTCTACAACTTCCAATCTTTTGTTGCTCTCTAAATTTTTACACTTTACCATCCATTTTTTTTTTTTTGTCCTTGTTCCGCTATCCATGGATGTGCAGGTGGTGTTCATGAATAGCGTCTCTGAACAAAAAATCGGAAGAACCGAGTTCGAATTCCAGTCATGTTCACTACATCTACACGCAAATACGCTTGGAAACGTTATTTTTTATCAGTTCGCTCCAAGCAAGGCGATAATGCTACTAAGACGCAAGAGGCTACGAGGAATGAAAGAGAATGAAAATACTTTAGAAGAAACCGGTAACCCAATTCTAAACAAGGAATAAACCTGGGAATCTAGCTCATACCCCAGCTGTGGGTTAAATAGTAAGGCTTGCATCTGGAAAAATCATTGGCATCCCCCACCAAAAAAAATTGTGCATGAAATATTCACTCGCATAAAAATAATTATACTTACAACTCCAAAAATGTTTCGGCTATAATTAAACGAAAAAAAGGTTGATAAGCTGTAAAAAAACAATCAATGTTATGCCATCCATTAATACAAAATTGTTGAGTAGGTTATTTGCTCCCCCACTCCACTCTTTGCTTACTATCAGTTTGTCCTGTGGGTGTTAAATTCTCCAGGCTCACATTTTTTCGTGTTTTCCAGAAATTTCAATTGTCTTTTTCTGATTGTAAGTATACGTTTTTTCGCAGTTCTTATTTTTCTTAAATTTTCTCGTTGTTCTCTCCCTAGTATTTTTAACATCCTTTGCATAATATCTTATGTTTTTAGGGTTTTAAAAAAGCCAAGCAAAGTATTGAGAAACAGTTTTCAAAAGACAAGCAAAGTATTGAGAAACAGAAAAAATATCGTTACAAAGAAACTCTAAGTTATGTAGTATCAGTCCTCCTCCATAGCAGCAAATGATGGACAATCACAGATGAAGAAGAGGACTTAAAGCAAAAGAAATCCTTCTCCAGAAGGATGCTGAGAATACCATGGAGCGAACATGTGAACAACGACGAATTTCTAGAGACAATGCCAACAACAAGGACACTTATGCTTAAGATCAGGAAGTTGAAAATTTGGGGGCACGTAATGAGGAAAGAGGGCTTGGAAAATTTGATACCAACGGGACAGATGGAAGATAAAAGAGACAGAGGAAAGCAATGCATAACCGATTTAGCGAACTTGAGTGAATGGATGGCGAAGCAGGTTTTGGGAGAGATGGCAAAAAGATCAAAGTTATTAAGAGCTACAACTGACAGGAAATTGCGGAGAGTCATGATCGCCAACGCTCTGAAGGGGTATGGTGCATAGAACTCTTTTATCTCTAACTTAATGATTTCATTGCTCAGCCCAGGGTAAAGATTGTTCAGACCGTCTGAGAAAGTAATGTATCATTCCAAGGTTTTATTTCAAACTCCATCAAACTGTGAGTATGAACATGGCATAAGGTCATGTAAGTCACTCACAAACAACACATTCTCATCAAAGCCGTTGTATACTACCACGGAACACCCCCTACTTGAAGTCTAATTGGGGACCCTGGGCAGTACCTTGTTACCTTGTTACTTTCTCACTCTATCTGATCAGCATTTTCTTTTTTCTACATTAGTGATGAAACTAAAGGCGATCTCAAAAACAAATATATATTTCATTTTTTTTATTTTTTTAGTTCACTTTTTCTTTTCGTTCTCTCTCTCTTCTCTTCGTTCTCTCTCTCTTTTTCTTCTTCTCCTCTTAGTTCTCTCTCACTTCTTCTTCTCCTCTTAGTTCTCTCTCTTCGTCTTCTCTATTCGTTCTCCCTCTCTCGCTTCTTCTTCTTTTCTCTTCGTTCTCTCTCTCTCTCTTCTTCTCTTCGTTCTCTCTCTCTTCTTCTTCTTCTCTCTTCGTTCTCTCTCTTTTTTCTTCTTTTCTCTTCACTCTCTTTCTCTCTCTTCTTCTTCTCCTCTGCGTTCTCTCTCTCCTCTTCGTTCTATCTCTTCGTTCTCTCTCTCTCTCTTCTCTTCGTTCTCTCTCTCCTCTTCGTTCTCTCTCATCTTCTCTCTCTCTCTCCTCTTCGTACTCTCTCTCTCTCCTCTTCGTTCTCTCTCATCTTCTCTCTCTCCCTCTTCTCTTCGTTATCTCTCTCTCTTCTCTTTTCTCTCTTCTCTTCGATCTTTCTCTCTCTCTTCCCTTCGTTCTCTCACTCTCTCTCTTTTCTCTTCGTTCTCTCTCTCCTCTTCGTTCTCTCTCTCTCTTTTCTCTTCGTTCTCTCTCTTCTCTTCGTTCTCTCTCTCCGTTCTCTCTTCTCTTCGTTCTTTCTCTCTCTTCTCTTCGTTCTCACTCTCTCTTCCCTTCGTTCTCACTCTTTCTTCTATTCGTTCTCTCTCTCTTCTCTTCGTTCTTTATCGTTTATTACAGGCGGAATTATCGTTGAACATATGTGGTAAGGACGTATAACGTCAAATAGTTTGTAAATGCTGCTTTCCTTAAATGTTGGGGTTACCAATGTAAATGGTGTTTTGTTGAAAGGATTAATGTGGCTACGTGTTGAAGAGCATTTAACATTTATACATTTTTTAAAATCAAGGAAAAACAATGGAAAACCGATTTGTGTTTCAACGATAAAATATATATATTAAAATCAACAACAAATACAAGGTAATTTTTGTAATGTGTGAATAAGGAGAAAAAAATATTTTCCCTTTATCTGTTAGTTGAATATGGTGATATTTAAATAAGCAAGTTTTCTGAATAGAATGTTCAGTGTTCTGTATTGAAATAAAATGTGTATTTAGAAGAACATACAGTAAGTTCATTTGTATATTTGTTCTAACTAACAGAGGTGTTGCAACTTGGCTTGTTCACAAGGAACAGATGGTGAATGATATTCAAGTTCTGTGTCTGTGTGTGTGTGTGCGTGCGGAGTGAGTAGAATGAATAATCTGTGTGAGTAATTGAGTTCTACTGTTATCAACTGTCTTCAACTCTACTGGTTTCAACTCTACTGTCTGATTCGGGAATGAATCCGAACTTATATTACTATCGGTAGGCTCCAAGCAGGAACACGGGATAAATTTTGAAAGAACACGAAAAATATCTGATTGGATGAAAAATTAACCAATCAGTGATTTTATAACAAAAGCATGTTTGTGAGTTAACGGTAGGAAAAATTCAGTGTGGTGAATGCGATCAGTAAATTGTCCTGTGATATTTAGTATATATTATTTGACCAATGACAGCTGAGAAAAATGTAGGTGTGGCAACATAGTAGTAATCACTACAAGTTCCCTTGTTTCTTTTGCAGACCCGATAGGTTTTTAGATGTTATTTTTACTTATTGATTTCAAACAAAAATCCAATATAGAAGAAATTTAATTTAATTTTAATATCTGCCATTATTTTTAAATTTAATATTTCTTACTATTTGACATTTGCGTAAACAACAGCAACACCAACAGCAATAATAATGATGTCTAATTCCCACCCACAGAAAATGTAATATAAAAAAAGTATATATTTCTAGTTAAATTAACTCGTATACTCTTAGTTTTCCTCGTTGTTATACTCAACATTTCGACAGTTATAAAACTTCTGGCCTTCTTCAGGTGACTGTCGCGTCGTCCTTGTTACCGACTCGGCCCTGTTTAGGGATTTCGCCTACGTCAAGTGCTACCCTTCGGCGCGATCCCATCTCCGCGGTTGATCCGCCCTGTGAAGTCGTATCACTATTCCAACTCGGCCCTGTTTAGGGACTCCGCCTTCGTCAAGTGTTACACTTCGGCCCGATCCCGCCTACATGGTTGATCCGCCCTGTGAAGTCGTAACACTATACTAACTCGGCCCTGTTTAGGGACCCGTCCTAACCGATACAACGAATCTTCGTGCGACATCGATCAACCTGCTCCTGACAATTCTCCCGTCCAGCAGTCAACCAGCTACCGCCGACGTTCAACTCTACATTCGTTTCGCCGAAACGAGATTGTACCAACATACATGAAAATTTGAGCAGTGTCGGACTAGTATAAAAAGTCGGAGGCGCCAGCGGCACAGGAGAAGGCGAGTCATTTCGGCGGACTTCGTGAAACAGAGTCGGACGTGCGAATAGACTGGCAGACCAAGGGGCGGTTGAAGTAGGCGCGTTTGATTTGGGTGTCCGTTTCACGACTGTCCGGTGTAACGGCCGAGAAAAAGAGTCTCGCAATTCCTTTCTTTGAGGCGACCAACGGCGAAGAAGAACAGCTGGTTTGCCGGCGAACCCTCTAGTCAGTTTTTTGTTTCTCTCTCTTCTTTTTGCTACAAAGATTCACGAGATAATTTTAATATTTATTGTCCAATGAGAAATGAAGGTTTTCAGAAACATGTATGAAGCTGTGATCCGCTTTTTGCACGAAAATCGACATTGATGAAAAAGTGGTACCGGAAAGCTAAATCTGGAATACAAACTTAAAATTTAAAAAAAAAAGTTTGTAAATTAAAATTCTTTTGTGGGATTTTTCGACTCTGTATCCTCTCCTTTTTTTATTCGTGTTGTTTTTTGCTGATAGGGTACCACGCTGATGGCCGCACCTGTGTCTACTAGAAATTTCAGTTTGTTCCGGCGATCCCAAACGTAGAATAGACGACATTGCGTGTTGGCACCGGATGAGTTAGTCGTCGCCACTCTCCGGTTAACTCGTTTCCCCGGGCCGACGGGTGTGTACAGGGAGGTTTACAATTCCTGGCTCCATCGCCAAATGTGCGATGAAACCAACAAACACCCTGGTCGCTTTGCCATTCTCGGCTGGGGGTTCGTCTCCGTCGAGATGGGGTCGATTTCCTTGTCCGTTGGCGCAGGGAGATCTGGATCTCTCGAATTTGTCGTTGAAGGTCGGCCAACGCCCGTTCTGTCTTACTCGGCTCGTAACGTTCATGCTTTGCGACATAGCAAAGCATGAACGTTACGAACTGCGTTAACGCTGTGGTCAAACTGCGCAAAAACCAGGTCAGCAGATTCTGCCAAATCATCCAGAGGCGTGACTCTCGTCATTGGTGCGATAATCTGAGCGACTGATTTGGGCAAATGCTCCAGCCATAAGCCTCGAAGAACCTTTTCTGACACATTGTGCTTTCCCAGCTGGTTCCTCATATAACTGAGAAGCTGGGATGGCGTCTTGTCGCCTCTGGTGACGTTCCGTAGAATTTCTTGAATCATGTCTTCCTCGGAACACCCGGTGCGCTTGAGGATCGCTTCCTTTAAGTGGTCGTATGGTTCATGTTCGCGCAAATCGGAGAGGACGTCAGAAATTTCGTCCATCATTACGTTCGCGAATTTGGCTCGCTGTGAAGTGATGCGTAACATGGAAAAGATAGATTCTACCTGCAAGAACCAGTTCTTTGCATTATGGTGGTATGCAGGCAGAGGTATTATCGCGGCCGTCATGTCTAAAGAGTCACCTTTGACCGACTCCATCATCGCTTAACTGTCTCACGTCGGGAAGTCACCACTTGTTGCGGGGCCGATAAGGATGTCGTCCTCGCAAGCTTTATGAAGAAACGTGTGAACAGCTAAGACAATGAGGGGACAAAGGCAAAGGTTCAAGAAACAATAACGTCGATTTTATTTATGCCAATGATACAAGAGTGTACTCTGGAGAAACGTGTTTAAATCAGTGTCGGGTCCGGTATGACTGGTTTTGTTTTTAGGTGTAGCTGCTTTCGGTCGTATCGGCGAAACGAATGTAGAGTTGATCGGCGACGGTAGCTGGTCGACTGCCGGATGGGAGAATAGTCTGGAACAGCAGCAGGTTGATCGATGTCCCTAAAGAGTACACAGTTCGAATCTCACTTGGTGTCCGACACTTACGGCCTTATGCCATATTAAACTACGCTTAGACAATCAAAGGGTACTTCGTCGTAATGTAATGGTTAGCAAGCTTGTTCTCTCTCTTCGTCTTCTCTATTCGTTCTCCCTCTCTCTCTTCTTCTTCTTCTCTCTTCGTTCTCTCTCTCTTCTTCTTCTTCTTCTCTTCGTTCTCTCTCTCTTCTTCTTCTCTCTTCGTTCTTTCTCTCTTTTCTTCTTCTCTCTTCGTTCTCTCTCTCTCTCTCGTCTTCGTTCTAGTGAATTCGATCCTCACTGAGTGCTTCATACTTTCGGCATTGTGCCACATCTAAGCTACAACTAGAAAATCATGATACTTATCAATGACGCTTACCTTTTATACTCCCCACTACACATTTATCCTTCTATCATTAAAAGCATTAGTTTGAAGTCTTTGTTTTATCCTGTCGACACTACCACATAAAAAAAAAGCTCTGCAGTGACTAGAAAACTGCCCTTAAAGTTCCTCAGGACAACGTTTTTCTCACCCTCTACATGAACATGCAGATATAATATTTTTGTTTAGTGCACTGTAACCTTATTTTTGATGTATTTTTCTTTAACGAAAATAAACTTGGCAATATTTTTTTATTTTTTTTTTTTACTCAAGCTTTCGTTTTCTTTGTCTTTGGTCATTCATGTTTGCAGGTCAATATAACCCCCCACCCCGCCCACACACCCCGCAATATCCTTCTTGAGAATAAAACTGAAACACGTTACGCAGAATTTTTCTGCTTTGTCATACATTTACTAACATTGTTCTGATAAATAGAAGTTTATATCATATCTAATATATAAATGGTTTTTGTTTTCCGCCAACAAGCAGTTTTTCTTTTTCTGTTCTTTCATTCTTTGCCACTGCTACTTTTTCTCATTGATATATGAAGTGAAAAAGTGAAGTTAATTAATCTCTTCATGGCAGGCGAAAAATTCAAATTTTCAATTTAAAGAATCTTATGACACCTAAGAGAACACGCTTCTAACCTTTTGGTTAATTTCTCCTCATGCCTAATTAGTCACTTTATTTCAGGTGAAAAATCGTTGGTCAAAATCAAACTTTGATTCGAGTTATTTCGACTGTCGTTCTTCAATAGGAAAAACAAGTAAAAGTCCATAAATAGTGAATATGGCGTTTATATTGATGTCCGTCTGAAATGAACGTGAATCCACGTGTTTTGGCGAGGAAATAGAATTTAACGTAACAAATATGACTTACATTTTAAAGGCATTTTAAAACTTGAACATTTAATTTGTAACACATTGATAATTTTCTCTTAATTTAAGACTTCTGTGATTTTTTTTTCTCTTTTTAGCAGAAAACTCTTCTATATGAAAATTTAAGTCTCTCACTGGGTGGCATGCCACCCAGTGGCAGATTGGTGGCTTGCGTGTAGGGATTTTGACTTGTAAATTTCTGCAGGGACTTATTGTCCCTGCAGAAAATTACGAAGTTGACTAAAAATTAAAACAAAATTACGAAGTTGACTAGACACAAGCAGTGACATTGTCTCTCATCACTCTCAGATGGGACCGTTTAGTTTCAGGGAAACAAACCCAGACCCCTCCCACTGATTCTCTACATAATGGTGACTTGACAATAGTAAAGTATTGATGCAAGGAAGCTAAGCACGTAAATGTGTGGTCGGACGGTCGGGCGGGCGTCTAGACACGAGCCAAAAGTTATACACTTTTTATCCTTTAATAAATTACTTTTTTTTTTTATTGTTGCTCTCTTAACTGAAATGCATTTAGCCCTTTCCCCCGGCGTAGACGTGTATATACGTTTACCGAAAGTCTTTTTTCAAACATTGACGAATAAACACGTAAAACATAACGTTCAAATATCAGCTACAGACGTGTTTATACACCGATCTTGATTTTTTTTTTTTAAATATCTTTCTGAGCTTGAAACTAGTGCAATTGTCAAGTCGTACGTCTGGTAGAGGTGTTATCTACCCCTGGGGTACTTCAAAGTGCCTCCGTTTCTTAGTTACAATATTTAAAAAGAAAACGTTTATCTGAAAATTAAACGTTTTTCAGATAATTGACTGGGAAGGGGTTACCAACATGAGATCGCTGAAAAATGAGCATAGCCAGATAATAACGGCCTTAAACTTGAAAACAAAATTTTATCGTCTAAATGTCTTTTATTAAGAGAATAGAACAATTAATTTTTAATTATTTTTTTTCAAAATTTTTCTGTCTTTATTAGAGCATTCTAACTTCTGATTGAAAAACGTCATTTCTCTTCAGCGAATGTCCTAATAACATGGATTTTTTTTTGTTCATTTTTTTTAATGTCGGTCGTTAATTTTGAAAATCTTGCAAAAATAAAAATAATTGTCGGATTTTAATTAAACTTTCAGAAACCATTGATAAGTAATAGAAATTATACATGTTTATTTTATTTATTTATTTATTTTAAAGTCATGGTAAATGTTTTTATATATACAGTATAACCCGGATATAAGAGTTGTCGGGACCGGACGAGAAGTCTCTTATATACGGGTTTCTCTTATATCCGGGTTTGGTCTATTTTGTTTAGGTAAGTATGGCTCCAATTTGGGACCAGAGAAAATCTCTCTTATATCCGGGTTTCTCTTAAATCCGGGTTACACTATATATTGATTATCCACCACCCAAACTAATTTTATGAAAACTCTTAAAATTCAAATTTGTACAGTTTTAGTGATTAGTTAAAAGCGCAAGGCTTTGAAGAAAGCAAATCATTTTTTTTTTGTAGTTAATCCCCTACTACCTTAAAATCCGCTCCAAATTGTAAGGTTGAGGAATTACAAAGACACTTATTGTAACTGTGATTTTGTGGATTTTTTTTATTTTTTATTTTTTGCAAGGAGGGTATCGAAATTACTTGGGTAGGAAAAACTATGTCGTCTTCCTTGATGATTTTCCTTTTATCAAGAAAATGATTAGAGACCTAGAAAGGATTATTATAAAAATAACCATAATATGTCTATAGTATTCAATGAAAACGCACACGCAGACATTATATATAATGTTCTAGGGGTGTAGAATTTTATGGAAATAAAAACCGCAAGACGAGCTTTACCATTCATGATTTTAAAAAGAAGAAAAATGACCACCTTATAAATAATCCAAGTTGTGCCACCAAATTCATCATCGAGTCATTCTCCATCCTTAGTCATGCTCATTCTGTGTTACATTTAAAGGCATTGGAAACGATCTATGTCAGGTCCAGACAGTCCTCCCTCCGTAAACAGAGGGAATGCCTGTTAGGGCTTGACATTATTTCTATCTGATTGTTCTGCCTTTATTTCATTACATGATTCTTATGTTTTATATTTAGTCTTACCCCAATTTCAGCTCTGTTGAGTGAAGGCGAAACCGGGTCGGCTGGTTAATTTTTTTTTTTTTTAAATCATGAACGGTTATGCTCATCTTGCTGTTTTTATTTCGATTATATATATATATATATATATATATATATATATATATATATATATATATATATATATAGGTGTGTGTGTGTGTGTGTATATGTATATATGTAGGTGTAATTATTTGTATATCATATGCGCGGTAATTATTAGAAAGCGCTTAGTATCAGAAATAGAGCTAAGATATTGAATCAGATATATGTATATGTGTATATGTGTGTGTATGTATATGTATGTGTGTATTTGTGTGAATATGTGGATATATGTGTATATGTGTACATGGGTATATGTATGTGTGTATGTAGGTACACGGCGATGTGTATGTATATACGTGTATAAGTTATTGTGTATGTGTGTATTTGCATGTTATTTGATTTGTAACCTGTAGTCGATATTATTTTTGTCAAATTTTCTCAATTACACAGCCTCCCTTTCAATTTTAATTTCACCCGCCCCATCTTTCTTCCCCACCACTTCTTTCCTTACCTCTCCCTCGTTCTTTAAGATTTGATCGGCCATGGTGTGTGTATGTCACCACGAAATGTATCTTTAATGTATTAGACATCCGACAACAATCATTTCCCCACTTCCACTCACACCTAGTTTTAAAAAAAACCCTCTCTGTTAAATTCACTCGTTTATTACCCCTCTCTTTCGTCCCACACTCTCATACTTACACTCTCTCTAAATTCTATTTTTATTTCCGGAGTAGGTTTTTTTCAGTTTTCTTTTTGAATTTGTAGGTCTGATGAATTGGATCGTATTTACGATTCCAATGGAATAAATTATGACCATGGAATATTAGTGTTTAATCCTTTTTATTATATATATATATATATATATATATATATATATATATATATATATATATATATATATATATATATATATATATATGGATTGAGAAATCGGAGAGCAGAGTTTGAATTCCAGTCGAATTCATTACATTCATTCACTTGCTAATAATCTTGGGAAATATATGAATCCATCTACACCTCCTCAAAAGCTATGGGTAAATAGCAGGACAGGCAGGGTTCTATATCCTTGAGTGACATCCTGTCTAGAAGCATGACAACTCTGAACCGAGCTGCTTCACCATCATATGGGGAAAACGACTGGAGAGTCCAATGCGTGTATGTGTGTGTACATTACATATATAACTACGTGGCAAAGGAGCCATTAAAAGTTAGCAATTATGTCTGTGTGTGTCGTGTCACCCGGGGAAATATGCCCGCCATAACGGGGACAATGTCCCAGTAGGTTATGTCACTACCGCATATTAGAAAGAAAACCAGAGCGTCCCGTTTTTAAAGCTGCCACCTGACGACGCCTTGGCGAATACCCATATTATCAATTACTTGTCTGTTCCTTCCACAAAGCAATTCGAAAAAACACTGGAGAGAAGGAAAGCGGAGGTGAAGATTTAAAAGTAAGAAAGATGGAGGAAAAAAAAAGCTGGCGAAAAGAAACGAAACAAGGATATTTATTGGATCCAGTTTTATCTCTCGGTTGATCTTTCGAAAGAGATAAAGTTTGATTATCTAATTTTTGAGTGAGTCACTAGTAGTCCGGCACAGTCTGTCTTCGGCTCACGTCAAGACAAGGCAACACCTCTTGTCTTCGGGCGGAGGCTCGGCTGAGAAAAACAGACCAGTTCTGAGCTCGCTTTTGCGGGAGCCTGGGTAAATTTTGACCAGTGGCCCAAGTGGAAACGCTCAGATTCCCCACAGTAAACTTGACCTTGTGTCACATCTAGACGGCAGTGGGGCGACAGGTAAATACCAATCCGTCATTGTCCGCTGTGTGGCTCGCGATTTTCAAGCTCTTTGTCTTCGGATAGAGGGCGACTCAGTCTGGGCTCTGTCTACTGACGAAGACCTAGCTGAGAATAGACAATGAATGTATCTGCTCCCGCAGTTGCGGGGGCTGGGCAAATTTTGACCATTGACCCGAGTGTATACGCTTGGGTTCACCACACGAAACTTGAACTTGTGTCTTGTCTCGTCTCTCTGAGGAAACTGGGTAAATACCAGTTCGTTGTAGTCAGAAAGAATTCTAATGACGCCATGGCGAGTAGCCTAAGCAAAGATATTTTATAACCGCCAGGGGAGAATTATAACAGAAGTACACTTCACATGGGAATGTAGGTAAACAGAACAGTATTATTAGATTGCTAAAAATAGTCATTTTCTGCCATAAACTAGGCTCTTGGTATGAGAAACAGTGGCTGATGTGTAAGAATTCATGGAAGGTTCTAGATTATTTTATCTGGGTCAGCGTTCAATATGAGTCGCTTACAATTTAGGAAAAATTCCATGTTGAATTTTTAATGCCAGTTACTTGGGTAAATATTTTTCATTTCATGTTTTTTCTTGCTGGATGTGTAATTACTCACCTCACCAAAAAACCTGGGGAAGGAAATGGCCTAGTTACTGATGACCCAACTCCCAAATCACTTGACATCTGACCTTACAGAATGTTCTACCTTTTCTACACATTTTAATCCTGGTGGATGTGAAATTACCCTCCTCACCAAAAAAGCCTAGTGGAGAAAACTGCTTAGTCACCGATGACTCTCCTCCAAAAGCCGTTGACCTCTGATCTTACAAGGTTCATCCGCCCTTTTTTACAATTCTTGTTTTGAAGATCTGCTAGATCTCGAATTAACCTCTAAACTAAAATAACAGCTTAGTCACCGATAACCCGACCATACGGGCCGATGAGCACTGGAACTTATAAGTTTGTCCATCCGTCCTTTTTACAAATCTTGTTTTTAATTCTACCGGATATATTTGCCCTTCTCATCTGAAATGAACCGGCCATACGACACATAGTATGAAGTTCCATGGCACTAAAAATTATTAGTAAAAACCTTCCAAATTCTTATATCATGGAATGAACAGTGAAGTTCTTGTCGAATTTCTAGTATTTTAACTACGTAAATTAATAGGCTGTATAAATGATACATTTTAGATAGTTTATATACCGCCTCACTCGACGTGGGCGATCTTGGCTCTTCACAACTCCCAAGCCTTTGTAGCTCTTAGCAATATTTCGTCTCTTTATCACTTTCAATCTCTGTTTAGCCATACATTTACACACACTCGCTAAGTAGGTTTCTCCAGTTTTCTCTCCTGCTCTCTTGTTTTCAATATATTGTGTGAGTATCAAATTCTTCAATCCCTCCATAAATTTAGACTTGTCTCTTTCTGATATTAAGTATTTGTCCTCCTTTATAATTTTGAGTGGTGCCTTCAGTAGAATTGTCTGCAAATACCATCTTTGTGTTTCTTTCTCTTCAGAAGCTCTTAACCCAATTTGTTTAAGTATACGTGACTTAATATTCAGCTTTCCTTAAATGCGGGGCTCTATTCACAAGAGTCCCGATGCCTCATTATTGCTGAGCGTAGCTTTTCTACGGAACTATTTATTGTACATGCATAGGATTTTTCCCATACTTATATTAATATATGGCCAATTCACTCCCATAAATTAACGTCAATCTCTCTTCATTACAGAAATTAAAAACACGCATGACTACCACACTTTATTAAACAACAATTTAAGAATATTTCTGTTCCACGGAAAATAGAATGTGAAAATGGACAAGTAAATATTATGAAAATGTATGGGCGGGTAGGATAACGGATATCGACGTGGTAAGTGGAATTAGACAAATTTATATAATAAAAAAAATGTAAAATTATATAAAAATGATTAAAGCGTAAATTTTAAAAAGAAAAGGTTTGTTTCTTAAACTTTCTTTTAAGTAGAGTTTTAAAAAAAATTATTAAAAAAGGAAAGTTACTAAAACGTATGTGTTAAATAAACATCTACTATAATGAAGACAGTAAAAAAAAATGGGTTGAATAAAATTTAATGTGTAAAACTTTGTATATATGAGACATGTGTAATATTGTTGCAGGTGTATGCTAGTCATGTATTTAGGTCGAAAACACGTGTTTTCTGGTATATTTATCCCACGCCAGAAATGGTGGACTCTGTATGCGAGTCCGGGTAATAAAATGTCAAAGAACAAAACCACACTCACACACACACACACACACACACACACACACACACATATATATATATATATATATATATATATATATATATATAACAAACGACAATGTATTTCGTACACAGTAGGAAATTGTTGCGTGTTAAAAAACAATGAACATGAAAGAAAACATTTAAAGACTAGTGAATTGTTCGTGTATCTAAAATGTGTATTTATACTATAGAAAATGAAGTGAAATGTGCGAACGTGTTTGTGTGTGTATATATATATATATATATATATATATATATATTAGTCTTTGCATAAATAAGTTTGTTGAAAAAGAACCGACAAACTGAAGCCTGTTGGTTTATAAAAAAAAAAAGTATAAAATTTGACTTAATAAAAAAAAAGAAAAAAAAAGGCTAACACGCCTAAATAATGCTTGCAAACGCGTGTGGTTTAAGGAGATGAATTTTGCGACTGTTTAACCAACGAGGAAAGATAGTTACAATCCCATAGTAACAAATTTAGGATTTAAATCGGAGCCAATTTTTGACTATTTAAGAAGCATGAAGGTATTTGGCTTTCTCAGGCGAAAATCACTGGCAGTGACTGGGAGCTGGAATTAGAAGGAAAAGAAAGCAAAATAGGGTCTAAGTGTTGCATATTCTGAAAGTGTTGTTGTTATGAAAATATTTAGGATAGATAACGGTTGACCTTCCTGAAGAGATTAAGATCTTAGTAATCAATGAAGCATCTCTTCAGGAATCCGCTTCCCATTTTAATAGGTTTTAGGAATTTATTCTTTACCAATCGAATATGAAAAAAATATGGATGAGTTGACTCCGTATAGCGGGACTTCGATATTAATGTCTGGACTGGCGGAACAAAGGTATTTACTTCGCTCGAACGTCTGCCATGAAAATGAAATAGAGGCTAGCAACATTTCGTCTGTGGAGAAAGTGGTTGTAGGGTGGAAAACAATTCCTCACACATAACGCCGTGTGCATACTTTGAACTCGGTCGAAAGTAAGGATTAAGCAGCTACGGCCCAGATATAGCAGCAATGCTCCATTTTGGCCTGAATTGACTCTTGAATCTATAAGAGTATGGCAGGAGGATTGAGGTAACTTCTGTAGCGGTAGATAGAGCAGAGTATTTTTGCAGCGTCCATAATGATGGATTTCATATACGATGATAATAATGATGATGATGCATTAAAAACACCTCAGCAGCTCAGTGTGTAAGAGCTACTGTTACGGACCCTTACAGTAAGTAACTCGCAAGTTTATAGTGGCGTGGGGCATTGGGGGCAAAATGAACAGTTCGTTTACTCATGCCACGAAGGGTAATGATGGAGGATAATAACGAGGAAACATACCGGTAATTTTAACAAAACAGGATGAGGAATTCATTTACGAATTTACACGCCTGAAGTAGTCAGTGGCTGGTTTCAGGAAAATAAAACGAATTTTTAATGTCCGTAGTTTTAACGAATTGCCATGAAGAGGAAATGTTCATACAACAGATTAAATGATCTGGCACAAAATAAACTTCGAAAATTTTTAAAAGAAAGATTAGCTAGATCGTTGCTCCTGAAAGAACTACACCATTGCAGACTTTCAAAAGTAGACGAAAAGAAATAATTTGCAATAGTTCGCTTTCTGGGATTGTTGAAAGAAAGTTCTTTTACGTGCTTGGTTAAAAGCCGATAATATAATTGGCGAGTAATTCAACATTGGCGAAACTTCACCGCTAAACTCGGTGAGCAGAAACAAAACCTTTCAAATTAATTCAGACACGCTTAATTTTAATTTTTCTCATTTTATATCAAAAAGAATTTCGCATGGGCTCGCTACTTTCTTTTCTTTTTGGCTCAACGGTTAATTTATATTAAGACAAGGTTTACGTTTATCCAAAAGAAATTTCACATAGACTTGCTAATTTATTACTATTATTACTTTTCAGCTCGCATGTCAATTTTTGCGAAGGCAAGATTTTCATTGGTCAAAAAAAAAATCACATAGGCTCGCGAATTCTTTTCCGCCTTTTTCCTCAGCTTACCAGAAAGTAGGGTGTGGGCAAAGGGGGTTATTGTTTCGCAGCCGCCAAAAGTTTAACTCCCACTGGTTGCTCTTGTTTGTGTCTTTATGACGAACTAAGCTACATTTAATATATAAAAGCTCCAACTTCTCAACGCTGATAATTCACCGACTGGTAACTTTTGAGCACACAAAACATTCAACCCGACTTAAGGCGACATTAAGATCTCGCTGGGTAATAAATAATTAAGCCCCAACATTGTAATTAGAAATTTAACTTTTTGGTCTTTAATGGGTCAGCTGCTACTGCTGGTAAATATATAACGATGTAATGCCCCAATAATCTAAATAACACAATTGAAATGTATATTAATATAGGTTATGAATGTTTGTTTACAAATAGCAACAATCTCTCTTCATAAGTGCGGTAGAGGTAAGAATTTTTTAACTATTACTGTATCGCATTTTTTTCTTCCTGACAGTGACTCCTGTAAGAAATTTTGCATAAAAAGGATATTTTTGTTAAAAAAAAAAAAAAAAAAAATCCATCCTCTTTCTTGTTAAATACAATGTCTGTGCTTTCCATTTTAGGAGAACTTTGCGCTGCTTAAGCCATGATATTTTTCTGCTTGCTTCCTCTTCAAAAACGCAGTATTTTCAACAACTCTGTTCCTTTATTTTCTTTTTTCATTCCGATCCAGAAACTTCGGCTGTTTTTCCTCGAGATTCGCTTAAACTAAAATTAATATAAAGAACATTAATCCGCTATTCTTATAGATATTTTTATTTTTACAATAGTGCTCAATGTAAATTTACAGAGCATTAATAATATAAATTAACTGATTTAAAATGTTTTTTTTTGCTACACAGTTCTAACCATGTTTCAGAAATGAAAGCTAAAAGCTTCGAATTTAATTTTGTAATTAAATTAAAAACATTAGTTCCATTTCATCCTCAAGCGAATTTTTTAAATCAGTTAATTTATATATATATATATATATATATATATATATATATATGTGTGTGTGTGTGTGTGTGTGTGTGTGTGTGTGTGTGTGTGTGTGTGTGTGTATTACTGTATCGTATTTCGATTTTTTTTTTTTTCTGACAGTTCTGGCTCTTGTAAGAAATTTTTACATAAAAACGATATTTTTGTGAAAATATAATCCGTCATGTTTATATCTCTGAGATGAGGTATTTTGATTACTTGCATTATTTACATTATTCGGACTATTATCATCTTCATTTCCATATTCGCAACGTTTCGGAAGCTGTACGCTCCGGCCTTCTTCAGGTGCTAGAGAATAGCAATGGATGACAAAAATTGCGATATAAGCTCTGGTAAAAATGCAATAACAGAAATTGCAAATTTTATGTAATTTTTTGTGAGGGAAGGGTCAGTTTCACTTTCATCACTCCCTTTCTGATACTGTACTTTTTTAATTTGGAAGGTATTCGATGTTTTTTTTTTTTTTTTTTTTTTTCAATTTGTTTAACGTCCCAGAACTAGTAATTTGCAGTGTAAGCTCCGTGCTCAATTTTAATGAAAATTTCCCTTCAGGTGTAAATTTACATGCTTAATTCGAAGATAACACGAAGGGTTTTTTGCGGAAATCTATCGTTTTGCAGTTATCGACAATAAAATTCCAGACTCATTCGCGTCTGTTCCGTCCGCCATTACTAACTTTGTTTACATACGTTTGCCTCGAGAATTCATGCGCGGAAGCTTCAGTTGTCTTGATTACTGCAAATTTAAAATGAACGCACGATTCCAAATATAGCAATAGAAATGAGAAAGCGAAAAATAAAATCAAAATTATGTGCTTGAAATGGATAAAATAAAAAATTGAAGTTTTACTTTCTTTTTAACTATATTTCTTAAAATTCTGTCGTGAAAGTTTCCTTAAAACCCGACAATTAAAATAGAAATTACGTGCTTTTTTTTTTCTTATTTTGAAAAATGGTTCGACCCATTGTATTTATTTAAAAAAAAACTTTCAATTGTTTCTATAACAAACTTAAACCAATTTAATTTTAAAAATCTATTATTTAATAAAGCTTCACTTCTACAGAGAAATACTTCTAATTGGAAAAAAAAGTAATTTATACCAATTAAATAAAAACTATGCTGATGATTTAACCAGACATGATTGATGCTAACTAATTACATCACGTATAAAAAGTTTCAGGGTTAATAAAAGAATAAGCAATAAACACTTTTTTTTTATTATTTTACTTGAGTTTTTCTTTTTATTTTATAATTTATTTACTTTTTTTAACGCAACTTTTCTGGGACTCTTGAGTGTTTTTCGCAGTGATCAGATAACACGAATCAGAAGAAAAAAATTCTGTTCTCGATTAAATTCGAACTTGCGTAGTATTTTCCTCGGGAAGGTTTCTCAAATTCCTAGCTATTCCGCAAGAATTAACAGCCATCAGAAACCCCAAATAAACCTGTTTTTAAACTCATTATATTCCACGACCTTCGTCAGCGCCATATTTGTTTTCTGTTCTTACACTCGTGTATGACATTGCAATATTTTCATAGATAAAATTAAAATTGCAGGCAATTTTATTTATTTGTCCTCTTTTGTCTTTTCCTTTCTTTCATTCCTTTTGTCTTTTTCTTTCTTTTTGCCACCTTTTTTCCTTGCCACCTGAAATTGGTTTTGATTTCTGTTTGCTTTTCTGAAGCATAAAAATAATACATATAGCCGAGTTTGTGTCTACTTTTAGATACTATGTCCCACCGGGATCTAACATACATTTTTTGTCCTTGTTCCGTTATCCATGGATGTGCGGGTGGTGTTCATGGATAGATTCTCTGAACAAAAAATTGGAGAGCCGCTTGGGAACGTTATTTTTTTATCAGTTCGTCCCAAGCAAGGCGATAATGCCACTAAGACGCAAGAGGCTACGAGGAATGAAAGGAAATGAAAATACTTTATAAGAAACCGGTAACCCAATACCAAACAAGGCAATCCTGGGAATGTAGCTCATACCCCAGCTGTGGGTTAAATAGTAAGGCTTGCATCTGGAAAAATCATTGGCATCCCCCAAAAATTGTGTATGTAATATTCACTCGCATGAAAAACAATTATACAGTTTCGGCTTTAAATAAACGAAAAAAAGGGTTAAGCTATAATAAAAAATAAAAAAAATCATGTTATGTCATCCATTTAACACAATTGTTAAGGAGGTTATTCGCTCCCCCACCCACGCTTACTATTAGTTTGTCCTGTGGGTGTTAAATTCTCCAATCTCTAGCATTTTTTTCGTGTTTTCCAGAAATTTCAATTGTCTTTTTCTGATTGTAAGTATACGTTTTCTTGCGGTTCTTATTTTTCTTAAATTTTCCTAGCTGTTCTCTCTCTAGTATTCTTAACATTCTTTGCATAATATCTTCTGTTTTAAGGTTTTTAAAAGCAATTAACTGTATGCCTTTCAAAAACCGAGCAAAATATTGAGAAACAGAAAAAATATCGTTCAAAGAAACTCTAAGTTATGTAGTATCAGTCCTCCTCAATGGCAGCAAATGATGGAAAATCTCCTCACAGATGAAGGAGAGGACTTAAAGCAAAAGAAATCCTTCCCCAGAAGGATGCTTAGAATACCATGGAGCGAACATGTGAACAACGACGAATTTCTAGAGACAATGCCAACAACAAGGACACTTATGCTTAAGACCAGGAAGTTGAAAATTTGGGGGCACGTAATGAGGAAAGAGGGCTTGGAAAATTTGATACCAACGGGACAGATGGAAGATAAAAGAGACAGAGGAAAGCAATGCATAACCGATTTAGCGAACTTGAGTGAATGGATGGCGGAGCAGGTTTTGGGAGAGATGGCAAAAAGATCAAAGTTATTAAGAGCTACAACTGACAGGTAATTGTGGAGAATCATGATCACCAACGCACTGAAGGGGTATGATGCATAGAACTCTTTTGTCTCCAACTTAATGATTTCATTGCTCAGCCCAAGGTAAGGATTGTTCAGACTGAGTAATGTATCATTCCAAGGTTTTATTTCAAACTCCATCAAACTGTGAGTGTGGACATGGCACAAGGACATGTAAGTCACTCACAAACAACGCATTATCATCAAAGCCGTTGCATACTACCCCCGAACACCCACTACTTGGGGACCCTGGGCAGTACCTTGTTACCCTCTCTATCTGATCAGCATTTTCTTTTTTCTACATTAGTGATGAAACTAAAGGCGATCTCACAAACAAATATATATATATATATATGTGTGTGTGTGTGAAAAGTGTGTGTATATAAACATAAATAAATATATATATATATAATATGTGTGTGTGTGTGTGTGTGTGTGTGTGTAATTATTTATATATTATATGCGCGGTACTTATTAGAAAGCGCTCAATATCAGAGATAGAGCTAACATATAATAACATAACATCTATCCAACCATATATACTATATATATATATATATATATATATATATATATATATATATATATATATATATATATATATATATATGTATGTATGTATACTCTTAGTTTTCCTCGTTGTTATACTCAACATTTCGACAGTTATAAAACTTCTGGCCTTCTACAGGTGACTGTCGCGTCGTCCTTGTTGACGCTTTCGGTGTTTCGAACTGAAGTTTTTATCATGTCAAGATTATATTATCAAACATTATTCACATTATTACAATTGTTTCCCCCCACCTCTCTCTCTTTCTCCTCCTCTTTCTCATTCTCTCATCACAACTCTACGCAGGCTGACCATCAATGCACTTTGTAGAAAGCAAACACACGGATTCTAATTCAAATCTCTTATTTCCACAGGGAAACCTAGTAAACACCGTTCTCCTTTTGTTTTGGATTTATTTCCATCCGTAATTATTTGGGGCCGATTGTTTCATCACTTCCCTCAGCAACTTTATTGTGACCAAAAAAAGTAAACTCCTTTTTCTTTTTTAGGATTTATTTTACGTTGTGAAGTGGAATTAAGTTTTCTTATTTAAAATTAAAACTAATTTGTATATATGACGCGAACTTTAAATTTGGATAACATTTTTTATTTTTTGACTTGCTATTTTTTTTGTTTTTGTTAAGTTTCTTCACTGAAAATTAAAATTTCGCAAAAAAATATTAAAATCACTTTCTTTCAAACCGAAATATTTGTGACGTCGTTAGCATTTTCTTTTTTTAATTCTAAAATTTTAATGGAAATTTCCATGAATGGTTGCACTTTCTTTTCTTTCGATGTCGAAAATACTAATTAAAAATCCCTTCATATGTCGTAGTAGCTGTGAAGGTATTTTATCGCCAAGTTTGAGGTTATTATTGAATCATCATTACATACATACATACATACATACATACACAAATTCAAATTATACAGTAACAAGCATTCAATGGATAATAAATCAACACTACTGTGTAATGGACAATTTATTAATCGCAGCTATGCGACAATTTATTTTCATGTAGTCGATTTTGTGCACTTTTGGGAGAAGCGGATACCAAGAGCCTTTTCAGCTTAGTAAATATTTTCAGGAAATAGAAGCTATTTATTTAGAAGCTGATATCAAAAACACAAATGGGCGTTGCAATCCACCCACGCACAATATATTTTTCCAGCTTGTGACCAAGTCAAGTTTCCCACCAAGTTCTTTTGATCCTGTCATGTGATTACATTATCTATAAATAAGACACGAGTTCGTTCATTCTCTTTTACTCTTCCAAATTCCTGCGAAGATGTGGATCTTCAGCATTCTCGTCTCGACCATGGACGGTCATATGTTAAAACATTCACGCATTCACGTACGGACGAACCTTCATGAACATTTCCAACCTACATTACAAACATACAGAACATTTCAAAACCTGCAACAAGAACTTTATTCTTCGAAAACTACAGTTTAATAATTAATCCAACTTCGTGAGCTCCGATAAAAATATTTCCAGTCTGAGACATAACTCCATGAGATCTTTAACTTCTACGCGTCTACATCAACACACAAATAAATAGTTTTATGTTTTTTTTAAACCATTTGTCTTTTGTATTTCATGCTTTGTGGTATTGTTGGGGATTAGTGAATGTGTAGTGGTGCTGTAAGTATTGTTGGCTAGGGTCACCGTGAATATAATCAAGAAGGAAAGCTGTGTTCTTGTAAAACAACACCCCACATGAATCATGTACAACATACACGAGAGAAAAATAATCAAGCTCAGTGAACATTAATAAAATATTGTATTAACAATGGTAAACAAATTTCAGCAATAAGTATAAAGAAAGTTGCTTCCCTTTTTCCGTAATAAAAAGGGTAAGTTTAGCTAATTAATGTTGAGTACAATATTGAATGTTATTTAACTACAAAGTTCAATTAAGACCTTAGCTAAATAAAGAATAGTTCCAGTGTTTTATCAGTGTAGAAAGATGTAATGTTCATGAGTGATATCAATAAGAATTAGTATGATTACTCGAATGAGTAATAATTAAGAATTAAAATGTCAATATAGCGCCGTGCCTTATTTTCCAAGAATTGAACTGCTACTGGCTGTTGGCTAACAGCGAGTGGATTTATATAGCTACGGATAGGCTCCAGAGAGCTTGGCGCTGAAAATATAGGAAAGATACTAAAATACGCGATTGGTCAGGAAATGGACCAATCCGTGATTTTAGAGAAAAATTCGAATTACTTGCGATGGTTAAATTGTCATATAATAAGTATCATATATTTATGAACCAATGACATTAAAGAAAGCGGAGGTGTGGCACATGTAAGTGATCACCATAAATGTGTTTGGTTAAATCAGAAGGAATCTTTAGATGGCGTGTTCGTTAACATTCATCCACAACAAATAATAAACGAATATTTAGAACAGGTCATGCAAAGCAGAATTAAAAACAAGGACAAGTAAAATACACAACAATACGGTAAATTTATATACAATTTAAATATATACAAATGAGTTATGAATTGGTGATTTGTTGTATATTGATGTAATAAGACATGTATTTTGTTGTTGAGTATGTTTGAATGCTTAAATCAGTGTTTTGATGATTTGTTGTAAGAATTAAACAGTTTGCTGTTCAACGTACAAAAGTGTTCGATTTTACAGTTCAAATGTTAGTGTGTGTATACGAGTGTTATGTAAAATATTCCTAAGTTGTACGAAGTTGCGTACCTTGAACTGTTAATTGTTAAGTTTTGTTACTGTTACTAATATTGAATATATATTTCACTTTCTCAAAGTAAATGAATTTTTGAGAAGTTAGTTTTAAAAGATTGAGTATGCCACAAGGTTGTTGAATCAGAGGTTAATTCGTGCGGGGAAGTCAAGGTTTAAACTGGCGTGGAATTGGTTGGCATCTCTCTGAATGTTGAAATCTGACTGGTAAGTTGGTTCGAATTTCTTTTATAGCTTCTGGAAAGGAAAAATAGACTCACACATTTGAGCGCCAAACACGTGCATTCTTAGTTTTTTTTTTTTTAGTAGTAAGAATTGTAATAATACAGTAGGAGTTAACTGTTATTTGAATTAGTTAACTTTAGACTTTAAGGAAGAGATTTTTTTTTATATCTGGACTCACAGAAAAGATTTCACTTCATGAAATTTTACTTGCCGCTTATTGTTGTTCAACGAAGAGAGTTGAATATGACTGAGAGAATTCTAGAAAGCTTAGAATATGTTGAATCGTAACTTAGAGCTCCAGGAGATTTTGATGAAGTAATATTTCTCGTTGGCGAATATTGACAAGCGGCGAATGTTGTAAAGTTGAATAAGTTTCTGTGTATAAGTTCAGAGATGTTCGTACGTACGTGTCATAGCGTCTGCATAGTGTTTACGTGGCTTTTTTCCCATAAACGGACAAAACCTCCTCTCTGCTGGACTACACGGTTCGTAGGCAAGAGAAGCAAAAAGAGGAAGAGTGAAGATTTACTACGTATTTATAACCAACGTGGTCACGTGATAGGCTCCAGGGAGCATTTCTGATTTTGGCGGAAAAAATGGGGTTCTTTCACAGATTTTTGTCGATTGGAGTGCTGTTACGTAGTAAATGTATTGGAATCTTTTTTAACCAATGGAATTAGATCACAAATAAAGTATTATCATATTAAAGTAGAACACTAAAAACTCTCTACTGTATAGTGATTAAGAAAAATGCCAGACAATACCTAAATCTACCTTAGTGGCATAGCTAGGGTGCCTGGAACTGATCTAATAACTAGCCTCATCTATAGGTCTACATGACTAAATTTAACTAACAACTTTCTCAACTTGCACAATTGTAAAGCTTATCCATTCATATATTCGCAAATTATCAATACATGGTAATTAATACTGCGTCAAAAATTCATAATCTTAAATAACCACTACATATCCTACAAATGTTCAATGTTGTGATTGAATCTGAGGTTTACCGCTGAATGACTAATAATGTATGCATAGCCCTATACCTGGGTTTATCCAATAATCATGCCATTGCCATTAATTGTACTACAGTAGGTCTAATGTTACTTCTGCCTTTTTTTCATATTTGCATTCATGTTTAAATTGAGATATGTAGCTAGTTGCATGAAACTGATTTATTTTTAAAAAATTTAATTTTTTTTCTTAGTTAGGAACACTTAAAATTTTAAAAAGTTTGTAAATTAAAGTTCTTTTGTGGGATTTTTCGACTTTTTTTTTTTTCTGATCATAATTTCTTTTTTTCTTGGAGTTACGACGAAACTCAAATCTAAACAAGGAAACTTCCACCATCCGTGACTTTGTTGGCTTCAAAATTAGCACTGCATATAAAAAACAAAAAACAATTCACAAGTATAGTTGGATACATTTTTTTCGTTTTTGTTTAAAATCCAAACTCCTAGTCTAGTAAGTCCGGCCTTTTTATTTTATCCTGGTTGTAAAATTTAGTTTTATTCTCTTATATAAATGTTGAATTATATTTCTTTTTTTCTTTCTTTTTTTTTTATTTTTTTTTATTTAATTAAAAAAATAATCGCTGCAAAGAAATCTAAGAGAGGTAAATCAGGATTTGGTATGTAATTTTTTTAAAAATAATACTCCTAGCTACACACATGGCGTATTTGCGTGTTATCCCACTTGACTTTCCCGTCCTGAGTAAGACGATAAACTACGTCCAACAGCTAGGGTCCCACTTATGGGTTAAATAAGCCCTTCTCCCTATCGACAGGGTGTCTGAATATGTCGACTGACCAACCCGGGCATTGAGTAAAAGCCTCTCAATGGGGCCGTCTGTTGGTCATGGGTGGTGAATGCCTGGAGACGGGATCCTGGTGGCTGAGCAATCCATGACACAGGAAAAAGCAGCCATGGTACTGCAACACTCCACTTTGGCCCTTATCTGGGCTAGACGGATAGTTGGACAAGCCCGATCCGATCAATCGGCTAGTCCCGACATGCCCTATTTGTCTTTTTCTCCCAATCATGTTCTACACTCTGCTCGTGTAGAATTATCAAACTGCTCTTGTGGAACTAGTTCCAACCCTCTATTATATATGCTATAAGGCGGGGGCTGAGGGTCAATCGTGTCAAGAAATATGACTGTTGACCAACATTAGACTGTTGAGTGTTTGATAGAGGTTCAGAAACATACTCTTGGTGTGAGTATACTGGTTTTGTATCCCTGTCTCGGCCAAGGCGAATGGGTTTTTCCCCTTGGTTTATTCCCAACATAAGTTGGACTCCGTGGTGGGTGGAGGAGCATGGGACCAACAAAAAACATAAACACGTATGGCTCCCTCTACAAATAAAAAAACTTAAACGCAATTATATAGAATCTGATTCTTCTTCAGATAATGATGTAGCTCACCAATCACAAATTTCTCCCTTTATAATAGAAAAGGTGACATCAGGGAACTTAACACCTTTAACTGTCAAGAAATTGAAAAATGAGACTCTGCTTGTCGAAGTGGAAAAGAAACATGCGGATTTTCTAGTAAAAATGACTGTTCCACAACGTTCAAGTAAAAAGATTGTTTGGGATGTGCAGAATTTATTAATTATGCTTGAAAGAATCAGAAGGAATTTGTGTAGGTTGCGTGACTTTCTGCATCCACAACAAATAAATAAACGAAATTTAAATACGATTAAGAACAAGACATATTCAATTAGAAACTAATAAAACATTTATATACAATTCAAAACAATATACAAGCAGGATAATTGGTATATGTTATGTTGGCAAAATGTGTATGATGTTTTAGGTTTCAGAATGTCTCTCTTTGTAATCGTTTGTTCATTTGCAGTCCGTTTTAGATTTGTGTTGGTATTAGTATTGTCAATATTTAGTGTCTTTTTAGGAGTTCTTAAAGAGTGATCTACCTTTGACTGTAATGTTTTTAAGGTCGTTCGCACATTGATGTTTACTTATAAGGTAGTGAATTCACTTTGAATAAGCAATGTTTGAGAATGGATGTCCACAGAGTTGGTTGAGTTTAAATTGTGAGTGAGTTAGCGTTGATGTACCTTTGCGCAGTAAAATCGTGATTTCGAGTGACGTGGAGTGTGTTGGCAATTTCTCTGTGGGTGTTCGTCACTGACTGCTTGGGTCAGTCGGCTTCTTCTTTTATAAGTTCTGAAAGTCCGAAATCGGCTCACTTAAGTTTTGGCGCAATTTCGTTTTGCACGTGAAACTTTCAGATTATAGTGTCGTTGACCAATGAGATTTGTTGGTTCGTCTAGTACGGTTTTAATTGGTTGAAGTTTTCCGTACGTAGGCGTAAGATATAGGCTGTTCTGTTACTAGGGGTGATAGATAGGAAAAAGACGAGTCTACAAGATACCCTCACAAATCCCTGAACACAAGTAAGGAGGTTGTGAGAAGCAAAGAACTATCTTTATGTACAATAGAAGTAATTAAGTAAGAGTTGAAAAAAACAAGATGTCATTGATGTTAAAAGAATTTCAATAAAAAAAGAAGATAAAATGATAGAAACAAACACCTATATAATGACATTTAACTCACCAAAAATACCAGAGAAAATTAAAGTAGGCTATACCATGGAGAGGGTCGAGCAGTTTGTGCCTAACCCTCTGAGATGTTATAAATGTTAAAAATATGGACATCATGAAGATACGAGTAGAGGACGAGAGGTGTGTGGGAAATGTGGCCAAAAAGATCCTAACCATCACATGAATGAATGTGAATTTCCTAATAAATGTGCTGTGGTGGTGATCATCCGGTCTACGCAAGATCTTGCGACATTTGGAGAAGAGAAAAGGAAACTCTATCAAAGCACAAAAATAACATTTCTTACCAAGAAGCACGGAATATAGCAGCAGGGTCGAACACTACCACATATTCTCAAGGAGTCCATCAGGAAAAAAAAAACAAAAAAAACAACAGAACAAATATGAAGAATTTGTCAAAACATTAATAATGCAGCTGAACCTGGGAGACTGGGACAGTTTTATTAATAAGATAAAAGCCTTGCGTGGTCTTGATAAAAATAATACAGCTACAGTTTCAGAAACACCAACTACTCAATGTAATCCTGTGGACAAAGGAGAATCTTCCACTAAAATGACTACAAAAACATCAGCGTGGACACAAACCACTTCTATGAAACAAAAAGTCACAGAAATCATCGAGCCGTCCCCCTACTTATAAAAGTGACAATCTTGGGAAAAAAATCAAACATTAAACCCCGAACCAAACAATAAGACAGAACGTGCCCTACAATCTAAAATAGACAATACTCAAACTTCATCCTCACGGGAACGGGTAAAGTTGTCGAACTTGACAAGTCAATCTACAGAATTATCAACATCAAAGGTTGATACCAAAAATAGATTTAGCTCGATAGAAAGAATGGAGACTGAAGAGCTGAGCAATATAAACAAATCTAGGAAAAACAATAAATCTAATTTAACATAATGAAACTTCAAAATAATTCAATCCTACAATACAACTGCAGAGGAATTAGAGCCAACTAGGAAGAACTTCTAATACTCCTCGATAAATATTAGGTTGGTGCAAAAATGACGTAATAATGTCGTTTTTTGACGTATTTTTAACGTCAAAAAACGACATTATTACGTCATTATTTTTGCACCAACCTAATATAACCCCAAAGTTGTATGCCTTCCAGAAACATTTCTCAAGGACACCAACCAGCTAAACATTAAAAATTATAATTCATACAATCACTTACACAAAGCTTCTGGAGGTGTATCGATCCTAGTTAGGAAAGACATACCTCAACACCAAATAACCATAGACAGTGAACTCCAAATAATTGCTATCAAAACAACATTGCAAAAAACAGTAAATATCTGTTCTATCTATATTCCATCACATGAGACTATTAATGATATTAAATTTAACAAGTTAAACAAATTCCTAAACCTAACTACGTTTTTGAAAAAATAATGTTGCCAGGTATACGTTTAATAGTACTATATATAATATATATAAACAAACTTAATTTGGCATTAAATGACCTACAGTGGTTGATATGCCATAAAAAACAACCAACCGCTTGACTTTCATAAAAAAGATGTTACTAGCAGGCGCTCGTCAAGTCTATAAAACTCGTACATGTTTCTCCCTATTTCACTCTTTCCTCTACTCGAGGGTTGGTGCTTTGATTTTTTAATTTTAAAGAGTGCTGCTTTTAGGTGGTCTGTGGTCTCCAGGTTGGAAAACTTTGAAATCAACATATAGTAGAGAGGTGGGCCCCATATCAAAGTTTCCAGGAAGGACGGATGCTAGACCCTATAGTGCCGGCCCTGTGTTAAATACGTTACTTACTGTTTCTCTGTCTGTTTTTCTTTCCTTTAGTATGTCTTATGAGTTTTAAAATCTCCAATCACTCTTTCCTCATTGTCTTTCAAATTTCAGCTGTATCTCTCTCTCTCTCTCTCTCTCTCTCTGATAGTAAGTATATTTTTCCTTCTTGCTCCGATTCATACTTCCATATAGCTTACATGTTCTGTCTATGGTATTCTTCACATTTTTCAGTAAAACCACATCCTCTGTATATACATACATAAATTGATATAAAATAATATTACTACATAGAACAAGTTCCATGCATTGTAACGTAGATTTAATACCATGTTGCAGGTTTTACAAAGAACAGCAATAATTATAATTTTCTTTTTTTTCTTAAAAATTCAGTTATGTTTGCTTATAATGTTCATATTTTGAATTAAAGTTTGATTAATTGTGGAAGGACATAAAATCTTATTTCTCTGAAAAAATTAGAGATGAATATGTAAATATTCACAGCTTTTACTAAAACAACAAATTATTGGATTAAATATTGGTTATTGCTTTTGGTTATATGGTAATTGTGCATTCAATCCCTGGGACAGCTTAGATTCAGTGGAAACACGATGAGGAAAAACTGAGAATTATTAAAAAGAAAAGAGTAAGACAAGAGAATCTAAAACATGGACAATGTACTCCCATAGATTAAATGAAGGGTTCACTTTTAAATTCCATGAAGTTTAATGAGTTTGACCAACACCTTAAGAAGGCTGGAGAGCACTATGGCTGAAATGGGATAAAAATAGAAATGAAGACATTGGTCCTTCTGTAATTAATGTCAATAATATCTCCTCATCCTAGAAATATATTTTTTTCAAATGATACTTTAAAGATTTTGCAAGAATTTTTTTTCCTTATGATATTCCAGTTCTAATTAGATGTCTTCATTTTTCTATAAAAGATTTCTAAGAAAAACTCTTGTTCCACATGATCTTCCATTTGAATGCCTTCATTTTCCACCAGAATTAAGTTTCATTGTAAAAAAGATCATGTCCAATTCATCTCTTACTTCACAATAATATTTGATTATATTTTAAATCTGAAAAGATATTAGACTAAGCTAAGTCCTTCAAAAAATATTCTAAACAAAATAGAATTTTAAAAGTTGTTTAATTTTGGGTATGGTATATTTTTGCATAAGACATGAATGATACTTATTCCTGCAGCTACCTTGTAGAACATTAGGCTGCAGCTGTCAAAGGGGATGTTGCAGCAGTTTCAGTAGCAATTGAATTAAGGTGCCCAAGGATGAATTCCTAGCACCAAGATGGCATGTCAGCAGGATCTACAATCTACTTGGAAATAGTTGATACTGAACGAGATGAGGGTTTTTCAGAAAATCCCTGTATCTCTTTCATGGCTCTCCTCTTTTACAATGAGTGGTCAGCTCACTAAATACTTGGACCTAAAAAAAAAAGTTCATAATCTTTCATCATCAGAACATAGCCAGCACGGTAGAACAATGTTTTTCCCCCCAGCAATGTTTGAATGTTAAGGTTTAAGAATTTAGTAAATTTTGTTACAAGATGCAAAGTCTGGCCCAGAATGGCAAATTACTAGTCAGGAGACTCCATGAGCATGAAATTCTGACAGTAATGGATTTCCTTTAAGTTTTTACATATAAAGCCAAAATGGAACAAAGACACAGATACAACTGCAAAATTATGAAGGGTCAGCATGCTTCCTGCATTGGACATTTTTTTTTTTTTTTTTTTTAGAAATATTCTGCTGAATATTAAGTTTTTGAAATGTCTTCTAAGTTTGGTATCTGTCGCAATCATATATCCACTCTTGACCAAATATTAAATTGAAATGAAATGTTTTTTTTGAAAACTAGTCTGTGCAAAATGCATTTGATAATGTATTCTAAATATACATTTTTGGTATTTGGTTTTATTCCAGTCAGATCCACTGAACTTAAGCCTCTTTAAAATGGAAAGTGGAGACAAGGATATTTCAACTAAGCCCATTGTCCATCCAGTGGCTCTTGGTGGTTTTAATAAGGTACGTTAAGCATTTTTTGTTGTCTTCTAGTCTGTAATGGAGTAATTATCTATAATTATCTGTCTGTAATAGTAATTGTCTTTATGTTGACTGAATTATTTGTAGACAATTGACTTTATGCAAAATAGGGTAAGTCCATTTTGTACATCTCACAACATGTGGAAATGCAGAAGTCAATGCCCTTCATTGAAATTTGATAGCTCCTAATTATACTACAAGATAATATAAGATATATAATGTATGTATATCTTCAGGTGGGTTCCTGGTCCTTTTTATTGGGGATCTAGATATCAACTCCTCTTCATTCTGATCCTCAGATTTTATGCCAATTTGTATGTACTACTTTCCATAGTTTCTTTCTTCCTCTATTCACTTTCTTCATCAGAAGCACTCATCCTTTCCTATCTTTCAGGTTCCTCCTCCTGTTCCATCTTGATTTCTTTGTCATCAACTCTAAGCCTCATTTGATCAGAGTGAGCCAACAAAATTCTGTCTGTATGTAGTTATTATGCCAGTATTAGGTGCATTTTGTACAATAAAGTTTGCTTTTCTGGACTTGATTATGAAGGGTCAGCTTGCTTCCTGCATCTAGATCCCTTAGTGAGTATTCCATTGCAGCTCTGACCAGACACCAGGTTCGTTGACAGGGTGCTGTTTCTTCCAGTCAAATGTTTGTAACTTAAAAATGCTCTTTCAGCCAGGTCATTACCTACGAGTAAAGAACAAAAGAATTTCTGGCATAAAAACCAGATTTTATTATTGCATAGTAACTTACTGCTATAAGCAAGCAAAGTAGAGATGACTTTGTACCACATTATTTTCATTTGTCAAATAGGACATTGTTGTAGGAGATCAAATTTGTCTTCAACTCTACCTTCATGTACAATGGTTCTATAATTCTGTAACTGTCTCTGTAGATAAGCTATTTATGGTGTCTCTGTATGGGTCAAAATACCTTTGACCCCATTTTCACCATCTGCCCCATTCTCTCTGCAATTCCATGCAATTGCTGGTGGTAGACTGGAAAGCCATCAATTTGTTTTAATCATGAACGCAAATTTTCATCATAAAATTCTCGTGCATTATCAGAGACTAATATTTTTGTCCTACCCCCAACATTTCTGGAAATTATTACTCATAATATTTACTTTAGCATAGCTGCCTTCCTATCCTGAATGCTAACCACTTCAGGCCACCCAAAGAATGAGTCGACCAAAATAAAAAATAGTCCTATGCCTTTAACATGTGCCTGATCCATATGAACACCGGCTCATGGCTCTTTTTCTTCAGGCCATGAATGTATCTTGGTTGTGGAAAGTTTTTATTACCATACACTTTACGCGTTTTTCTACATATTTTTCTACATAAAGTGAATACCCACGCTACCACACTTACAACATTAATTGTCACTGTGTTACTGTTGCTCAACAATGAACATCATCGTGTACACTTTTTATTAATCTTTCTGGTGGTATTAAAACATCCCCATTGCATATAAAACCCTTCTCAATAGTTAACATCTGTCTTATCTCTTTATAGGGTCACTCTGTCCCCAAACAATCACTCCATTTGTTTCTTTTTATTCTATATGCAATTTTGTTAATACTGGATCCTGCAAAGTTTCAAATGCAAGATAATTCAGAGATTATACATCAGTTTTCATCCAGTGCAATATTTTATCTTCTGAATTCTCTGGTCTTTCTCATCGTTAATTTCTCAATTTTAGTCTTGATAGAGCATCAACTTGTGGAATAGTGTTTCCTTTCACATATTCAGTGTATTTCAAAGTCAAAGGCCATGAGCTTTATGGCTTGTCTTAAAATTCTAAAATATGTAACTTAAGGTGACTCCTTTCTGGTGTTAAAAATAAACGCAAATGAGTAAATCTATCAGAATTAATTGTAGTAACTGCTTTAAATTTTTTATCAATTTAAATCTGGTTATAGGCAGATTTGAGGTCAATATTGTCAAAGTATTTAATTTCCGACAATGCATGAATGATAGTTTCAATGTTAGAAAAAAGGAACAAATCTGAGCATATTCTGTGGGTTACATATATTTTCTAATCCCTCAATATCATTAAATCTCCAATTTTCTTAAAACAACAATGTGCAAGACCCAATTATTACTATTAGGGGGAACATGCTCTAAAATTCCTTCCTCCACCATTGTTTTCACTTTAGCAACTATTAAAGATAGAATGTGAATGGACAGTTTATGAGATTCAAAGTAAGAGGGATGACTATTTTCCTTTTCATTGAATGCTTGCTTTGTATGCTTTTAATATTCTTGACAATTCTTTCTGCCTCCACATTGTTGATTAATTTTGCTGTATAAACTTTTAAGACATTTATTCCCACAATTCCATGACTTTTTCACATTTCACTACCATAATGGGAATAATTTCAAAGCAGTTGTTGGTTTAAAAAGTTCCCTCAACCTAATGTTTTGATGACAGTGCCATTGAAGTGTCTTAGTCTTAGATAACTATTTTCTTTAATTTTGTTTTTCCTATTTGTTTCCAGAAATTTATTGGGATTAAAGTGACACCATTTCCAGTATTTACTTACATAGGAATAGTTATGCAATTTAACTTTTTTCTCTTTAAGTCTTTGTATTCTATATACAGCTGTATTTTCCAGGAGGAGGGGAGTGTAAATTTTTTCAGCTTTTCTATTTTCTTTTTATATTTGCAAATGGACTGCAAATGATTTTTCTTCCAGAGTTATTCTTGTTGTATGTGGTCTTTCATTGATGTGCACTTTTCAACTTTTGTGGCGATGTTGCAGCTAATGGAATAATAAGTGTACATTTTTGTGTTTCATTGCATTTTAAGAGTTTTTAATGAATAATACTCCTGATTACAACACATACACATTAGCTTTCTTTGAAAGAGCTCAGCTTTGAGGGTCATTTGTGGAGGTTTATCCTTGTCTGTGCATTGACTTTTGTACTGAATATTATTGCATATAGTTACATTGTTCAGACTGTTGTCGTCTCTTTTTTTTCTCCATATTCATGACATTTCAGCCTTCTTCAGTTGATAAATGAAATTTTAAATTGAACCCTTTTGGTCCACAGGCATAGATTGTTCCAACTGCTCATGACATGACTTTGGATATCTCAGTTAATTTCCCTTAGTAACTAGACTCCCTAAGTTTTTGTTCAAGTCTGCTGTGGCCAGGTATTGAACTGAGAACTCTTTGTAACAAGTCATGTTTTGGATTGCTCAATACTTTCATCAAATGGACCATGTGTCCTATCATCTGAAGAAGGCTAGAGTGCACAATGGCTGAAACATTGTGAATCTAGTAATCATCATCATTATCATCCTTCACCCTCCCTATGGTTGGTCGGAACTCCATTGACAATCCCTTTTCACACTGTTTGGCCCTGTACTGCTATCCCCAATGTCCAAGACTGGGCCCCGAGCTATGGTGTTTGGGAAAGTCAATTTTCATGAGAAGACCCTTCCAGAAGGATACCAAAGGAGTAAGGATGAAACGATTTCTCTGTCCACTCAGTGGCAGTGGCTGGCAAAATATATATAGCAATATATAGTTTGCAATATATAGAATATAGCAATAATGATGAGAACAACAGTCTGAACTTCACTACAGTTCAAAAGTTTGAGGCAACCCCTGGTGATTTTCTTTTTAAATTGGCCCCAAAAGTACTTTTGTGTCTTAAATAAGAGATAATTATTATATATGGTTAAAAAAAAAAAAAAATTTTTTTTATTAGAAATTTTATGACAGAAAGGAAAAAAGCATTTTTTGATTAAATTTTGCTCTCATCCTCCTTTAGCCTTGATTACTGCAGCACAAATTTTTTGCATTTATTATAAAAGTTTATAAAAGTTTCTCAAAGTTTGATAAATGATTCCATTCTTTTTACAATGATTCTAAGAGTTATTTATCATTTCTTTTTCCACTCTTCTGTCAAGTTTATGTATCCCATGCTAATTCCAAAGTCTCTGATCAGGAGGTTTTGACGAAGTGTGGAACCACCTCTTAATTGCTGGTGTTCCCAGGTCCACCCTGACCCGGGGTAGTAGCACCTGTTAGGGTCCCAGTTATGGGAAAATTGTGAACTCAGTTTTTTCCATCAAACATCCACCTCCTGGGTATGGCGATAAACTACATCCACGTCTTGGGTATGGCGATAAACTGTCCAAAAATAATGTTGCCAGCTATATGTTTACTAGTACTATATATATATATATATATATATATATATATATATATATATATATATATATAAACTAAATTTGGCATTAAATGACCTACAGTGGTTGATATGGCATAAAACCCAACCAACCATGCTAATTCTGGGGGGTGGCTTCAAACTTTAGAAATATGGTGTATGTCAATAGAGTAAATAGTTACACCTGATCTTAGAAATAAAGACAAATATCATCATATTTAACTGATTTTTCATCACCTGTTGTGATATCTTAAATGAATGGCTCATTAGGATGATGCATTTGTCATTACGTTTAGTTTCCATAAATAGAAATTTATGACTCAATTTAATATGATAGGAAACACTCTATCGTAAACTCAGATTTCAAACATGGTATTGATCTTTTCTTCTATTATGTGCTGTGTCTGTTCAGGACATAGGAAAGCATGACTCTCCACAACTTCCTATCTCATGAGGCTCTTTCTACCATTCATTCACACAAGCTTATCAGATAAGTATCTCACTGCCTTTCTTTATCTCTCTTGCCCTCAATATGCCTTGTGAGGGTTAAGTTTTCCAAGCTCTCCTTCCTCATTTGTGTCCAAGTAATTTCTGAAGACTTTTCTTGTTTCTGAGGCTCACAGCCACATCAAAATGAAACACCAGTTCCCATACAGTCACTGAAGTTAAGCACTGTCAAATTGGGTCATTAACTAGATGGGTGACTGTATCTGCAGGTGGTGCAATGGATAATGGTTCAGAATTGTTAATTTGAGAGTCAAGTTCCAATTTTTGTTCGGTTGGTTAAATTCACATATTTTTGGGAAAGGTATGTATCCACCTCTCCTCTCTCCAGGTATGGGCTAATTAGTAAGTTTTGTATCACTAAAGCATTATTATCTCAGAAAATGAAATAAAATTGTCTATAATATTTAGATTTTGGTATTAAATAACCCGTACAGGTTTTGATATGTGGCAAAAGAAGCAACTGATTGTAAGAGTTCCCAGTCAAAATAATATTTAATATATATAATTATAATTTTGAAATGATTAAAATGTTTTAAAACTTGCAGAAAACTGCTTCTTTGTATGATGCAAGGCGACCAGAATACAGCATTGAAACAGTTGATGCAGTTCTGAAGTATATGGACTTGGATAATCTGGAACCTTTGGGTAAAGTTTATTATTACACATTAAGTTTGGCTCTTTTCTTTCTTTAATTATGCTTATCTGTTAATTCCTGTCAGTACCTGAATTTAATGTCCTTGAACACGACAATCTTAACGTCTTCAAAAGAGGAATCATTGTTTCCTCTTAATCATGGAAATCTTAGGTAGCTAAAAGTATATAAAGGAAAATCTATAAATACAAGAATCTATCAATTAGCAAGTGGTTGAGATTCTAACCCGGATAAAATGCCGGGATTTCTAATGCTGATATTCAAAACAGGCCTTCCTCATGTTGAGGATTTGTCTAACAAAATCTTCTTTGCCTTTTTCATCCACCGTTTGGCTTTTCAGGTTTACAAATCTGAACTGTGTAAATATCAGAAATAATGAAATAAATGGATGCAACAGAGTAGGTGATGGTATTTTTCTTTGGGGACTTGATAGAATTAATTTGATATTTGTTAATGACACTAATTTTTTTTCTTTTTTTTTTGTAGAAAACCTGTCTGCTGATATTTTGGAGTTGGGAGCAGGAACTGGAAAATTTACAAAATCCATTCTTCCCAAAATGAAGGTTGATATTTTTTTCCCAAAATTTTTTCATTTTTATTAAAAAAAGAAATGAAAACTACTATACAGTCATTCTTATTTTATTTTTTTGCGATATTGTACAGAAGAAATCCACTTACCTTGAAAATGGCTGAGGACATGCACATACATTGCCTACATTATACAAAGAAAAATAAAAGCAAACTCATCTCATCATTAAAGACAAAAAATGGTTGATAGAATAACCCAAATGTGAAGCTGACAAATTAGTGTATCAACCTTGAAATGCATATAAAGTCTGTGACAGTGAATAAGTGGGTAGGCAAAGAAAGCGAATGGCATGAAGAGTGGAGTTGAAACTCTGTCAATTTGCAACCGTTTGCTTTATTTCTTACTGCAGATATTAAAATGACAGCAAAATTAAAATAATCACTAAAGAATAAATGTCATTCAATGTTTATTTTTAACATAAACAATCAGATTTAAGGTAGAACCCAAAGTTTATTCAACAAGTCTTCAAAGTAAAAATAAGGTGTGTCTGTCAAAACCAAAAAACTTGCAGGTTGGGAGTTAGAAACAATTTTTTTTATAATTATTTAATCCACAAATTGACACCTAAAAATAACTCGGATTTATCTATTAGATTTTATTTTATAAGTTACTGAGAGAAATTTCAACAAAAGCTGATTAATCATTTAAAAGTCTGAAGTTGTCAGATTAGCAGTGTTTCTTGAACATTCAGTCTATAGCATACATACATACATACATACATACATATATACATAGCTGTGTTCTTTTGTTGAGGCAGAACAAGGGTTAATCTCACACAAAGGTGTTCCTGCTTGACAGTGTAAAGCATTGAAGTTCTTGTGTTGTCTCTGATTAATTTGGTGAGCAAATCACCTGACAAAGCCTTGCCAGTTAAAACCATGGTAGTGTTCTGGTCAGCATTTTATCTTTTTAAGATATTAAATTGCTTCACACATTTTTCTCACTTGAAATTGACACTTTTTTTTATTATGTACGACTTTAACAAATATTTTAGTGTTTGTTTATTTTGGTATATATTTGGGTTTTAGTAGATGAGCACAGTAATTGTGTTGTGTATCTACAAAACTAGTTTTGTCTCTTTGGATTCCTTTCAAACTTAAAATCCATAAACATGGATCTTAATGAAGTCAAGTCCAACTACTCTTTAAAAATATTGCAATTCCTGGCAGGCCTGAGTACATGATTACCATGCTAAGCAAAATAGTCATTTTTATGTATTAGGTTGGTGCAAAAATAATGACGTAATAATGTCGTTTTTTGATGTATTTTTTAACGTCAAAAAACGACATTATTACGTCATTATTTTTGCACCAACCTAATAGAATGAGATGGGAGGCCATTTTGGCTTTAAACAATATTGCAAACAATGGTAGTGACACTGATATAGCTTCGTTCAAAACTGAAAAATATCCAACCTCCACTGCTGTGAAAGAATTTCTGGAGTTTGATAAAGAGGTTTATAGGCATTTTAAATGAATTAAGGTTTAGAAAAGGAAATAATTTATTTCAGAAGAAATTATCAATGGATATTGAAAAGCTGAAAAAGAAATTTCTGATGGGTGACAAAATGAAGTTATATGCAACGAGCCCTAGAACGTACAGAAAGATTTTCAGATGAAGTAACTAAATTCTATAAAAAGGCTCCTGCTTTTTATGTGGAGGATATTAACACAGAATCTGAAGAAATCTCCACAACGGTTGGCATTCGCAATAAAGTCAGGATATTGGCCGAAAAGCAAGCCTTCTTGACAGTAAAAGACCATAAAGAAGACTTCCTCAACAGCTCATTATTCCGTTTAATAAACCCGAAAAAGAAGGAGATTGATAGTTTCTTGGGATGAACTCGATTTAAAAAAAAAAATTGTATTGGTTTTAGTTAAATATGTTAAGTGCTATTTCGACAGGGGGAATAACTCGTACACAGATTTATTAAGGGAGGTAACTTTTGAATCGATACAAAGTTTTTCTTATTTTTCTTTGCAAAAATATCATCTTAATTCTTTTTTATTTAAATTTTTTTGTATTTTAGTCTGTGAAATACCTTGCCACAGACCCAATGGAGGGCTTTCTAGAACAAGCAAAGATGAATTGTCCTAACATTGCAACTGAGGTTTGCCTTGCAGAAGATCTACCTTTTCCAGATTCTTCAATCAGAGTAAGTAGAAACTATCTATTAAAACCTTTAACAGTGAGACCTCCCCCACCACATTTACTGAAATGTGAATTAAATGAAGAACTTTCTCCTAAATTCCTACAACAGAGAAGAGAAAGGGGGGTGAACATGTCTTGTAGCAACAAGCTTTGGATTTCTCTGTTTGCTACCAATCTTTTGTTTTTCTTAACTCCTCTTTCTTTCATCTCTGGTAGGTATAGTGCTTGTGTCTGGGTAGCATAAAAAAAAATCAACACAAATGGATTCCCATAATTGATTTATATAGACATTTTTGCTACCCACAATGCACTAGTAACCTCTTTGTCTGTAAATATCTTTACCTCATAAGCAAGGTATGTGAAATATTTTTTATTAAGGTAATTTGTGTTGAAGAATGAAAGAATCAAACTCACTCTTGGTGCCTTTACTAATGATTCTTCACCTGATGATTTAAAAGAATTTGTCAATTTGTCTGACTAGTCATCATTGTAATTTTCTCCTCCTCTCCAACTTGACTCTGATCAAGTCTCATGAACTGTCTCCCCCAAAATGTTGTTTCAACACAACAGAAAAAGTTCTTTCTCTCTGCTTTCAGCTTTTTATACTGCCTGCTTACCCACAATTTTTAATACCTCTTTTTATCAGTAGAAATTATTTACACTGATATTGTTCAGTTAACACTTTTTTTTTATTCTTTCCTCTGGTCAAGTAAAAAGATTTTCTGTCTCTTTTTTTTTTCTTTTCTTCAACTACAACTCATGTCGTAGTTTGAGGACAGAAGAATAAAGCTTTGAGTCACCCAGGTTTCGCAACTTTGTTCTCAATGGGAATGCAACAAATTTCCGTCTCATCATCTGTCCACATTTGACTTCATCCTCCTTTTTTTTCCCCTTTAGGTTGATTATGCATCTTTTTATAACAATCACCCTCACTCACAATCCCTCAAAATATATATATATATATACATATATATGCTGTCGTGCTTGTCTCAATTTCTTTGACGATAGAAATAGGAGCAGCAATAGACCATAAATTCAAAGATGGTATGGTGAAAGTAGTTGTCCATGCTTCAAGAAGTTGGACAAATACAGCAAAATATTGTTCTGATGAAAGAAGACCCCTTTTGTCAGTTTTCCTGGGCGTTTGTTCTTGATAGACTTTCATAAGAAATTGGCACAGTATTCTCCATTGAAGATAGTTAATAAACACAATACTTTTTACATCCCCAAAAACTGAGATGATCATGTTCCTTACAGGTGAGGAGTGTTTCCATGGATTGCCTCTGGCACAAAGTGATGAATCCAACATTCATCTTGGATTAGGGAAAATTCTCAAAAAATGTCAGACTTTCCTGTGATGTGATCTGCTTGGTGCACTTTTGATCAGATGTGGAACACAGTGAGCAGAATTCTTTGTCATGCTAAGTTCATTATGCAGAATATTTGCAACTCTCTCCTGGAATGTGCTAATAACATTGGCTATTTGATGTATAGTCGATCACCTGTCATCTATCACATGATCAATGTTTTCCTCAGTGTTGGCAGTTGCAAGACATTCAGACTACCCACTTTTGCGCCATTGACAAAGTTGAGGTGTTGTACCTTAATGTAGCAACTATGTCAGCATGAATGTCTTTTGGAGGCTAAACCCTTCTCCTGCAGGTATTGATAATAATAGTACAATGCTAAATTTTGTCCATTTTCAAGACAAGTCTGTAGTAGTAACTTTCTGGAGTCTTCTTTGAAATGTCAGTTTATGTGGAAAGAAGCAATGCAGTTATTAAGAGGAGTTGAAATGAATGCATGCAATATTTTTACATGTTTAGTATCACTCCTTCATAGTCAGCCTGTGAACCTACAGTCCACTCTCGTATTATATTCTTCCTTAGCTGTGACAGTAAGGAATGTAGTTTGTCTGAACGCTTTCCATGGAAATAGCAATAGTTGTGGGAGGCTTGCATTGTTTCGTCTGTGGGAAAGGGCTTGTAAGGTGGAAAATAATTCATCACCCACAAGATCATGTAGACACTTTTGACCTCTATTGAGACTGGAAAAATAATATAGGTTTTACTTAACTATTTTGTTTGTAACTCTTCAAATGTTGAATGTATAAGTAATTGTAATTTTGGTCTTCCCATCTTTACACTATATTAATTTTATCTGAAAAATAGTCCCCTGTTCTGTCACCGATGAAATAAAATAATTGTTTGTACGGGAAGTAAGGATGTACGTAAATGAAATTGTCTTTAAATTAAGTGGTAGCCAAATAATTATTGAACTTTTGAAAGTTAAGCTTAAACATTAATTCAATATTGTTGCCATCACATCTGATCCTCCTTATCTATTGTGATGATGGCCAAACCAAAGAGTCCTCCACAGGAGCTAGCTTAAATGATGCTTGATATTTTATAATGTGCACTGCAATTTTGGATACAAAAAAAAATAAGTTACTCTGCTTGAATCATGAAAGCAATAAGAGAGTGAAAAAGGTTGAATGCATTAGTTACACAATGCTATGCGACAGAACAAGGACACATTTTTTTTTTTTTTTTTTTTTTAAAGGTAACATGTTACACAATGGTACAAAACAATGCGAAATTGTGGGGAAAGAGAAAATTACTTTGCAAGAAAAAGGGAATGTCTGTTCTGTATGATATGCTGAAGACAAAATAGAAATGAGTCGGTTGCGGCTGTTGCCATAAATGCATGTCAGATTTGCTAATATTGTGCATTCTCTCCTACCTGTTGAACAATGAAGAATTGATAAAAGCAGTTGTTCTTGAAGTGATGAAGTTGTTTTATTTTTCTACCTTGTCTGTCAGTTTGTGTGTTGGATTTCTGATCATTTATGTGTATTGGGATTTGTGACATTGGACGTGTGATTTCAATATTTCTTTCTGTCCCTGAATCTTCAATTTTGGACTTGTAATTTGTATATTTTGTTGTGGAAGTGAGCTGAGATATCAAGTTTTGAACTGAAATACTGTCACAAGTTCTACAAAGACACGAATAGAGAATAATATTGAGTATTCTGACAAAACATTGAAAATAATGTTGATTATTCTGTTGCACATGCCAATTTACACAATGGCCCCAGTACCCAGAGCGGCTCCATTGACTAAATAGGTAATACTCTGCAAGATTAGGTTGCTGACCATTTGCAACTCAAGTGAAATGTCTTGCAAGACTATCCTCTCCACCTGAAACAGGTAATTAAATATTTACTAAGCTTAGCTAAATCTGGCACTAAAATAAGTCTGAAATTTACAGAGCCAAGTTTAAACTTGTTCAAAGCCAGAGAATGTACTACGGAACTGTTGTCACTGACCATGGCTTGTGAGATAAACCTGTTAATCAATGTCTTGTATTTGATATTTCAGTTAGTTGTAGCTGCTACGTGTTTCCACTGGTTTGCATCAGATGCCAGCTTGAAAGAGATTCATAGAGTTCTTGTCCCTGGGGGAAAATTCAGTAAGTTGGAATCAAATTTCTTTTTTATTCTTCCATTCACAAATTTTTTTTTTTGTTCATATCATTTTATGATATTTTCAATGCCAACATTTAAACATGTGAATTTATTTTATCTGATGAATTGTATCAGATAAAATGAAATCTTAAATAACATATGCAGCTGTAAAATAAAAGCCGTTAATTTACTCCATGACATCATGGGTAGGACTCATGAAATGCATTTAGCAAAATTTCCATAATTTTAATTATATATGCACAAACATATACATATTATTATTATTATCCTCGTCTATTCTATCTGAACTTGATGAGTTAAAGTGCAGTACTAGATTGGCAGATAGGTATCATAATTGCTTGTTGTAACAATAAATTGTGTGCTGATAGTTTCTTCATCAGTAAATGTCACTTATGGAACTGGCTTCATGCTTTACTGTCAACAAAAATTTAAATGCATTGTCAATCATTTTCTTTCAACTCTAAAACCTGTTTCATTCTCATATCTATGTATTTCCTTCTCAGTGTGTGTGTGTATAATAACTTATTATAATAATAAATAAAAGTGTGACACTATTTAGCTATGGTAATTGGGTAACTAATTAACCATAGAAATTAAAAACAGGAAATACTTGGGTGAAAAAGAGGTATACTGAAAGATAGACTGAGCGACATTAAAAAGAATTTTTTTTTTTTATTTATAAAAAGATAGTTTTTGCAAAAGACAGAAAATCAGTAAGAAAAAGTTTGACTGTGATTCTGTCAAATTAATTAATGTCAAGATAATGGAGTGACGCATGAAAGGAAACAGAATTCTGAAAGATAAACAAAGTTGGCTGACATATGCGGCCATGAAAAAATTTCAGCTTGAGACCACCCTAGAGAATAGCTATTAATTATCTTTCAGGGATATCATTTAACTTTAATTCCTGATTCCAGTGAGGGGAAGCCATCTGGTCTAGGTATGAATCTTGACATGGAAAAAAAAGTCAAAAAGGGGATCATTATTATTGCTTATTCAAACTATTGACTCGAAAATGAGTATCTGGTGATAAGATAATTTTAAGACATGAGAAAAATAAAGAATTGAATTGTCACATGGGCATGGCCCTCCAGTTGAAAGATTGACCAGCAGAGAACCCAGATGTCAGGTTTTTTGACAGTGATTAATGAGTCGATAGAGGTCTGGGCATTACGATGTGATAAAGAATTATTTGGCAATCTGTGAATTGTAAATGTTTTGACTGAAGGCAAAAAAAAAAAAGGATTTTGTAAATATGAGGGTCAGTCTAGCCACACCCACACTGCCGAGAGATCATTAGGTAAAGAAGTAGCATGGGTAATAGGCGGAGGTGAATGTACGAGAAAGACAGAAGTTGTTAACACCCATTGAGGGGATTGGTATGAGATAACAACGTGAGAGAGGAAGATTCTAGGAGGATAACTCTCGCCAGACCTTCCCTCACAGACAAAGGAGGAACCCCAAAGTGGGAAGTAACTAATTTTCCTGGCCTAAGAAGAGAATTTTTGTTGGGAATTAAGAATTGTCAAAGAACCCAAACCATGACAGACCCCACCCTGGAATTGGTCAGTGTCCATATAAACAAATGTCTTGAGGCAGCTGATCAGTGTTTTTTCAGCAATTTCAAGAGTTTGGAGTTGCAGTTGGAGACCAGCCTTGCAGGAGCTGACCGAAAGATTTCCATGTCTTTTTCGACTCAGTCTTCCTACCAAAAAGCAAGTTTTTATTGACGAATGACTTAAGATACTATAACTACAACTTAACTTAAACAGAAAAAGTGTCATGAATCCATAGAAACGGGCCAGGAGAGAAACACACTCCTGTATTCAACAGATAGATAAAGTTAATTGTTATTTCTCAACATATTTGAACCTCGTGAGTTTGTTTTATTATTTCTCTTTTACTTACACCTTTGCGGTATCACCTTTACCCTGGATTCAACTTGCACTACGGCCTGACACCTGATTGATTTCATCTACCTAAGATCAAAATCACAACGTGAGTAGGTTAGACTCGAGATCAAAGTAGTTACTTCAGTGAGCAAGCGTTGGAGGTGAGCTGAGAATGACAAAGCTGGAAATGATCAGATCGACTGGGACACAGGCTGGTGGTAGTGACAAGGAGTCAACTCCAAAATGCTGGTGGAAGAAACCTTACCGCTTCATGCCACAACCGGGAGTTGAACATTGGATGATGGCACAGTGTCATATATTGAGGTCGCGGCCAGTGGACGTCACATATTGGTGCTGGACTGTGACCACTGGTGGGTGTCACAAAAATAAATAAAGTGGAAAGGATAATCCAAGTAAGTCTTTTTAATATAAAACAATAGATTCCTGAAGAGTGCTCAATGTATTGCATTAGAGCAATATTATGTACATCAAAGGGGGGAAAAAAAATTAACACATCTCTCCAAAAAATGTGATCATGAATTTATTTGATCAGGTAAGATTTTACTAAAAAAATAAATTTTTACTGGATTTTTTTTTATCTTTTAGAGATGTGATACGTTTTTTCCAGTGTGTGTGTATTATATATATATATATATATAAAAACAATAAAAATAGCTGATTAATAGTGTCTTTTTTTTTTTGTTCTGTTTTAAATCTGTGGATTTTTTTTTTTTTTTGATCAGTTTGTCTGTGGAACCACCAAGATGTTTCTATTCCTTGGAGTAAAGCTGCCAGTACCTTCCTGCAAGGATACTACAATGATGAAATTCCAAATCCATTAACAGGTAAATGGAAGATGGTCATGGAAAAATCAACACTCTTTAAAGAAGTATGTTCTTGCAGACCCACAGGGCCTAAGCTCAAGGTAAAATTTTCTTGTGGGCTATTACTTGTGTATTTATTGTAATTTCTTTGTCTTTAATATTCAGATTTTACTTGTTTATATAATAATGTCTTAATTTTTTTATATTAAATTCCTTTCTTTAATATTAAAATTAAATAATAGTTTAAATATTACATTGTAATTTTTCTTTTATCTACAATCTTTAAAACTGTTCCTTTTCTTAACTTTAATTATTGTATTTTTTCATCTCATTGTTTCCTATTAGAACAAGAGTTAATGTTTTAAATATAGGTCATTCAAGTGTTTTTAACTTCTGTGTAGACTTGTATATGTTCTGTCTCCCTGTTTCCCCCCTCACTACTTTAGTGTTTCTTTATCTCCCTCTTAAATGCCTCTTCCCTTATTTGTGGTTTGTTCCTCTGTTTGCCTCTTTTTTATTTTTCTTTCTATCCTTTTTTAATATTAAAATAATAATAAAAAAAAAAAGTTACAATTTAGTGTTGAAAAGCTTCAAGGAATTGATCCTGAAGAGCAAAATGGCCATGAAAATGGGGTAGAATTGAGTTTCATTTTTGTTTTTTTTATATATAATATATAAGTATGATAATGTGGAAAGGTTTTGGTGTGATATACATTAGTACTTTCTCAGACTTTGTGTTGATGCAACTAAACTTGTGCATGAAAAACTAATGTTGGGAATATTGAATGTAAAAATAATTTTATTTTTTTTTACTATGTTTTGGGTGCAGATAGAGTTTATCCCTGACAAAGCTGTGTAAATGTTTTTAAAATCTGTCAAGCAGGACCAAGCCAGATAGGGTGGCAATAAAGTATTGTACATATGATGTGACTGTTGTAAAGCTAGAGCAGGTAATGAAAAGACCATTCTTTCAAAATCTTTTAATGAAGTTTGAGAAAAAAAAAATAGTAAATGATCACATATACTTAACATCAGAGTGTTGAAATTTCTTGGGCAAATTATGAGGAAATATGGCTTGGAAAATGTAAAACTGACAGGGAAAAGAGATAGAGGAAAACATCTCTTACTCTACCTAACAATTGTGTTATTGTGTTACTGACAGGTTTGATACATAGTATTCCCTGTAAAGTTCTGTAGAAGTATCTTTCTGTTTCAAATCTTTGTCTGTGAGGAGATTTTCCAGCATTCACTGCCATATAGAACTGTTATTACATAACAGTACAGTAGGTTTCCATTGTTTTTAGCAATTTTCCTATTTCATGCTACATTGCTTAGCTTTCTGAAGGCAAGTTTCAATATGCCAATATCCCTTGAAAATTGCACTTTCTGTCCAGTGTTAAGGCACTTTCCAGATATTGAAGTTTTTTGTATTTGATTTGGTATGTGTAAATTTGCATGTTGGGATGTTCCTTTCATTGACAACCATACATTTTATGTTCTTGCAATTGATAGTTAGTCCTTTCTTTGCACTTTCCTTTACTGCCTTCTGTAGGAGTATCTGAAATATCCTATGTCTGCTCTAAACATTGTACCATCTGCATATCTTAAGTATTTCAGATTGAATTACAGTATTACCAGCCACAAAATAACTACAATTTTGTTATTGTTACAAATTTTTGGATGGACATTTTTGGATATTGTTCTGAATTATTGGAAAGTGAGTCAAGAAAGTAGCTATGAATGATGCTTGAAGATGAATCCAAAATGGAAGGAGATTTCTATGTGCTGTAGTAATACAATTTTAGCAAAGGACTCTGTTGGTGAAAGGCTTTGTTAAGAGGGTTTTTATCATTGACCCTTGTGACTGTAGCTGCCAACAATGAATTATTTTGTCTTAGTTGTTTATTAAAACTGGAAACTTGTAGTGACAGAGGAGCAACAACACTGATGATGCATGTAGATGTGGCACTGAAAGGTGTATTTTAATAAAAACGGGTATGTTATAAAACATTTTGTGCATTGTTGCATATTTATATGGAAAATAATGTTTTTTTTACAGGGTGACAGAGAGATGATTGCTGAGTATTTCATAACAAACAGTGCAATAGCTTGTCGATCTGAAGCTGAAATAAATGAGACCAGGCAACAATTTCTAGAGATTTTTGATAAATTTCACCCCAAGAAAGAAGATTTAGTGCTTGCTTTTTTAAGTGAAGTCTACTGTTATATAAAAATTTCCTAATAAAGCAGGAAAAGTTACTTGTTACTTATCATTTACATTGTGTGAGATGCTAATTTAATGTAAAAAAGTTATATATATATATATATATATATTTTTATATATATCATATATATATATTTTATATATATCATATATATATATATATTATATTATAGTTTTGTTTTTTCTGCTGCCACACTGAACTCCCATATCTTGCCTTCTTCCTCACTATTAGAGTGCCCTGGCAAAAAGAAAGAATTTAAAGCATCTACACAACAGCAACTTACGAGACAAGTCTTTCATCAGCATTCCATAATTTTCTGCCTGAAGAAGAATAACTTAACACTTGAGACCACATCTCCAATTCCGAAAATTGGACAAAATTGGGCCACAAGGGAATGGTCATTAGTCTTCATGCTTGCAGATTCTTATATGAAATAAGTGTTCCTGTTTAAACCTCACTTATATACAGCTTCTTCATCTACACAACTTTATTTCTTTTGCCACAACATTGTCCCGCCTCAATAACACCAATCCAGCAATTTCTAGCAATAATTCGATACTTGTGATCAAAACAAATCCAACAGGGGGAGGCTTGCATCAAAATGACCAACTCTATGGTTAGCTGCAGGATTAGTCAGAGTGCAGGGATGAGGATGTCATACTGATCCAAGTCTACTCTGCTATTTGTATTGATATAGACTTGAGGGAAGGAGAGTGACAGGACACCTCAAAACTCTGAAGAGTTTCATGCTGATATTAGAGAAAATTTGGTTGCATTATAAATTCAACCCAATTAACAAACCAATATTAACCATTAATATTTTTTTTTTAATAATTATACATGTGCAAATATTTTTTAATCACAAACTTTTTGTTTGTTATTGAATTTAAAAATGTCATAAAATAATACATTAAAATAAAATTATTTACTTCTTTCTCTTGGTTGGATTTTGCATTTCCTGAATATTTTATCACTACTTGTCATGGTCAAAATAAATTCACAAACTGTTACAAAAAGACACTTGGAAACCCTCAAGAACAATTGTTTCAGTAATACCTGGAACAATAATAAAAATCACAGAACCCATCTCCTGATTCTCTCTCTCAAATTTAAAGTTGAATTTTTTCATTTCCAATAGTCAGCCAATACAAGCCACAAGAGCCAATCAAGGTAGAGGGTTACTGTGCAGAGTTGTATTAGCGTAGGAAAGGACAAGTGTTAGAAGTATAGAGCTAATATTCTTGTTTAAAGGAGCAGGGACAAGTTTGAGCAAGACGACAGCAAAACTTACCTTACTCACTTTCATTAAAATTCTTCATTCATCCTTTGTCTTTTTTTTTTTTTTTTTGAAATCCTTTTGCCATAAACAAGATGAAGCCACTAAGACACAAAGGGTTATCGAGAGAAAACATTGAGGAAAGGGGGACAAAACAATAGACATAAGATGACTAATGGCACAGCATTTAAACGTTTGAACATTGTACTTGACAGAAAGAGCAAAAGAATTTGAATGCTGTATAATAATTTCAACTTCATTTTGGTTGTGTATCAGCAGTAGACAAAATTCTTGGAACATTTCCATGATTTGGAGCTGTACAGTGAGTCCACCGTATTTGCAGGTGCTGGGGACCAGATCTGGCCATAAATAGTTACAATCTACAAATACTTGTGACCCCCACCCCCCCAATGGTTATAAGTACCTGTTTTGTTTAAAATTCCATGCACCTTAAACTTTCATCCTAAACACTTTACATTTCAGACCCTTTTTAAAACATTTTTGAAAAATACTATTAGTGACCACACACTCAGTGTAAATTTTCTTTTCTGCATACATCAATACAATCATTGAAAATACTGTATATGTGTAACAAGACATAAAATATAAACTTTAAAACATTTTCTAAAAACACAACTGTGATGATACCCACCAGACTTAGCATAAGCCACTTATTACATGTGTAATGGCCAGAACTTGTTCTTTGTTAGGGGGTCGTAACCCTAACAAAGAACAAGTTCTGGCCATTACACATGTTTTTGCATTTTTTTTTTTTTTTTTTTTTTTTTTTACAATGAACATGTACAATACTCATTTTTACCATAAAAATGGACAGTTATATGTTTCAACTCAATCAACAGGAAAATAAGACAAGGATATTTTAAACATGTTCTATTGAAAAAGTACGTGAATCAAGGGAGTTGTCATTGAATAATTTGTACACATTCTTCAGAAAAAACACCCAAATATTTGGGGCATCTGCAAATAACAAGTACATATGTTATAAAGAAAAATCCATGAATGTGTGCAACCATGAATGCTGAAACACAAATAGGTAGGGTCTCACTGTACTACCAAATTTTTTAAAATTCTATTTGAAAAGGAATTCTTTCTACTCTGTATAGTTGGGCTCTCAATCTTCAGTGGACAGCATGCCTAGTACAAGTCCACAGTATTCAGATCACTGTGGACTACACTCATCAATCACAATGTGACAACAGGTACTTTGCTTTCTAGATTTTCACGACACTTAATTCCATCTCCCAAAGACAGGAGCACACAATCATGGTAAAAAATAATTTAATTCAAATTCTACATGTGAAAAATTAAACTTTCTAAGACTTTCCTATATTTTTCCTCTCAGATTTCCTCAAGTCTTTTGCAACATCCAAAAGCTGTTTCTGCTTCTCGGATTCCAGAGTCGAAACCTTTGCTTTTAACGTGTCCAAAAGATGCGGAAAACGTTCCTCCATTTTTTTGGGAATGTGCATGTGAAAGGTTTGAAAATGTCTAAGAATCTGCTGGGTATCATAAAGTTCCAATTTATACTCCTTTGCAAGATATGCAGAGTTAAATGTCTTTGGATTGGATTGATACTTTGATACCATGTCAAGCGCCTGTCGAATGGACAGTTTACCTGGCGGCATGTTCTTCGGTTCAGCAATTCCATATTCTGGGAAAGATTTTACTTTAATTTCTTCTGGAAGTGGACGATCTTTAGGATTCTGACAAAGAAAGCAACAGTTCAATATTTACAATATGAATGTGAGAAATATGTATGTAAAATATTTACTCACATTACTTTAAAAGTAAAATTATTCGAGTTTGCAAATAGACGAAAGAATAATGCAATTAAAAAAAATAAAAATAAAAATAAAAATAAAAAAAAAATAAAAAAAAAATAAAAATAAAAAAAAAAATAATAAAAATAAAAAAAAAAATAAAAATAAAAAAAAAAAAATAAAAATAAAAATAAAAAAAAAAATTAAAAAGGAGGCGCCAAAATCAATCACAGAAGCTCTGAAGGGATATTGCAGAAGAAAGTTTCACTCATACAGTTTTCCCCCTCTCAAAAACCAACACGTTATGGGAGAGATACAAAGAATTTCTTTTAACACATTTACCGCCAACCAAAAGATAACTAGCTTACATTATTTTACATACTTTAGACTGTTTATTGTCATATTCATTGTACACTCCAGCATTCTTCAGGTCATATATGCTTCAATTTCACATCAAAGCCTTTATTTTGTCCATGAGGTACATTGTTCTACTTCCACATGCCATGCCTTTTCTGGATATCTCACTTTCAGTTATTCTCCTTTAGTAACTCAACTCTCCAAGTTTTTCTTCACCTCACAACTCTATAGGTCAAATCACTTCATTATTTCAACCAATGCTCTTACCCACTGGGCCATGTGTACATTGGGTCAATCTATCCCTATGGACTAAATAAGGGGGTCACTTCAAAATTCCAACATCACCTGAAGAAGGTTGGAATGTACAATGTTTGAAACGTGAATATGACAACAAAGATGACAGCAGTTTTAATAGTGTAAAATACTTACAATACCTTATCTTAGAAATATAGACAAAATAACTTGTGTTTCGCAGTTTTTATTATGATGCTGGCCACAAGTTCTCCTTTTTGTGCTTTTACCATCAAGGCTACAACCATGATTCTCCCCACCCATCATTTTCAGTGCAAATAACTGGTAACTAAGGCAGGAATGAAAAATCGTAAATCGTCAACTCTAAAAACAAACTTTTTATGGGAAAAATATTTGGAAAATATAACATAACTGGAGCATTTGAAAAGCAACAAAAGTATCCAATATCCAAACTAGGTGCTCAAATGGTGATTTGGGAAACGGTCAACAATGCAGACAATCTTAATCCTCACACTTCAGTTGACGCTATAAATCATGTCATAAAAAGTTTTTAGTGCCTAAATCGGCTATTTTAAGATTGACGTTTCAAGTCAAATTTTGTAATTGACCCGTTTGTCAACGCGTTAATGTTTTGTCATACTAGAGTTATGGCCCATGGACTGGTGATTTATTTACAACTAAAACGTAATACACGTATACCTCTCACCTTACGTCGCTAATTGGTTCCAGAGGTCCCGACAAAGGCCCAATTAACCACACTTTAAACCGCAAATAAGCACTCTCCATTGTCGATTACAGTATTTATGAATTTGCACAGTATTCTTCATTTCCAACTTAACTTCCAGCGATATAGTCTCTTTTTTTACCATTAATTTGCACTAGGGCATTTCTTCTGAACCATGGACAAAAAAAAAAAAAAAAAACGTATTCTAAATCACAATTGAAATGTAATTGAAAGAACGTCAATGGCAGGGCACCAGTATGAACAAGTCTTAATTCAAAATCGGTGTCCAAGCAGGAAAAAAAAAAAAAAAAAAAAAAAAAAAAAAAAAACCTACAATAATTACGTAATATTATTTTTAGAGACTTATTGAAATATGTGTTTACTGTTATTTTAGTGTTTTCACGTTTCTAATATTTTTAATGGCCGCCATAAACTAAAATTAAAACGATTTAAGGTGAGTTTTATTTTTCCATAATATTTAAGAAAAACCGACGTATATTTGAAAATGACTTGAAGAAACTGAAACGACTTACTGAGGTAATACCGTAATACTCAAATGACTTGACAAATTATACCATAAGACTAAGTCTTAAGAGTAATATAAAATTGAAGGAATGACTGAACTCGTTAAATATCATAATTATTGTCCCATTTAAATGTTACCTTCACGAAAATGTAAACAAAAAGAGCATAGCATGATGAAAAAGACGCCGAACTTGACGAAAACAAAATTTTATCGTCTAATGTTCATATTAAAGAGGAAAGATCAAAGTATTTTTGGGGTATTTTTTTACATTTTTAAATCGTTCCTAGCACGTCTGAAATTTTCGTTAAAAATATTGTTTTTTTTTTGTCAAAAAAAAAAAAAAAAAAAAAAAAAAAGACAATCAATCATTTTCAATCATTTTTTTCGATTTGATAAAAAAGATGAAAATCTGACTTTGATATTCTTTTAAAAATCAATTATCATTTTTTCAAAACTGATTTTAATAAAATCAGAAATTATAATGTTTATTTAAAATATTTTGAACCAAGCTTAACTTAGCTTCTGCACCGAAAAAATGTAATTTGAAAATAAAACAACGCAGGTGACGCTTGACAGGTGACGAAAGACACATTCATGACATTTAGATAACTTACGGGAGGATAATTCTTTCTACGGATGGAAGGAAGTGAAATTATTTAGATTTAAGTGAACAAATTATTTACCTCGTTACTTTTAAGGAAAACTTTCAGCGCTCTAATTTTTCATTTTTATTTTTTTTGTACTTAGCTTTCATTTTTACGTTTACGATGCTTTATGGAAAATATAAAGAAATTAAAAAATAAGACTGTTAAGTAAGAGTGAGATTAAATTTCATAAGAAAAAAAGGTATCTAATTAATTTAGGTACCTTTCTTATGAAATTTTATCAGAAGTGTACATAAAATACTATAATTTTATGTACATTTATTATATTTTACTGTGTTATTTGTATTTCCATTCATGGAAAAATGTCATAACTGAGATTAATATAAAAATAAGATCATAAATTAAAGTTTAGCAATAGGTAAATTTCATAAGATGATACTGATACTTATAGGTACCCTTCTCAGTTGAAATTGAAAAATCAAATCAACTTCTCCATACGTGTTTCGCAAAAAAGGCCTCAACAGCGGAGAACAATGCTGAACTCAAATAATGCAACTAAAAATTGTATTCTGGTTGGTCTTCCGTACTTTATAATTACCGCCCGATTATAAGCACAAAAATTACATTTTTTAATTACTGTCGATCTTCTGATTGGTCCAAACGATACAATTTTCTAAGCGCTAGACAATGACAATCTTATATGGACACTTTGAAAGGTTGACGTTGCTTAACTAATGTTATAATATTTTTAAAAAACTTAATAACTAACTTTGTAAAAATCTATTATAATTAAAGAAATAACAAATAATTGTATTAAAAATTCAATTTTCATTGAAAAAATTTTTTGCTTTCAGAAAATATTGTCCATATTCATAAAAACAACTAAAAACAAATAAAAGCATTTGAAATTAAATAATATTTGTTTTATTGAGTTTTTTGTATGTTACAATTCAGAGCTGATTTTCAGGTACGTTGGCTCCAATTAAAACAAAAAACAAAACATGATTTGCATTCTTCAAAGCCTTGTGCTTTTAACTATTGTAAATATCACTAAAACCCGATGCGCTCGAATTTCTAGAGTTTTTCATAAAATTAGTTATGGGGGTGTTAATAAATATAAAAAAAAAATATTTCTGCCATGACTTTAATAAAAAAAAACAACATATTTATAATAATTTCGATATTCTGTGAATAGTTTCTGAAAGTTTCATTAACATCTGAGAATTATTTTTGCAAGATTTTCCAAATTATGTGTGTAATACCAAAAAGACGCGCTAAAAATTATCTATGTTATTTACTAGCCCTTGTTGCAACAAAGAGAAACACGGTTTTTAAATCAAAATTTAGAATATTCTAAAAAGATGGAAAATTTTTTAAAATAATAAAAAAAAAAATTGGTCTATCCTCTTCATAAAAACAAGCATTTAGACGATAAAATTTTGTTTTCATAAAGTTTGGCGTCTTTTTCATCAGACTATGGATGCTCTATTTTTTAGCGATTTCGTGGAGGTACCTATATGAAATGAATAGTTAAAAAACAGTAGCGACTATTATGGGACATCTTACATTGCCTCATATATGGCTCTGTTGTTGGCATGAAAACATTTTTTTTTCTTTTCAAGAATAAGCAAGAAAAATCTACTTACGGGTGGAGGTGGTCCTTTGGATTCAACCCAAACTGATTGGAGCATTTTATCGAGAACTTCATCTTTCTTTACAATTTCTTCATCGGGTAAATTAATATCTGCAGTATTATACAAAATAACTTTTTAAAATTGGCATTTGATTTGTTTAACAGGAAAACCAACTACTTAACTTATGGATCATTTAATGCCAAACTTTTTCATGGGAGCTTTCAAGTAATAAAAATTAAAAATATCATGCATGTTATTCTGCTTTCACACTTGAATACATGGTAGAGGATACAAACATATAGGTAAATTCCCAGATCAATTCTGTCGACAAGACAAATTGGTATTTAAATGATATTTGCTGACACGTTTCATCCTCTGAGTTTTCCAAGGCAAAAATGAAAATTGAAATGTTTTTTTTGCTGTTATAGTTACATTACAAAATCCAAATTTAACATAGATGCTTCTGCATAAGCCTAATGTAAAAATTCCCTTTAAGAGTTTTATTTTCTATGTCAACAATAGTTTATTTTCTCTCAGACAGAGTTTATTTTCTTCTTGTATAACGACAAAAAAAGTAAAACATTTTCATTTCATTTTTACCTTGAAAAAGTCGGACAAAATGCGTTGGCAAAAAATTAAATTCCCCCCCCCCAATTATCATCTTATAACAAACATGTACATGAAAAAAAAAAAAAATACGAATATTTTCCAACATTTTTAAGATTCCCGAGTACTAAAATTTATATAAAAAAAATGGGGCTTAAAAAGAAAATTTAATCTCTCGCAATTTCATGAAATTAAGTAAATGGGGTAAAACATGTAAAAAAGAAAGAAAGAAAAAAAATTTCATTCATTTGTAAATAAGTTCTGAAAGTTTAGTTTATGAAAATCTGAAAATTATTTGATTTTTGCAAGTATTTCCCCAAAATAACGTCAATCAACTTCTGATGCCGTGATCCCCGTTCTTTTTATCTTCAATCCCCTTACCCAATCGCACTCCCGTCTTGCTTGGGGGTGGGGGGAATGCTTAAAAAAAAAAAAAAAAACTAATCGTAAATCGTTCATTGACACACACATAAAAAAAAAATTCACTCAAAAGTGGGGCCATAAATAATAAAAAAATTTTCAACCTTTTTCGGTTGAGAAACTTTTTTTTTTTTTTTTTTTAGTTGATTTTAATTTTTCTAAACTACGATAAGCAATAAAATTTAAATAATCGCGCGTAATCTTTGTTTCTTTACTTCTTTTTTCATATATCGTTTCAGATGCACTTTTTGACAGAATTTATAAAAATTTAAAAATGACCTATGATTTGCCCTTCGTGATCGATTGTTTAAAAAAAAAAAAAAAAAAAAAAAAATATATTGTCGCATTTATTTTTACTTTCAAATTGAATACAGCTGCAATATGAGAAATAGCAACATATTTCATTTAAACAAGACAAAATGAAAACAATAGAGAGAAAGAAAAAATAATTTTAAACTCACTTTGTACAGTTTGACCTTTCATGGATTTGTGACGAGGAGCAACTTTAGGTTTTTCTGAAAACCTTTCAAGTTCCTTATGTACCCTTGATTCAAAATTATAGTTTTTAAATGGTCTTCTTAGTATAGACCTGACACCTCCCATCATTCAATGAAAATAGAAATCTGCAAAAATGTAAAAGTTTAGCAGAGTAAAGAACAATCAAACCTGAAAAAAAGATATCAGCCTCATCGTCCGCTATCAACGCGTGGTCGCGCAACGAAATGACTATTTCCGGATCCTGTTCAGCCGGTGTAAGTGCAAATTTGTCCTTCTTATTAATTTGACTTCGTGAACACAGAATTTCACAATATGAAAAACCGAATAGAAATTTGAATGAAAGACTCACTGCCGCTTAAAAAACAACAACCAAAACAAAAGAAACAGACAACAAAAACAAAGAAAAAAATACACTGAATGAATCATGGAACAATCAGAGACAGTCCGGGGAGAGGGGGCGGTGAATTCATTGAATGTTTTTTTTATTTTATTTTTTTTTGTACGGCTTCTTGTGAGAAAGTCGAAAAAACGTATTTTATTGTAAGAATAATAATTTTTTTATTTTTTGCAAGTGATGTCACGGTTGGTGCAAAAATAATGACGTAATAATGTCGTTTTTTGACGCATTTTTTAACGTCAAAAAACGACATTATTACGTCATTATTTTTGCACTGATTTTTGTGCTGATCCAGAGAGAGCCTCAAATTAGTAAAATTGGCCTTGCATTTTATTTTATCCTAGCTTTTCTGTTTTGATGTGTCTTGTGAGATAGAAAGTAATTCTTGGGCCCAGACGCTGCATGCTTTTATGAAAGAACTACCTGAAAAATATTGACACCATCCACCGAGTATCGCATCAATTAATTCACATCTGGAAGAAAGTGAAGGCAGATATGCTGGGAGGACCAAGTCTGCCACTGATCAAAGACCTCTGAAACCCAAAGGAAGTTTCACCTGCCTCCAGCCTGTGCTGTCGAAATTAATATTGCAAATTAACTCCGTGCATCTCTTAATTGTGATATCTATCTCGTTTAAGAAATCCTGTTCGTGGTAGTAAGGAGAGTTTAGAGGAACCTTGGTAGAAAAAAACTGTTCTTCAGGAGGAAAAGGCCAGGATGTGCATCAATTAGTTGCAATTTCTCAGTCATTCTTGTTGGAATGACATGCTTAGTATCCAGACACTCTTGAATGGCCACTGGAAAGATTGGAGAACCAAGAATGTGTAATTCTTCCTTAGGAGTTATTTTTATATCCTCAAGGATGAGTCGAAATATCCAAGATAGTACTCTCGAAATCATCTGCACTATAATTCAAATTTATTATCTCAGATTTGGACAAAGTGTCAGAGTGGACCTGGGAACAACAGCAATTAAGAGGTGCATGAGTCAATAGGGATAAAGAGATATGTCGTAAAGAGATATGTTGCCAGCTCAATAAAAGTAAAAAAGGGTGACATATTTATAACAGTGAATATTGTATTAACAGTTTTTTGGACAATAACAATGATTCTCCAAATACAGTTCTTATTATTTAACCCATAGCTGGGAGGAGGAGATGGATTCATACCTTTCCTAAGTGTATTTGTGTTTAGGTGAATGCAATAACTGGAATTTGAATTTGGCTCTCAGATTTCACATTCCAAGTCACTATCCATTACACCATTCACACATCCATGGGCTGGTAGTAGGAAACAACTTGAATAAAAAAAATTGACTGAATGAAATAAGCTTAATTGACTAAAATATTTTGGCAAGTACTCCTCAAGCCTCATTGAACACCATAATCAATTGATTGGTTTATTGATTGATTTTGTTTAGCGCTACATCAAACATCTATATGGGTTAATTATTTAATACTGAGATCTAAAAATTTAGAACACCATTTTATGTCTTCAACTAAATATATTTTAAATGCAATTGTATACATTCATCTACAGACAAAATCTATTGTTGGCCATTTTGCTCTAAAATCTATTGTTGATCATTTTGCTATTTCATTTGGCTCTAAAATCTATTGTTGGTCATTTTACTATTTCATTTTACTCTAAAATCTATTGTTGGTCATTTTGCAATTTCATTTGGCTCTAAAATCTATTGTTGGTCATTTTGCAATTTCATTTGGCTCTAAAATCTATTGTTGGTCATTTTGCAATTTCATTTGGCTCTAAAATCTATTGTTGGTCATTTTATTATTTCATTTTGCTCTAAAATCTATTGTTGGTCATTTTGCAATTTCATTTTGCTCTAAAATCTATTGTTGGTCATTTTGCAATTTCATTTTGCTCTAAAATCTATTGTTGGTCATTTTATTATTTCATTTTGTTCTAAAATCTATTGTTGGTCATTTTGCAATTTCATTTTGCTCTAAAATCTATTGTTGGTCATTTTGCAATTTCATTTTGCTCTAAAATCTATTGTTGGTCATTTTGCAATTTCATTTTGCTCTAAAATCTATTGTTGGTCATTTTGCAATTTCTTTTGGCTCTAGAATCTATTGTTGGTCATTTTACTATTTCATTTTGCTCTAAAATCTATTGTTGGTCATTTTGCAATTTCATTTTGCTCTAAAATCTATTGTTGGTCATTTTCCAATTTCATTTTGCTCTAAAATCTATTGTTGGTCATTTTGCAATTTCATTTTGCTCTAAAATCTATTGTTGGTCATTTTGCAATTTCATTTGGCTCTAAAATCTATTGTTGGTCATTTTACTATTTCATTTTGCTCTAAAATCTATTGTTGGTCATTTTGCAATTTAATTTTGCTATAAAATGTATTGTTGGTCTTTTTTTTTTTTTTTACATAAAAATGGTATTTTTACTATAAAGATGTATTTTTATATTGTCATAGTGTTTTGTTTTTACTTGGGGTTAACTATTTGCCCATAGCTGGGACCCTAACAAGTGCTACCATGCCAGGTCAGAGGGGTCCTGGGAACAACAGCAAGTGAGAGGTGGTTCCATGCTCCTCAAAACTACCTGATCAGAGGCCTTGCTGCCGGATGTAGACCATAATTGAACTATTGTTAGTACTTTATGTTCTATTTATTTTAAAGTGGAAAATTAGACAGGGATGCTCCAGATGATGGTAAGAGTAGAGTTTGAGAAGAATTTATGGGAGACACATTCAGCTTTATCAGCAGAAGAGGTTAATAACTCAAATTGATTGAAGAGGAAGAATCTTACACTTATTTAATAACATATCACGGAGCCACCAGTAATCATGAGAGCCAAAGTTGTTAGATGCAATATGATGCTTCATTCTCTCAGTAAACAAAGACTTTGTTAAGAGAATGAGAATGCTTATTGGCAGCTGTGTAAAACTGTAAAGTCTCTATTCCGCTTCTCTTCCATCAATTTGAGGTATTAACATCTTCTGCTGATAAAGCTGAATTCTTTGTCATAAATTCTCTAATCTTGACTCATCTGGAGTATCCCTGCCTAACTTCCCCCTTAGAACTGAATCTCTGTTGAGTGATATGCATATAACCCCTTCTATGGTTCCTGCTATCAACTCTAACCTGGATCCTCACAAAGCATAAGAACTAGCTATCTATGACCGTAAGTTCTATTCTAATAGTGACTGAAGCCGAGATATCAGATCAGGACCAATAATATTGCTGATTTTCTTTGAATTTTATCAAGGAGCTTTAGATAAATAGCAGGAGCACCAGACCATATGTGGCAGCAATATTCTAAACATGAACAAATGTTAGACTTATAGGTATGCAAGATAGATTCTGGAGAAAAAAAAATTGTCTCACATAACACAGGGAACCAACTTCCTTAGCATCTGACCTAGCAATGGATTCAATATAGTCTTTCCACGTTATGTCAGCCAAGAATGTTAGCCCGAGAAAGCACAACAAGTCACTTTCCTGGAGGTTATCATCAGCCATGCTGATGGAAGGCAGAAAGGGGTATCTCAAATGATTAATGGAGAGCAGTTTAGTTTTGGAAGTATTAAAATTAACAAGCCACAGTTAACAACAGAGATAAGACTGTTTTGGATATCAACTGTTAATTTGACCTCATTGAACTGATCAGATTTATTATCGAGACAGGAGTAAATGGTAGTGTCATCAGCTTAGGTACCAAGTTGAGAGATAATGCCATCAGGAATGTCATTAATGACAATTAAAAACAAAATAGAACCAAGGATGGAGCCTGGGGTGGGGATACCTGTATTAGTATGAAAGGATCTAGACAAGTGGTCATTCAGGATAACTTTTATTTCCTGATTTGATAAGAAAGATTGCACCAGTTCAAAAATTTCTCTGGAGGTACCATAACATTTCAGCTTGCGAAGGAGACCTGTATACCAAAACCTGTCGAAAGCTTTCAATATGTCCAAGGCTACAGCCCAGGCTTCACCATTCTTATTGATAGACTCTTTCCGCAATTATCATCAGTACCTCAGCAGTTGACCCAGAGAAATGAAAGCCATATTGTTTTTCTAAGGTCCTGTGATGTAAGATGCTTAACCAATTCAACATTGATTAAGGCCTCTAAGAGTTTCCTAAAACGAGGTAGAAGGCATGATATTTGGAAGGGTTAGACAGTTCAGTCGAGTTCTTAAAACTGGAACAACAGATGAGGACTTCCAGCAGGCAGGAAAACAAGATGCAGGGAGGCATTTATTATAAACTTTATAGAGGACAGCAGCCAGAATCGGGAGCACACTTCTTAATAATTCCAACTAGAGTAGGTTTGCCAATGGCCAGACATTCCACTTTTTATTCAGCTTTGTGTACAGACATGAAACACAGACAAAATCAAATAAATCAAAAAACAAGATGTCATATTTATTCAACAATAAGATGAAATGAAAGTTTATTGGCTATATCCTTAACAGTATATACATTTCTGGGAAAAAATTATTCACATCTTGGACTGGAAAAGAACAAAGAGAAAATTTTAGTTGAAAAATAACAATAATTTACCTATTATCTCTATCTTTGTTGTTTTGAGTTTTTCACATAAAAAATTCCCATTCACACATGCACACACACACATACATACATATATATATATATATTAAATCTTGGATATTTTAGTGCACTGTTTAAAATATTTCTGGAGGTATCTATCTTAAATTTTGCCAAATAACTTTTTAATAGTCAACATATATAAAATTACATATATAATAAAATAATATATATGTATTTTTTCTCTATACAAAAAATATGATGTGGACAGAGAAGACAACAGTGTGTGGTGGCAGGCAGTTTGACACCTAAAGCAATCATCAGACCATCAATAAATTCTCTATTTCTGACCATTCTTTCCTCATAAATATAGCAAATTTTAAAATTATATATATTATAAAGTTCAATACTTATAGATGTAATCTCTGAGTTTCATAATTTTTCAATCATCAGGAGTTTCAATAAGAATAATTCTTATCAAATAGACAATCATTTAAAAATTGAGAATATGTCTATTTAGAAGTTAGTTGACCTCTATTAATGTCAATGTAACAGTAAGGTTGAGTTTAAATCCCCCTCCCAAATACAAATAAAAATAAAACCGTAAATATTTAGAGTAAAGCAGCAAACTATTCCTAGAAAATAAAAAAAAAAAAGGGTTAAATTTAAGAACGTTAAGTTACCTCCTCGGTTATCCATTGGAACTTCTATCCACTGAAAAAGAAAGAAAAGATGCCAAGTCCTACTGTGGACCATTTAAAAGGCAGTTTGCGCAGTGGATTGGTTGTTACAAGCATCCAATCGGGTGTGCAGAAAACGTGGTCTATTTTCGTCTAATTCATTAAACAGGCCAGACTGTTAGTGTTTGATTGTGACAGGGAATCAGAGATTGATCTCTCCTGATTGGGTTGACTTGGTGATGACATGTATGATGTTGAAAGACCCGAATCTCCCTGATGAACCAAGTCAATGTACATCACTGACGATTCCCTCCAGCGCCTACTTAAGAGTGTATATTTCAAGTATCAAAAATCCTAACAAGGGAAAATGACAAAACTCAAAAAGTTGATCTTCGCTAGGTATTATATTATAGAATGTACTGCTTCTCGAGTGTTGTGGTCACCAATGTTGAATGGGTTAAATAGATAATGCGGCTGCGTGTTGAGAAGGTAATCAACATTCATACATAATACTTAAAACATCAAGGAAAAAGAACAATGAGAACCAATTTTGTTTAACAAAGAAATATGTATATTAAATTCAACAATAATACAAAGTAGTTGTAATATGAGTGAAAAAGGGAGAAAAAAGTAGCTTCCCCTTGACTGTAAAGAAATGTCTTAAAGAAGATTTGTCTGAGTAAAATGTTCAGAGTTCAGTGTTGAAAATAGAATATTTCTTTCAGAAAATTGTTCAGTTGTTGCAACTTACAGAGTTGATTTGACTTGGTGTGTTCACTGAGAACTGGTGGTGTATGAAATAAAGTTCTGTATTGTATGTATGTACGTGCGGAGTAAGTAGGATGAAATACACGAGCGAGTAGATGAGATCTATTGTCTCTGGGTACACTCGACTGTGTTTCTGGAACTACTACTAACTGGTTTTTTGGAATGCATCCAATATTTATACTACGTAGGGTGGCTCCAAGCAGAGATGCTAAATATATTTTTGGATATACATGAAAAATATCCGATTGGACGGAAAATGGACCAATCAGCGATTTTGTAGCAAAGCTTGTTTTTGAACAAAGTGTAGGAACAAATTTACTATGGTGGAATGCAATAGATAAATTGTCCTGTTATTTTTTAGTATGTATTTATTGACCAATTAGAATTGGAGAAAATGTAGGCGTGGCACTACAATATTATTATATTAGGCATTATATTATACTTTATTATTTCTGATTCAATAATTATTGCTCAAGACAATTTTCAAACACTTTAGAGGAAAAAATTCTGTTCACATTGATATACATTAAATTATAAAATTTTACATATATCAATAGCTAGCATTATTATCTTATTTTATTCCATATATGATTAATGTTAATAAGAATGGACCAATGGTAGGATGTTTTTCATTTTTGTGCATTATTTAAAATATTCTGGAGATATCTACCTCCTTTGTTGTCAAATAAATTTTAATAACCAACAAGTAAATAAGTAAAGGTATTTGTAATCAACATATATAAGATTATATGTTTCTTTCTTTACTCTAATAAAATATGTGGACATAAAAATACAACACTGTATAGTGGCTGGCAGTTTCACACCTAAAGTGATTATCAGATCATCAATAAATACTTTATCTTTGATATTGAGCATTCTTCCCCCACAAATAGAGTAAATTTAAAAATTATATTTATATGTGTGTGTGTGTGTGTTTGTGTAAATATTCTCAGATGGAGTGTATTTGTAGAAGAAACAAAATGAATAAAAAGACACAAGAGGAATAACTATGCTTAGTCGACACATTTCGTGCTCTGAGGGACTTTAACAGGACAATGTAGGATTTATTATACTGCACGTGTTTATATACACAGAGGCAATGGATGTCATTTGTTTATGAAGGTTTTTAAATTTGAGAATGTTCATGAATGTGTAAAAAGATTCTCGTCTCGACCATAGGCAGTCAGACGTTAAAAGGATATTCACACATGCACGTACGTACAAAGTTTTCCAAACTATATTACAAACATACGAAGCATTTCCAAACAAGCAACAAGAACTTTTCTCTTTGAAATACTTTTCTAAAGCTACAGTTTATTCAGCATTTCTCAGCTTTATAATTCATTCAACTTTTGTGAGCTCAGATAAAAATATTTCAATCTCATTAATTAAGTCAAAGGGACATAACACCAAAACCTCTACGCATGTACACACAAAAATAAATATAAATGTTGATGTTATAAAACCGTTTTTATTCCTTCTTGTGTTTCATATTTTGTGATATTTTAGGTTAAATATAAATCTTGTGGTCGTGTTAATAAGTGACATCTACAAATGGTCCATTCTTATTAACATACCTCAACAAAAGTTTATAGTGGGTCAGCCAATTTGTATCGGTTATAAATAGAAATAAAAACTGACCCTCTACAATTTTTACAATATCAAATGTAACAAAGACAGCAACAAGAGAAATAATCAAGTAGTAGAAATTATGAATTTGTTCAACAATAAATATTTTTATAAACACAACAAATACATAATATATAGTGCAAAAGTTGATAAACACAATAGAGTTCTTTGGTGTGTGTGTTACTGAAAGAATTTGAGTTACTGTACTGTATGTGTGAAAATGAGAAGGTGTAGTTAGCTATATTTGTTTTTATAGGAAAATTAAACAGTTGTTTTTGTTTTTGTATTAAATAGGAAAAAGTATTGTTCTTAACTCACTGATTGTTATAGAGTTATCGCTCATTAACCAGGGATTCTTCTTGTGGAATAGAATATTTTGTGGGAGTGAGTGTTAAGCCTGGAAATGGTTGACAAGGTTTGTTGTTGTATTGAAGATAAATTTTGTCTCCTTTTCTGTGTTGATTTCCAATGGTTCAATATTTTAAGTGCCCACTGACCAAGTTGCATCAAAGTTTCGTTTTTATTAGTTCTCTTGGTCACATGGTGAGGCTCGTGAACATGTTTACATTTTATGGCGTCAACTAGAGGTCAAAATTTGGGTCGGTACCTTCGGACGTAGTTGATGACACCTAATTAATAATTTACAACCAATCAAAATAAATCAGTTGTTATATTTGGCTGGGAGCCTCTATGTGTTTAACTTGCACAAAATTTAAGATTTAAAAAAAAATGTAGGAATCTGATTCTACATGTTTATCAGGTGGCTGAAATGTCAGCCAAAAGCATGTGGCGGCCACAATGTTTCCATAGTCAAAGTCTGGTGAAGAGTAAAGAGAGTGACTAATATTGAATAATTTTTTTTTTATATTTTAAATAAATATTGTTTGGAATATGATTAGATTGTTATGGTATCTGACAAACATTTCCCAAGCCAATATATACAACAAATATATTGAAAAATCAAAAGAAAACAGTTAAATCCATCACTTCAGCCTTTGAAAATGCAGAGCACAAACATCCAACTCATACCATAACAATCTAATCACAATTAAAGAAATATAGTTTTAAGGTGTGCTATATTTATGGAATAAAGTGCTCAGAGATAGAGCGTATGTAAATATCAAAGTGAACATTGATTTCAACACTCAGAGGTGACGCACTTTTTCATGCTAGACGCAATCACCAGACCATATATATATATATATATATATATATATATATATATATATATGCACAAATATAAAGGGGTTACTGAAAAGTTCTTGATTCAGCTTCACAAAATCTGATCAAATGCTCACACAGAATATTTTTTGAATAACTCCTTGGTTAAGCATAGAAATTTTCAACATTCCCATGTGTGTGTGCATGTGTGACACTTTTATAAATCTCTGAAAGTGCCCACAATATAAAGATGGATGAATTCTCAATTCTATATTTAGTGGACTCTTCTGGTGATATAGTAGTAATGACACAACATGTTGTTGACATGATAAATATTATGCTCTAAAAGTTGCTAATTCAGTAGATAAACTTTTAAAGAATGAGACATTCAACAAATATATATATATATATCAGAAATTGTTTTCACTTGCTATCGTTTTTAATCCGTAGCAAGGGGACAAGGTAACGGATTCATTATTATCTTAATGTTCAAGAAGTATTTAACGTAAACAAGTAAATGCAGAACAATAAATTTTATGGTATTTTATTTAAGTTATTAGGTTGGTGCAAAAATAATGACGTAATAATGTCGTTTTTTGACGTTAACGTCAAAAAACGACATTATTACGTAATTATTTTTGCACCAACCTAATATGTAAATAGTGTCATTTTTGGAGGATAACATGATGTAAGGTAAATAACTAATTCGATCCCGAAAGGGGAGTGCTCTCCCTTGAATAAACCTCATAGGGCTGAGGAGGAAACCGAGGTTATGATGGAATCGTGGGGCAAGGCGCGTAAGATAAATTAACACTGACACGATATTTCAGTTTTCAGTTATAAATAACGATAAAATGATAAGTAATGGTATTTAATGGAATCCGTCACAAGATATAATGGCGGTATCAGATATTTAAAAAAAATAACATGGGTATTTGTTTAATTAAAAATGAAAGTAAGATGTATGTGGCTGTAGGTAGGGAGAATAATGTCGCCGGGAAGCCGAATTCAAAGCTTTATTTTACTAATGTTAGCCCCCATACAACGCCAAGAGCCACGAGAGGTAGAGGTAGAGGTTTAGTAACCCTCATTTCAATTTTCAAACATTTCTTGATTTTCATTGGTTGTTAAATAAAAATAAGTTTTGAGAAATTTCCATAACAAAACAGTCAAAATTTGTCCAAAAATAGGTTTTAACTGACATAAAAAAAAAAAAAAAAAATCTTTCTCAAATTCATCTCTAATTTAAATGTTTCAAGAAATCCTGTTGACTAAAAAATAAAAAAATACAACATTCGCCCACACATTTCTCAGAAAAAATCGCAACATGCTACCAAGCCGCTGGAGCCGATTTTGCTGTTAAAAAAAAACTATAAATAGAAACAGCAAACAAATTTTTATTGCATTTTGAGACTCACACACGCAAAGATACAAATGGGAATTATGTGTCAAAATTGCCACCAAAGAAACAAACTTTCTTTATGAGAGATTAGAAAAATTCATACAACAAACTTTTTCACTTAATCTCTTTCATAGAAAAATCTTTTGTCTAAGTTAAATTCGACCTTTCAATCAAAGGCAGACAACTTTTTAGACATTGAACATTTCTGAAACAGCAAAGAACTTTTCCATCTATACTTTTGCACACGTCATTACAAACAAAGAAATTGTAAATTGTGTATATAAAATTTAATCTGTTGTTTCAAACATGTCTTTGTTGTCGTGATTGAATATCGTTACCATTTGGCCATTTCTTATAATTTATGTTTTTCGATATTGCATATTTTATTTGCAGCACAATTTTAAATATTCACGCATCCTTCTTAGATCCACTACAGAGGGTTACTGTATGGCGTTCTATGAGCAGAGGAAAAAGCAAAAAGTGAAGTTCATAGGTTTTTTGCAAGAGAGATAATAGTTACCCTTAGACTTGAGGTGGTCAACATTATAGTGGTTGGGGAAAACATCTGTTCCATAAAGTAGCAGTTCTTGGGAATAAGTTGTCTGAGTGGAAATTTTTACTAGTGGAATAGGAAAGGAATGGAAATGAATGTGGGAAATTTGTCCCGGCTTTCCCACATGAAAGAGCTAAGGTTAAATGTGACAGAATTAATAAAAGCAATGCCTTGAAGATTAGAGTGGACAATTCTCTTTTTAGGCAGAAGAATAAAGACTAAAACGCCTGCTCGGGGGTGTAACAATAAAAGAAGAAAATGTTTATTTACATACACTAAAAAAAGTAAAAAGGATATATCCAAATACGGGAGAAAGAAAGGGGTGAAGAAAATTCCTTTAACTTAAAGGAAGAAAAAAATGTTCATATAAAAGTGTTGTTTAAGAGGGTTTACCACAACAAAAAGCTTGCTCAAAATATTTCTCTGAGCACATAAAGTTCTTTAAGTGAGTAGATTGTTGCTAAATGGTTAACTTACATAGATTTCTTCAAAGCTTTTGTTGAGGAGGAAACTGTTGGAAGATACAAATTTTGTAGTTGAGTGAGTTTGTAAGCCAACGACAGGAATTTTCTAGATGCAATGAAGCAGATCTCAATTAGTTGTTAGTAGTGGACCGATGTTCTGTCTTTAGAGCCCAGCAGGTAGATCTCTTTCTTGAAAGTTGTTCCAAAGATGACTGGTGTTCTTATTGCCAACCTGATGTTATCACAGATGGTGTTAAGTACTCACTGCCAAAGAGGTGCATATTCTCTGTATTTATAGAGATTAGAAGGCTCAGAAATATCTGGAACTTTTCGCTCCAGAATTGCTATACAATTTCCTGGCCCTCTCATTCATCAGAAAATATATTCTTATCTCTGATAAGAATCAAAGGTTTTGGGAGATGCTTTTTGGAAGCAAGGATCCAACAAGATGTGAGCGTTACTCCCAGATTTTATGGCACCAGGGTGAGGGTAGTGGTGGTCAAATTCCTTTTTATATTTTCCAGCTCCCTCGTTTGTCAGAAAATATATTCTTATCTCTGATAAGGATCAAAGCTTTGGGAGTCGGATTTGAAAGCAAGGGAAAAAAGTTGAGGTAAGGATTAGAAAAGAAGCTAGAACATGAACTTGTAAAACATTGTAGTAGTGGTTCTCAAATTAAATTCTAATATGATTCATATTTGTGCACATAGCATAGCAGGTCCCAGTTTTAAAGGTCAGGGTTGGTGGAATTTAAGAATGTTGCTTATCATAACACATACCATGGAAATAGCTATACAGTACTGAGAGTCTTATGATGTTTTGTCTGTGGGAAAGGCTTGGTTTGGTTTGGTTTGTTTTACAGCATATCAACACCTCAATGGGTTATTTAATGTCGACAAGATTTTTATTGCTGGTAATGTGGTTTTCTTCAAAAATCTATTTCTGGGAATATTTTTCCTTGAAAAAATCTATAGCTGATAATATGTTTTTCAAAGAATGTATAGCTGTTTGTATTGCTGGTATATATTTTTTTTTTAAAGTATTGCTGATAATTTTTCCTTCAAAAATTATTGCTAGTAATAATTTTTTTTATATTACAAAGTATTTCTGGTATTCAAACCTATTTTTACACAAGTTTTGGGTGTTAACTATTTGCTCATAGCTGGGACCCTAAGAGGTGCTATCACCCCGGGTCAGGGTGAACCTGGGAACACCAGCAATAAAGAGGTGGTTCTACTCTCCTCAAAATCTCCTGATCAGAGGCCTTGCTGTTGGACGTAGTTTATCATCTTACCCAGAACGATCTGTGGGAAAGAGGTTGTAGGGTGGAAAATGATTCATCACCCACAAGGCCGTGTAGATGTTTTTGAACTCTATTAAAACAACTTCATCTTAGCCTGTTACATTTAAACAAATGCCCTTGGGAAAGGCTTGAAACCATTTCTTCTCACTTCCTCTAGCTTTGTAAACTTAGCTCCCTAGCCTTTAGCAAAAAGACTGTTCTAAAAAAAAAAACATGCAGAAGGCAATGGGAAATCACTCTACTAATTTTTCCCAGAAGTCATGACAATTTGCAGCTATTAAGAAAAAGGAAACTGTATAGCCATGATTGCCTACATCCTGAAGGGATATGGCATTAAAATTTTTTTAAAAATAAATAAAATACTGGTGGGTTGTTATTGATTGTAATGCAAAGTAAATATTATGCTTTATAGAAAAGAAAATAATGATATATTTTAAGTAAAAGAAAAAAATAATTACTGACTGCAGCTAGACCTCACTATCTGTGATACTCAAAAGCAGTTTAATTTATTTGACGTTGACTCAAACAGGAATACTTTCATGTTTAAAATTATTATTATTATTTTATTTTCTTTGCTAAATATATTTAAATAAATATAAAAAGACAATATATAATAATGGTATTTTGAAAATATTTAAACCTGTGAGGCACCTTGTTACACCAGAACAGAAAATTAGAAGAAGGTTAGAGAGGGCACCTTTAAGTTGGATAATGATCCTGGAATAATCTTCTATAAAGATAAGAAAAATTTTACACAGGATGCATACAAAGATGCAATGGCTGTATTCTGGCTTCAGATCCTCACAAGAGAGACAAGAATGTCACTTTCAAGTGCAAAAACTCTGGCAAGGTAATGGCTTTGCCTGTGTGGCCTCTGATGCCAAGAAGATGCTACTGATCATGTTTGAGAAGGATGAGAGACTGAGAGGAGATCGCTGTGTTCAAATTTTGGAAAAGGTAAAGACCTGAATTCTTTCCGAGTATCCTGAGGCTAGAGACAATTGAAACCCCAAGAAGATCAATAAGGCCTTCAAATTTATATTCCAGTGGGATGAAGCTCCTTGTTACATGTGGCTCAAAAATTGCTCAGGGATGAGTTTGCAGACAGGTTTTGGAATAAGAAAACTTGACCTCCTTCATCACTTAGACTTCAGTATCTGAAATGAACTGGCCAGAAAAGCTTGTGATATGACCCACAGTAACCTGCAAAGTCTCAAAAAAACTCCTTCAATAAGAAGTGGGTGGGGGAACATTGATGAAGAATTCATTAAAAGGCTTGTGGTACATTCAGGAAGAGGATTGAGGATGTCATTACTAAAGGTGGAGGAGCCCTTGATGCCTGTTTGTACTTGTTCTAGAATTGTTCTTATCAATTAGAAATAAATACCTGTTTTTAAGATTCCATTTGAACTTTAGTTCAATCCTTCATGAGCTTCCAATCCTTATCTATGATTAATTAATGATGAACTTGTTTTATGATCAATTTCATCAAGATTCTTCTGCTAAGCTAGGAGAGCAATTATACATTCTTATTGCTCAAAGTAGAGTCCCAGTGTTTTATAAAAAATTTTGGAGAATTCCAGTAACATATCTTTAATCATTTCTAAGATACAATGGTTCCAAGCTTAATCTAACAATTGGACTATTTTGCTGTTACACCCAGGATATATGATTATTTATTTAAAAAAAAATTTATAACATAAATATGTTATAAAATCACTACAAAAATAGCCATTTTGTTTCAACACCCCTGGTGTCTTATCAAGTGATGATGTTGAAACAAAATGGGTATTTTTGTAGTGATTTTATAACATAAATATAAATTTTTTTTAAATAAGTAATTACATCTGCTCTACTTTGTATTGAGCACTCTTTTAAGAATAGTAATTGTTGGTTATTGGAATTCATTCCGTATACACCAATTATATACTTGTGTATATATATATATATATATATATATATATATATATATATATATATATATATATATATATATATATATATATATATATATATAATTTCTATATGTATTATATATGCACAGTAGAAAGTGCTCAATATCAGTGATAGGGCTTAACATATTCAGTTGTATGGATATGAGTTTGTAACACTGGGTTTCATGCATTTGCAATCATCAGACAATAATCACAAAAGCGTGAAACCCATGGTTACAAACTCATATCCATACAACTGTGTATGTGTATATATATATATATATATATATATGTATATAACAACAATAGTGTAAAGCTAGAAATGCTGTCAATCAGTGGAAGACTGAAAGAAAAGAAATTGAAGACAAGCAGTCTTTGCAATAAAGTGCTCAATATCAGAGCTAGAGCATTAATAGGATTAATACAAATATGAAATTTGTCTCTTCAATCATATATGTCATAATTCAATATATATATATATAACAAATCATTATATCATATATATCAATCTTCAATAATATAAATCATAATTCAACCTTTTATATATATATATATATATATATATATATATATATGTACCAAACAAGAATTTTCTGGTCTATCATGTAATTTGTTGCCCTTCTAAAAGATTTTAACACATTTTTCTTAGACAGGTTTTGAGAGAGTGTCATTTTATAATTCCTTTGGGAGTTACTTTTCGGTGTTTAATATATAATGGCTTGTGACTCATTTTCCAAGCACACCCATCTACTATGGTGGTTAGCCAATCCCTGTAGCAAACAACAGCTCAGTCACATTGCATTTGTTCAACACTTACAGAGCCCACCTGTGGTTTATACAGCAACTATGCGGAGCAGATCTTAGTTACAGTTTCTAGCATAATCTGGCATGAACAGTAGTTTAAACAATGCTCATTCCCACGGTCACAATAACTTGTGACTTTGTACTAGCACAACCAATGAGGCCTTCTGAACAGTCCCAGCTCCCTAAGTTCCCTTACAAGTCGTATGGTTTTCAGGCACTTTCCAATGGTGCTGCATGCTGGGATTGCCTTCCCAGAATGATAACATCAAGATGTCACCATCTTAAGAAATAAACTAAGGTTAGATTAAAACCTGGGTCTCAGAGTCTGAAAGTGAACGTTCTAACCACTTGGCTACATACCTATCCCTAGCTAGCCCTCGTTCTTCCTAATCTGTATGATAAAAGCCTCACTGCCTCTTGCTTTCCTGCATGTTGGAAATCCTCATCTGCTGTTTTGGTTTTTAAGAACTCAGTTGAACCGTCCGATCCTTCTAACTTTCAACCTATTAGCCTTCTACCTCATTTTGGCAAAAATGCTGATTTAGCTAAGCATCTCACATCGCAGGGTCTTCTTTCAGACAAGCAATATGACTTTTGTTTCTCTAGGTCAACTGCTGATGTATTGAATAAAGATTTGCATAACGATTCTGTCAAGATTTACATAAAAATGGTGAAGCTCGGGTTGTTGCTATGGAGATTTTGAGAGCTTTTAACAGGGTTTGGCATGCAGGTCTTCTTCAAAAATTGAAAAGTTACAGTGACCCTGGCTAAATTTTCAAACTGATCCGGTCTTTCTTCTCAAATTGTGAAATGAAAGTTATCCTGAATGGCCACTCTTTTAGAGCCTTTTGTACTAAAGCAGGTCTCCCCCAGGGCTCTATCATTGGTCCTACTTTGTTTTTAAATTTTATTAACGACCTTCCTGATGGCATCAGCTCCCTCTATGCTGATGATACAACCAGTTAGACCTGTTTCGATACTAAGTCTGATTGGTCCGATAAGGTCAAATTGGCAGCTGATGTCAAAAATGATCTTCACTCTGTTGTTAACTAATACAAAGAAGGATGGTTTGTTAATTTTAATGCCTCCAAATTCATACCAGAAGGGTCAGTGAAGCTATCAAGAAGTGAGTGAAGAAAGTGTTGTAATGTAAAGAGTCTGTTGAGATTGCAGGGGTTGGGGGTACACCTAGCCGATTGCTCTCCCAACCACTATGGAGATAATAGGGAGAGAGGGGGAAAGCGACGTGAGGTAACAAAAAATAAACTACAGCAACTCGAGGAACAACATGCCCACTGAACTGAATTCACTAGAAATTGTGTCCTGCCAACTCCTGAGTGCTGTTTTCCCCCAGATTTTATTGGCATGAGGCATCTTACAAAGTCCTGGATCTTGACCAGTTGCAGAGTGGCCTGTATCTAGCTAGACATGGCAAACTGTCCTGCTGCTAACCTGGAAAAACCTGGATGTAACTGGTGCTGACAAACATGTTCGCATGTGATTCGAGGCCTGTTTTGTGTCTGTACTGATGTGCGTTTGCCACAGAAAGATCCAGAAAGAAACATGTGGAATATGGCAGAAGAGCTGGATATCTTGGATAGGTTGCTAAGAAAGATTACAAAAGAGGAGTTAGGGTTAAAACGATACAAGATTCAATGATGATATCTGCTCTCAAGTGCCTCAAAGTACAAATGGCTTGGCAGAGGGAAGAAAATATTGAAGGAAATACAGCATCCTGCAGAAAAAAGTCTCTTTAGTTGAACAAGAAGTTTATCACTGTGGAAACTGTGGTCAATGGGGTACAGAATTAATTTCAACTTTGAACTCATTGCAACTCGGAACTAATTTCAACTTGAAATTTCAATAAAACTGTGAAGTTTTCAACCAAAATTAAAATTTATTCTCTTAAATTTTGATCAATAACGGCTTCTTTTGAACAATAGTTTTTTTACAGAAAAAAAAACAGCTAAGCTACAAAGAACATTTTTATTGAAATATATATAAATATATAAATAATATATTCAAATGAATAAAAATAAATAACAAAAAGTACTACTTTATTCATTTTTTTCTTTTTTTGCTATGTTTTGGTTGATCAGATTGCAGTAATTCAGACATTGGTCTTAAGAATAAGAAAAGCTTTTGTTTTGAAGCATTTCACCCAATGCAAAGCATTAACTCATGGGAGACGAAAGAGCCGATATATTGGTCGTAAAGTCGGGATGCGGAATTAATTTCAACTCGGAACTAATTTCAACTTGAAATTTCAATAAAACTGTGAAGTTTTCAAACAAAATTAAAATTTATTGATTTTCTTAAATTTTGATCAATAATGGCTTCTTTTGAACAAGAGTTTTTTTTTCACAAAAAAAATAACAAAAAATACAGCTAAGCTATCTACTGTTCTTGCTAGAAAAAACATTGCATTTTTGTTGAATCAGATTTAGATGAATAAAAGTAAATAAAAAAGTACCATTTTATTCTTTTGCAACAAAAAAGAATGAAAGTTGCAGAAAAGATGAATTCTGAATTATCTTATCTACTAAGGATTTTTAATGTTAAATTAAAAAATTAACACCAACTCATTTTGTTTAGGAATTCAAGGAAATTGATAACTTTGATTTTAAATCAAGTTGAAGTTAGTTCTGTCACTCTGGTCGACTACCAAAACAATAGGCTTAGCACCACTTCACCAAGAAACATTCTCAAAGTTGTCAGAACACATTTCAAGAAAAACAATCTACTGGTGTGATGATTTTGGCTGCTCTTGCTTCTGATGATTTGAAATAGGCCATTGGTGTTCATCAAAGAAGGTGTGAAAGTGAATAGCAGAGTTTACCAGCAAATGTTGGAAGTTGATGAGTTGCCTTGGTTGTCAGTCACATTTGGAAGCACCTATATCTTCACTCAAGATGGAGCTCCCACACACATGGCCAATTTGACACAGAACTGGTGCAAGAGGCATTTTCCTGGATTTTTTTGACAAGTCAATTTGACCTACATCAAGCCCTGACATTAATTTCTATGGACATGGTGATATGGCCCATATTGGGTAGCAATATTTCACATATCTCATAGCATGTTAGACGTGCAAGAATCTCTTATGATGTTGTGGCACAATTTGAGTTAAGAGATTGTGAAGAAGTAATGTATTTCAGTCGAGAAGAGACTAATGGCTATGATGAAAGCAAAGGGTGGCCATTTTGAATTGTAAATTTATATAAAATATTGCCAATCAATCAAATTGTAAACTTCCATTAACCAAAACAATAACTTTTTATTTTATGATAAAGTGAATAATGGGTAAATGAATAATGGGTAAATATATATATATATATATATATATATATATATATATATATGCCACATCCGGTGTGTGTGTGTGTGTGTATATACCCTGGAATGTTGTTAGTCAAACAAGCCATGTTTGATCATGGATCATAAAAGCAGGAGAAATTCTACCTTTAACATACAGATTGCGTGTGTGTGTATATATTACATATGAAGAATGTATGTGTATTACATATGAAGAATGTGTGTGATTGTGTGTGTGCTAAATATGAATAATGTGTGTGTGAGTGTGTGTGTTAAAATGAAAAATGTGTGTGCATATATGTTAAATATGAAGAATGTGTGTGTGTTGACTATGAAGAATGTGTGTCTGTATGTGTTAAATATGAAGAATGTATGTGTGTGTATATGTGTTAAATATGAAGAATTTGTGTGTTAAATATGAAGAATGTGTGTGTTAAATATGAAGAATGTGTGTGTGTGTTAAATATGAAGAATGTATGTGCGTATGTGTTAAATATAAAGAATGTGTGTGTGTTAAATATGAATGTATGTGTTTATGTGTTAAATATGAAGAATGTGTGTGTTTATGTGTTAAATATGAAGAATGTGTGTGTGTGTGTTAAATATGAAGAATATTACTTTTGGTTTGTTGTTTTTTTTTTTTTGTATAAAAAAAGGGAAAATTTTGTAAGTTTTTTTCAAAATACTTCCACTCCATTATTAGAATATTACCCCCACCCAAATATATTTTCAACACATTTTTTAAATATTTTCAGAATAATTTAGACTTTTGTTGACAATTTATTTTATAAAAAAGTTTTGACAAACTGCCTACCCTGCATAATATTCTCACACACGTTTTCCCCCTAAATAAAGGGTTCACTTTGACATTCCCAAAATGTTACCTAGATTAACAGACTTAATAAGGCCACAGGGAATAATGGCCAACAACAAATAAGTCCAATTGTAAATAAATAAAATAAAAATAAAAAACCTGAGTTTTATTCATTGGTTTTATTTTGTATTTCAAACATGGAAGGGAGAGAAAAATTACTGAACTTGATGCAACTTTTATTAAAAAAAAATATTTAAATGATCAATCAATTTTTATGATTCTTATTAAATTGAACTTTGTTTTGTTATTGTTTGAAAAATGACCAAACTTGGGTTTTTACATTTTTTTTTAATGCAGTTATATAGATTTACACTCATCATTACAAAAACATATATTTGCAATTATTAAAAACAGTAATTGATAAAAAATAATTCATAAGGAAAAGAATAAATTAGGAGTAACAAAAGTATTTTTAAAAAAATCGAACTAGTTGCAACAGACAGTTTCAAAGAACAGTAATCTGCTAAAAAATAGGTACAATAAAATGCTTAAAAAGCTAGGAGTAGACTGTTGTAAAAAACAGGAAACAATTTATTTTTAAAATCTTTGAAAAAGCTGTTTTTTGTTTTAAAAAAAATATAGGAAGAAACTACTTTAAAAAATTAACTAAAAATTGACTGTTTTAAAAAATAGTAAACTATTTAAAAAATCTTGGAACAAGTTGTTTTTAAAAAAAAAACTAGGAATAGACTGTTTTCAAAAATAGGAAACAAAGTATTTTAAAAATATTAGGGATGCTAAAATGTTAAAAATAGTACAATAAATAGTTTTTAGAAAAGCAAGAACAATAAACTGTTTATGAAACTAAAAATAAACTGTTTGAAAAATAATAATTAACTGTTTCAAAAACTAAGAATAATAAATTACTTAAAATAATAATAAAATAATAAAAATTAATAATAAAATATTAAAATAATAATAAAATGATATAATCATATAA
>OZ010584.1:23920889-23943389 GCA_963932145.1 Acanthosepion lycidas
GTGCTGATACCATGATGAATGTTGTGTTGCATTCTTTCACAATATATCCTTTGGAAAATTTATAAATCCATCTCTTATTCCCCCAGCTAGGGGTTAAATAGTAGAGCACACTGGGCTCTACAGCTTTGGTTTGTGACCAGAAGGTCAATGCTGAATTCAAAACTAGTTGAGTGTGGGCTGGTAACTCCACCCTGTAAAATAAGCCTACTTGTTATAGAAACCACAATACCTAGGGTGGTGAGGGCGTGGCCCTATACTCTAAAGGGAGTCAACAAAGTGATTGATTTAATAAATTTAGCTAAGTTTAGCAAAAGAAAATGTCCCAAGTATGGGGCACTCAGTGATGATCAAACTCACCATTCAGTCATAATGATCAACAGACTAGCTTGTTAATCATTACCCAAGACATTTACATTATTTTATTCTTGAATACAACTTAAGGTAATGTGTTTAGTAACTCTTTTTATTTAATTTTACATTTCCTCTGGTTTATTTCCTTTTCTTGTTATTTTGAGTTGCTTAAACCACACTGATGTCAGTAGTGGAGTTACTTAATGATAATGTTAGCCTTTTCCTTATAAGGAAACATTCAGCATTCATTCACCAAATGGTCAGTGCTACTGCTTATGGTTGAAATTTATAAAATCATTCTATTAAAACAATTTTTCAGGAAAATAGGTTTCTCAAGTCCAGCAGCTGTTATCACTCCTTCCAGTATTGACAAAGGTTTCCTTACAAGCCTTTTATTTGAAGCAGTGTGGAACGTCAACATCTTGATTATGCCATTATTTTCTCTTATAGTAGAGTTATATGTGCTATCGATTTTAGTTATTACTGCTAATGGTAGTTCTCAAGTGATGTGTCTTTTGTCACAAGGATCGAAGATGCCATTTTTAATCATTGATCTGAGAAAATGGTTGTATACAGCCGACAGTTTAGATATTTTCTAATGTGCTTTGTGCCATGCATGATATTCATAGGAAATAAATAAATAAATTCCTTCCTTCCTTCGCCAAACATCAGATAAATTATTATTATTATTTTTTTTTAAAGAAGGGCTTCTTGACTGGGCTGAGAACTTTTCAGCACTTCTGTGTATATCCAATTGCTGTGTTTAACAGGTTCAAGGAAGTTAGGCATCCTTTTTTTTATTTCTTTATATAGCTCAGATCAGCAAAAGGAACAGCCCAACATACAAATTACAAATTGGAGATACAAAAATCAAGCAAGTACAACAATATAAATATAAGGGAGGTGTTTTAACAGAGGGTGAAAAGTGTGATGCTTAAATCTGAAGGTGCATTGGAATTAGGAAAGATGCCTTCTGAAATCTAAGCAAAGTATGGAAATGGAAAATTTCATTAGAAAGAAAGAAAGAAATGAATGATGAACTGTTATGTAATATCAGTCCTCTTATATGGCCCTAAATACTGGACAATCTCAGCACAAATGAAAGAGAAACTTGAGGTGATAGAAATCTGGTTCTACAGAAGGATGCTGAGAATACCATGGACTGAACATGTGAGCAATGACAAAGATTTTGAGAAAATTGAAACAAAGAGGACACTTAGCCTTAGAAAGAGATAGTTGAAATTTCTAGGGCACATAATGGGGAAAGAGAGCTTGGAAAATTTGATACTCACAGGACATATTGAAAGCAAGGTGGTCAGAGGAAGGCAGTGCACAACCTACCTAACAAGCTTATATGAATGGGTGGCAGAACAGGGATTAGGAGAGATAGCAAAAAGACAAACTTTGCTAAGGGTTACAAAAGGACAGGAAGTTGTGGAGACCCACTGTTCAGAATGTACACAGCACATAGAAGATTTTTTTAGTTATAATGAATAACATGATAAAAACAAAAAAAACCCTAAAAGACAAAGAGAGAGATTTAAAAAAAATTAAGAATGGTCCTTAACCTGGAAGCATATGTATTATCACAAATATGAAAGGTTTTGTGCTCTGCTATGGTGTTTAAACTTCTGGGTATATGCCATAAAACATCAGTGAGCATCTTAATCTTGTAGATTATGGCTAGCATAAATGGTTCAATCCTCACTGCCTACTCCTCATTCTTACCAGACAAGCAAAAATTAGAAAGCTATTCTGTTACCTGTCTAATAAGAAAGTGACAAGCCATAAGCACAACGTCGATGACAAAGAATTAAGATTTGGGAATTAAAAATCTAAAACACTTTGCGATAGAGATTTTTTTTTTCTTTAAAAGAAAAAAAAAATCAAGATTTAAAAAAAAAAAAAATTGGACAAACAAAACTTTTTGTTTAAAAATTCGTATCACTTCCATTAAAATGTCTATCTTCTTTGGAAACAGCGTGATGATAAAAAAAAATGTGTTGTTGGCCTTTAGCAGATTTATACCACCAGGTGGCATTCTCAGCTGTCATCAGGTGGAGGGTGGAGAAAGTATGTCAGCATATCTCCTTTTCCTTTTACTTTAATGAAGCCCCTCCGTGTTGTTTGATAACCACGTGGAGATAAGATATCGTTCAGTTCCTGGGTTATCTGTAAAGAAGAGAAAAGAAATTATATTAATATTTAATTATATTAATATTTAAGAATTTCAGATAGTGAAATATGAATAAAGATGAAAGGAAAACTTAGCTGATGCGTTTTGTCCTCTGATGCAAATGCAAGGATTTTATTTTGTAACAAGTATTTATATACAAGAACAAAAATGTTATTGGTTTTTCAAATTTTTTATCTGTAGGAGTGCTCATCATTATTCATCAGCTTAGCAGAAAGTCAGGCAAGTCATAGTGGACATGAAGTGATACAATTCAATGTCTAAAAAAATGGAAGTGAGTTTTGAATTTTTTTTTTATATGCAAATCAGTATTTAAATTATTTTACTTTAGGATTAATTCATGTGTTATATATTTCAAACAACATAAGGTTATAGATTTAACTGTTTTCTTAATATTTTGGCTTGGGATGGGAGTAATTCTTTCAAGAATGGAAATATTGTAAAAAATCTTGATAATTTTGATAAGATTCAATAATGGCACTCTTGAGAATTTTCCTTCTAAATAAGTTACTTTCCCTTTTAGTAAGAGTTGTATTCTTTAGATCAAAGTTGGGGTTGTGTTTATTTCTTTGTATAACTAATGCATTTGATAAATTGTTATGTATAAGCTCCCTTTTGTGTTCATAGATACATTTTTTAAAAAATTTCTGCAAGTTTCCCCACTGTACTGTGAGGAGCAGTTCTGACAATTTATTTTATGTATACCAGCTTCAGAATTATTACTGTTGTAGGTATTTTTGGTTCTGATCATATCTGTAATACAATTACAACCATATCCAAGAATTCAAATTTTCAGCTAACCTGATGAATATTTATGAGCGTTCCTATATCTAAAAATTTTGAAAAGCCAATAACATTTTTGCTTTTGTATAAAATCCTTGCATTTGCCTTGATAAAGTACTGCAGAGGATGAAACATGTTGGCTAAGATAAGTTTTCCTTTTGTCTTTGTTCATTTATTAATATATAATATTAATGGAAATATGAAGCATTTTCTTACGCCAAAACATTCAGTATTTGTTCATAAATTATTTCTTTGAAAACAATTTTCTATGAAAACAGTTTTCTCAAGACCAGCAGCTGTTATCGCTCTTTCCATTACTGATGGAAGTTTCCTTTCTAACCTTTCGTTTGAAGTAGTGTGGAATATCAACATGTTGATTATGTCATTATTTTCTCTTTTGGTTGAAATTTATAAAATCTCTCTCTTAAAACACCTTTTTAGGAAAACAGATTTCTCAAGTCCAGTAACTGTTATCACTCTTTCCAATATTGATGGGCACTTCCTTCCTAAACTTTTGTTTGAAGTAGTATAGAAAATTAACATTTTAAGTCCCATCCTGGGTAAGACGATAACCTATGTCTGAGAGCAAGGCCTCTGATCGGGTTTTGAGGAGTGTGGAACTATCTCTTTATTGCTGGTGTTCCCAGTTCCATCCTGACCCAGAGTAGTAGCACCAGTCAGAGTCCTTGCTCAGTGCAAATAGTTAACCCCCAAACTGGGGTGAAAACAGTACAAAAGTGTAAAAATAAGCTTTAATAACAGATTTTTTTTTGTAAAAAAATTATTACCAGCAATACATTTTGGGAAAAAGATATTACTAGCAATAAAAATTGTTGGCATTAAATAACCCATTGAGGTGTTGATTTGCCATAAAACGAACCAAAACAAACCAAACCAACATTCTGATTATGTCATGATTTTTTCTTCCAGTTACATGTGCTATCCATTTTAGTTGTTGCTGCTGCTGATAGTCCTCAAGTGATGTGGTTTTTGTTGTTTGATACATCTTTTCTCTATGGAAATAGCATGGCATATCCTAATTGTAAAAGTCTAAACTATTGGAACTAAATAATGGAGCTCATTTGAATTTTTAAAATTTTATTTTTACTTAATCATTTCACTCGCACCCGCAAGAAAAGTGACAATGTCACTAGAATGCAAGAGGTTACAGAGTGTGAAAGAGAAGGCGAAGATTTTCGTGAGAAGAATTGAGGAAAAGACAATAGAAGAACAGCGTTCAATTAGACAGATGACATTGCATTTAAATTTTTGAAGGCTGTAGTTATCAGGGAAGCAAGAAATCAGAAGGGAGTTCCACAGGTGAGAAGTGTGAAAAAAAACTCATTAGAATAGAAGTGACAGTAGCATCTATCTAGTTAAACAGTAAAATGGTGAGACCTAGTTATCAGTCTAGTCACACACTTATGGAAATAGCAATAGAGTTATGATAGGCTTGTGACATTGCATCTGTGGAATAAAGGCTATAGAGGAGAAAGTAAGTCATCCTTCACAAGACCTTGTAAATGATTTTGAACTCTATCAAGGCTGGAAAGTGAGGATTGTGAATCTCCAAACCTAATATTTCGGCAATATCTAAAGAATGGATCTTCTCTGATTAGAATAGATAATGACTGAGGAGGTTAAGATTGATATGAGGGTTCAGGAAAGCATCCACATAGGAGCCTGTTCCACAAAGTAGTAATTCTTGGTTTGGTTTGTTTTGTTTTATGGCATATCAACCTCAATGGTCATTCAATGCTGACAACCTTTTTTTCTTTTTTCCTGGTAATATTTTTGTTTTGTCAAAAATCCATTTCTGGTAATATTATTTTTTTTTTTCAAAACGTATAGATGGTAATATTATTTTTTTTTTAAAACATACAGCTGGCAACATTATTTTTTTCAAAAACGTATTATCAGAGGTCTTGCTGTTGAACATAGTTTATCACCTTACCCAGGACGCGGATGTAGTTTATCGTCTTACACAGGACAAGATCTGGGTTTAGGGGTTAACTATTTGCCGATAGCTGGGACCCTAACAGGTGCTATCACCCTGGGCCAAGGAGGACCTGAGAACACCAGCAATTAAGAGGTGGTTCCAAACTCCTCAAATCCTCCTGATCAGAGGCCTTGCTGTTGGAGGTAGTTTATCGTCTTACCCAGGATGCGGATGCAGTTTATCATCATACCCAGGATGGTAGTAATTCTTCGGGGAAAAATTGTCAGTGGTCAGTGTGGAGGTAACATGTCATGTTCTAGCTGTAAATGTCTGAACTTGTGGAATTAGAGATTGGAACTCATCGGAAAATTTTCCATGGAAACAGTGATAGAATAGGGATAGGCTTTCAACATTTCATCTATAAGAAAGTGGCTTTAGAGGAGAAAAAATTCCACAAGACCGTATAAATAAAAATTGAGGATTGAGCAGCTCCTGCCCAAACATGGCATCTAATCTCCATTTTTGGTCAAATGTGACTCTTGTAAAGATAAAGCATGGCAGAAGAAATCAGGTAGTTTTGGAGGTGGTAGAATCAGCTGTCCATTTTTCCAGCATCTTAAGTGACAGATCATATATCTTTTGAACAGGAGTATAGGTTTATCCCTTATTTCGTGTTTGGGATTGGGTTTCCAGTTCCTTCTAAAGTCTTTCTATTCTTCTTCACTCATAGTAGCCCCTTGCATCTGAGAGACATTATCGCCTTTCTTGAGGTGAAATGATTAAAAAAAAAAGAAAAATAAAGTTCCTCTGGGATGAACTGGAGTCTCAAAATATATAAGAAATTTCACAAGACTTTTGACTAAAACTGTAATATATTCATCATCGACGTATTAAAAAACAAAAACAAAACAAGTTTACTTTATTCTTCACAGGGAAATCAGCCAAAACTACCAAATGGCATAGCATTTTGGAATCTTGTAGATGGGCTCATTCCCTACCTGTTCTTTCTTTTGATTGGCTCTTTTGTAATGCTTAACTCTGATTGGCTCTTTTATGATGCTTAAATCTGATTGGCTCTTTTGTGATGCTAAAATCTGATTTTATCTTAAAGGCTGTTACACTGAAGATTCCTCTTAGTGATAATATATCAACCCGACTCTAACAGTGACATTATACTCTGCGTGTGATCCATTATTGTACATAATTAAATTACAATAAAATTCGTATTTTATATGTATACTATGTTATGAAAGGAGGTACAGTGGAGTAATGGATAGCAGCTTGGATTAAGGAATCGGAGAGCCGAGTTCAAATTCCAGTCAAATCCATTACATTCACTGCAGAAAGAAATGGCAACCTACTTGTGGGAAAAAATCTGCCTCGTCAGTCATGTATCGAAATGATTGCCTCAGTGTGTATCATGCATGACACAAATGACTGACTGAATAAAATTTTGGACACCAACAAAAAATATTTAAATATTCTTCTGGTTGAACACAAATTTTTCAATGGAAAATTTCAAGGCAGATCAAATGTCAGTTCATGAATTGGCTAAAAAGTTAAAAATTACTTAACTTGACCACAGGGATCATTGCTAAATAATCCATTGGATCTTTTACATGATTGTGTTATTGAGTTTGTTAGGAGATCCTTATAGAAAAACTTGAACAGGATTCATGTTGTTGCAAAGTTTCTCTTCCCATTTTTTTTCGTTATGCTCAGTCACAATCAGTGGAGTGTTAAGCTTTTTTGAGAATATAAAAATGACTCAAATTTCATCTCTAAACTCATAAGGAATGTACAGAGTTCAGCAGAAATACTGTCCACATGATGGTAAGATACGAGCTAGATAAAGACACCAGTACTACTAATTTATTACCATTATCTGGGAGGTATTTCTATCACACACTATTATTTATTGGCATAATGTTGTACTTTTTTAAAAGCCTAATTCAAGATTCTTATATTATTTTCAATTTTAATTTACAAAAAGGGTACCATTTTAAACTACTTGAAGGTGGATGTCAAAAGAGCAAAGCCAGAGGACATAGACTGAAATGTTAGTTTAGTTTTTCCATCCGCTTGTGCTGTTAGGCTTTGTGGGGAGTCACAGTCGTGTGTCAGTGGCAAGAGGAATGGCCTGAAGGAGAGATATCTCATGGGCTCTGAGAGTGTCTGGCATTGAGATTCTCCAGTGTCTTCTTGGTCTACCTCTTCCTCTACAATGAGAGTACCTGAGGGTGTGTGGTCATAGGGCCGTAGACCAAAATGCTGCCCTAAACCATTCTAAAATGTTGAATAATCTCTTGATTTTATAGACTGAAATACTGCCCTAAAATCAAGAATGGTTTATATTAAAAGAAAATCAAAATTCTAAACAGTTTACCTGGATGCATTCTGGCATTCCTGTACTATCCATTCGACTTGCTACATTTACTGTGTTTCCCCAAATGTCATAGTGTGGTTTGCGGGCACCAATCACTCCAGCCACAACGGGACCCACATTCATGCCTGAAATGGGAAATAGATCTTATGTGAAGAAGAAAACAAAAATTTATTTTGGTAAACATAGACAAAGTCTTCATTCTTTTGATGAAGTGTCAAAAGAATTTTTTTCCCATGACATTGATTTTTTTTAACTACCTTCACTCTTTGGCAATGTTGTTTTAAAATGCAATGATTAGAATTTTAATAAAAATATTTTTGAAAGATGTTTAAATCTGCCTTCATAGAATCTAAAAATTCATTAAATATATATATGAGTTAACATTGAAGTCAACACTCAAAGGCGACAGGCTGATTAATGCTAGGTGCAATCATCAGGCCGTGAATATTGGATTTTTCCTTGACTATTTACATATATGGGTCAGTGGTGCATTGTGGGTAATCTATTCTGTCAGTTATTTTTACAAGAGTGGCTTGATGTTTATTTATTTGGGTTAATTTATTTGTTTTTCATTTTGTATTGTTTATTCTTTTCAGTTTTTGATATTTTATTAGCGTAGTAAAAAAAATGGTGGGAGATTTGCTTAGGTCATTTATTTAATATTTAGTCTTGGTCTAGGAAGATAATTAAGGCTATTTATTCATTCAATGTTTAGATTGCTTACCCTAGTCTATTCTGTTATTTTGGCGGGGGACAGTTTTTAATTTATTTGGGTTTATTATTTTTACTTGTTTTTGCTTATTTATATTAGTTCTAGCGGTTATTTTAGTGGGGTTGATTTGTTAATTTGTTCATTTATTTATTTGGATTAATTTTTATTTGTTTTTTTTATTTATTTACTTATTATTTATTTTGGACATTTTTATTTACTCTATTTGTTTTTCGATTTTTTGAGTAACGTATTGTTTTTATCGTTATCTAGTAGTTATAGCTATTTCTACATCCAATTGCACTTAGCATGAAACAGCCTGTCGCCTCTGAGTGTTGACTTCAATGTTCACTTTTATATTTACATATGCTCTATCTCTGATATTGAGCACTTTATCCTATAAATATAGCACACATTAAAACTATATTTCTCCACATTCTTCATATATATATATATATATATATATATATAAAAAGGGTATTCATTTTTGAATGGAATATTTTGGGACCTATCTCATTTGCTGTGGGTAATGAGATCCAACTGAATAAGTAAATGGTTGTGATTACAATGTGCATTTTAATTGTACCAATATGTTCATTTTGGTCATTATGCTCAAAATATTTTGGTTATTGCTTTCTTCAGATGTCTGTCATACATTGTAACCTTGGAATTTTTAAGCAAATCCATTATATCTGTCGATCAATGTGGATTGTTCTTATACATCCAGGAATGGCAAGCATATATAGAGAATATGTCAAGAATATCCCTACAGAAACATCACCACTAAATCCAATCAGGTGGTTTAAATATATAAATGATGTCTTGACAATCTTGGGCCTTTTTACCCAAAAAACAAAGGAGTGTTAAAAAGAAAGTTTTTTTCCTTTGACTAAAATTGTAATAAAACCTAAACAAATGAAAGTGAATTTATACATTTTCTTTGTTCTTGAGAACTGACAACAAAAATATTAAACACTATTTATTTATTAGAATATTTACAAGAATAATTTTATATTTACAATATTCTAAAAAATCTAATACAATGTAATATTTATCATTTACCAATTTATAAAGAAATATATATGGAAACAATTTTTTATTCATAAATTTATAAACATTTACTAAATTATCAAAACATGTGAACTAACTATAAGGAAATCCTTAATATTTACCATTTTATAAAGTTTGAATCAATTGGAAATTAGCCGATGCTTTGCCAAACATTCCAATAAGTAATATCTTTATTATTATAAAACTCTGTTAACATTGCTTGTGTGTTTGCCAGAAGTCATATATAGAGAGTGGATGAAAGAAAGATATAAATTTATTATCATGTAGGAATGGAGGGGAGAAGGAAATGGTGTGTATTTGTCACTCTCTTTCTCTTTCCACCTCTCTCTCTTTCCACTTTCCCATGATTTCATACATGCTTATTTATATTTCATCACTGTATGGAGTGACATCACTAAGCAGCCATCACAAGACCCATGTGACTTATCTCCACCAAGGGGAGATAAGCACCTTCTGTATCTCTACACTATAAAGAACTATATTTAATTTAGAAATAGCTAAAAATATAACCTTGGTTTTTTTCCACAGATTTTAAGAATTCACTCATCCTTTAGTGAAAGACAGATTCCTACTTGTTTGAAAATTTAACTGTAACAGAGAATCAGGTCAGCCCAATAAAAGATTTTGAGTTGGTTGTATATAGTGCTGTAAGCACCAGGAGTGCATCCCCTTCCACAATGGTCTGTTGAGAGAAGACATTCTGCGTAGTGGTGCAGACAATTTGCTTATGAACGATACTGGGCAGGTATGAGTCAATAGTCAGCATGGGTCTGGGACTGGGAGAGCTATATAACACCAGTGTTTTTTCTCAGTTGAGAGTGGGGCTCTCAACAGGTGGATATGCAAAAACCAGACAAGATGAACACATTAACATGATCATGAAATAAATATTTTTGGTTCTATTTTTAAAATAGACGCTGATATATAAACTGTTTTTTTTCCATTACTTCTGTTCTTTATCTCAGAAAGCAGACATTTAGGGAAAAAAATATTAAGAAAATCCTTACCAATTCTCATTTTAAAGTTGTTGAAGGAATGTTGGTTTATGATTTTTAGTTGCCTCTGAATGGCAAAAGCATATTCCACGAGAGACACAACATGTCTCATGTCTGTAAAGTTGGAATCTGGACTCAGGCCGGATGCTGCCATAAACGTGTAACCGATTGTCTTGATTTTCTGAACGCATGCATATTGTGGCTCTTCAAGAATCTAAAAATAGATTTTTAAAAAATCATTTCATGGGGAAAAGGCATTTTTATGCATGTTGACCCTGACTTATTTGAAATTAAGTTTTACAAGATTCCCTCATTCTATGATAGCAGGAGCCAAGAAAGACAATTGTTACATGACTGCATAAATAAAATATTTGAATAAATCACAAGTACACGAAAACACTGATATAATGGAATATGCGTACACCTGTGTCCCCCCCTTACTGAAATATGATTGGCTGGTGTCCGTAATAAATATTGGCAGATGTGTAGGTATGAGAGTCAAAAAGCCTTAGTCTTAGAAAGTTAAGTCTATAACGATGCCCAATGGACTACGCCATTGATCTACACTTCTGACCTGCGACTATGACATGTACCAGTCGATTACTGCTACCGTATTCTACTTGGTTATAGTAGTCAAAACCGCTTAGCTACTTTGTTCAAATATATCCCTTTCCGGGACATATCAAACACATACGAATTAATTATAAAAAGGAGTGCAATATTTATGCTCAGAATGATACCAGGAGGAACAAAACAAAAGCAAAAGGATGTACGAGAGACATTCCAGAAGTTTCGAGTCTTTTTTTAAGATAGGCAATTATAACTCTCCTAGATTATGGTAATTTTAGCATATCATTAACATACATCTAATAAACTAACCTGCAAACTTTTGTTATTCCAGACTGAAAGAGACACATCTGATTAGTTTGCAGAATACATTTGGGATGTGAAGACAATTTGTAAGCACACTATGCAATAAAATTTTCTGTTGGTAGAGAAAGGAATCAAAATTGTTCCTTACTCTCCCCGCAGTCCAGACCTTGCTCTTTGTGACTTTTGGTTGTTCCCTAAGCTATATATTTAGGCAGCATATTTTCATTAAAATCTAATTTTGTCAATTAGTTTCCACTGTGATCCTTTCAAGTTTGCAGAAATCATTTTTTATTATATACATATGATTAAAAGCAAAGAAAAAGTTATTTCCCTTACACAGGAAGAAAACCAACAGATCACATGGACTTTGAAATCTAGAACGTTGCTTAAGCAGTAAAAAGACGAACAGTTGAAATGTTTTAAATTCACAGAAACACATATATATACTTACAGACAAGGGCAGTTGTTTTGAAGATATTGAGAAGATAAAAGAGGCTATGAGAAGAGTCCTGGACACCTTCACTTATCCAAACCCATGGTACCTCCACAAACTGGTTGGAGGGTTACAACAAGTACATTGAAATCAGAGAATCCTACTTTGAAGATTAAAGTTTTTTTTACTTCTTTGAAATTAATAAATATCTCTCCTGAAAGAGTTTCAAAAGTTCTGGAATGCATTTTGTATATCCATGGTTTTATCAAATATTTGATAAAATATTTCCCAAAGAACTGATTTAATAGCTAGGTAGGCTTGGTTTATTTGTGTAAGATATTAGAGTAATCCAGAACTTATACTGGGAGCAAACTATCAGCATATGGATAGAAAAAAAAAATTCATAAATACACAAAAATAAAAAGGGATTGAAGACAAGGATGGGTCTTCTCACCAGACTTATTCAAGTTATACAGTGAGACAATTCTGAGAGAATTAGAAGTCCTAATAGGATTCATTGTTGGCAGCCACAATCTAACATATGCAGATGACACAGTGTTGATAGCAGACATAGAGAGGAAACTATAAGAACTTCAACAGAATATAGTGAAGGAAAGCAAGAAGAAAGGACTAAACATCAATTGTAAGAAAAGTGAATACATGGATGTTAGCAAAAGGAACTGCCTAACATGTAAACTACAAATTGGAAACACCAAAATCGAACAAGTACCAAAATCTAGAAAATGTTTTAATAGAGGACAAAAAATACAACATCGAAACCCAAAGGTGCACTGGAATAGTGAAAGATGGCTTCCAAAAGTGAAGCACAGTATTAAGAAACAGGAAAATTTCATAAGAAGCAAAGAAAAGACTACTGAACTGTTATGTAATAGCAGTTGTCTTATTTGGCAGTGAATACTGGACAATCTTTTCAAAGATGGGAAAGAGACTTGAGACAACAAAAATGTGGTTCTACAGAAGGATACTGAGAATAAAATGGGCTGAACATGCGAGCAACAATTTTAGAGGAAATGGAAACAAAAAGGAAACTTATACTTAACATCAGAAAGAGAAAATTTGAAATTTTGTAGGGAACATAATGTGGAAAGAGTGCTTTGAAAATTTGATACTCACAAGTATGTTTTGACGACAAAAGGAACAGAGGAAAGTAGTGTATAACATACCTAATGAGCTTGTGTAATTGGTTGGCAGAAAAAGAATTAGAAGAGGTAGCAAAAAAATGCAATTTACTAAGAGCTACAAAGGACAGGGAATTGTGGAGAGCCATGATCTTCTATACCCTGAAGTGACACAGCACATAGAATGAGTTTGTGTAAATTGGTGGAACAAGGATTAGAAGAGATAGCAAAAAGACAATTTACTAAGAGCTACAAAAGATAGGAAGTTGTGAAGAGCAATGATCATCCATGTTCTGTAGCAACATGGCACATAGAAGAAGATTCCTAAAACTGCACTTATGACAAGTATACAATAGAAAATTTAGTGCAGTGACATGAATATATATATATATATATATATATATATGTAAATAGACACCCCCATTTTCAACTTTCCATCTTATGAGACATCAATGTCCTATAGTATCTATCTAATTTGCATTGTTTCTTTTCAGAACTGATGGCCTTACTCTGTATAGCAATGATCAGAGACAGAGGGTCAATAGAATTGTCAAGTTTTTAAGGGGCAGAATTATTGGGCTGTCAGAAGGAGGACTCAGTCTGTACAAAATTGTAGAAAACCTTAATATCCTTCTTGATACATGTTTATATATATATATTACTGTTCAGAAGTTTGACAACACCTCTGGTAATTTTTTTAAACTGGCTCCAAAAGTAGCTGTTTTGTACTTTAAGAGAAAATTATTATATTTGGTTAAAAAAGAGAGACATGATTTCTTATAAACTCTTTAAATTATAACAAAAAGAAAAAATCAGCATTTTATGATTAAATTTTGCTCCCATCAAAATATCCTTCTTTAGCCTTAATTACTGCAGCACAAATTTTTGAAATTCATTACAAAAGTTTCTCAAAGTATAAGTTTGATAAATGATTCCATTCTTTTTTCAATGACTTTAAGATCTCTTTTTTCATTTTTTTTCATTCTTCTGTCAAGTTCCTCCCGTGCTAATTCTGGAGGTGGCTCCAAACTTTTGAACTGTAGTATATATTTATTTAATTATTTTTAATCATTCCATCCCAAGCAAGGTGCTAAAGCCACTAAGATGTAAGAGGTTACTGAGTGTGAAAGAATCTGAGAAAAAACATTATTAAAGAGAGAGGCCAATAAAAGAACAGAAATTAAGGAAACAGAAGATGATGATTGACATTGCATTTAAATTCTTGAAGATCAAGGTTGACAGGAAAGCAAGAACTGCAAGAGAAGAAACTGGCAACACAGATCTTACAGTTACATCTACACAATCTCCCCTACTGTTCTCCAAGTAATTCTGGACTATCTCATTCATAGAAATCAGGTTTTACTCACCTCATCAAAATCTGCAATGATTTCATTTAGCAATCGAAGACATTCGGCACCTTCGTTATTGCCTACTAATTCCATGTAAAATTCTGAGAAGTTAGATATGGAAGCAAACATCACACAGGCATTGTCACAATCCTGATAATACAAATCCTAGAGAAAAAAAAAGATTAAAAGACTGTATATATGTGACATATGACAAGAAGGGAGATATTTATCATTTATAAGGGGAATGGGTTGAAAGGAAGACAGGTTGGAGAGTAAAGCTAGATGAACTGAAGTGTGACGATAGATGTAAAGGTAGACAGCCTAAACAGCTAAGAGTGGAGTGAAGGAGATAAACTGAAGGGCAGGCTGGGCATGAAGGGGGATAGACTGAACAGATGGGAGTCGAGGGGAAATGGTTTGGTTTGTTTTGTGGCATATCAACCTCAATAGGTCATTTAATGCCGGCAACTTTTTTTTGTTTTTCCTAGTAATATTTTTGTTTTGTCAAAAATCCATTTCTGTTAATATTTTTTCTCAAAAAGGTATAGCTGGTAATTTTTTTTTTTTCAAAAACGTACAGCTGGCAACATTAATTTCTCAAAAACGTATTATCAGAGGCCTTGCTGTTGGACATAGTTTATCATCTTGCCCAGGATGCAGTTGTAGTTTATCGTCATACCCAGGACACGAATGTAATCTGAGTGTTAACTATTTGCCCATAGCTGGGACCCTAACAGGTGCTACCACCCTGAGTCAGGGTAAATCTGGGAACACCAGCAATTAAGAAGTGGTTCCATGCTCCTCAAAACCTCCTGATCAGAGGCCTTGCTGTTGGACGTAGTTTATCATCATACCCAGGATGCGGATTCAGTTTATCATCATAGAGGGGAGATGGTCTGTAGTATGAGGATAGATATAAAGGTGAACAGCCTGAACAGCTAGGAGTGGAGTGAAGGAGATAAACTGAAGGGTGGGGTGGGCGTGAAGAGGGATGGACTGAACAGATGGGAGTCGAGTGAGGGGAGATGGACTGAAAGTGTGGTTATGCGAGTAAAGGAGCGCAGCCTAAACAGTTAGGAGGGGAGGGGAGGGAAGGGGAGCAGAGTGAAGAGCAGGGGAGACAGCAAAGTGGGACAGACTGAATTGTTGGGAAGGGGGTGTAGGGAAATGGACAATGGCAGAGAAGGGAGAACAGAGGAGAGACTAAAGAGCATGTACATGAGCAAAGTTGGTGGGTTGGTCAGAATAACTAGAAAAGAGCTGAATGGAACCAGACGGAACAATGTGGAGTTGACCCAAGGGGGATAGACTGACTGGTTTGGAGAAATGCGAAGGATGATGAACTTAACGGGTGGGGGTGGGGGGTGATCAAAGGGCATAGAATGAAAGACTGTGTGAGGTGCAAAAGGGAATGGATAATGGGGAGGGAAAGGGGAAAAAGTAAAAAGCTCATAGGAGGGCAAAGTGGAACAGATGGTAGGTCTGAGAGGGGAGTGACATGGGAAAAACTGAGAGGTGGGGAGTCTAGTGTAAGGAGACAGAAGAAGGTGGTGAGCAAAATGAGACAGACAAGGGAGGAGAAGAGCAAAAGGTGCAGACTGAATGGAAGAGGGGAGTTAGGGAGCAGACTGAAGATGACAGTAAAGTAGAATGGACTTGAAAATGCAATGCAAAAAGACAATTTTATTTTAATACATACCTCGTCTTTCTTGAACTGATTTTTGAGAAAATGCTCAGCTACATTTAGTGGCAAAATGTTGCAGACCAGTTTTAAGTTGTATGCCTTCAAATTCTTCATTTGTTCCATTTCTTCCATTGCCTAAAACAAAGAACAATATTTTAAAGCCAGAAACAGCACTCTTTTATTCTTTGTAAACCTTCAAGGAATTTTTGTTACTTTGAAAATAGTTTCTTTTCAAGCTTCTAAAAGGCCCTGCTATTTCTGTAGACAACTTTAACAATTGGTTATTGTGTTGTGCACTGGTTATTCATCTATAATGGTAATGACATCTTTCAGTGGGACAATGCACTCTGACACATTACAGGAATGATTTCAGAAATATGAAGACTACTTCATTGTGTTGGCCTGGATATCAAACTCTCCAGATCTAAAATCCCATTGAGCACTAACAGAATATGTTCAATGAATATGTTTGTTCTGCAGACCTCCAGCCTATAACTTGCAGTAGATACTGATAGTAAATGCGTCTGGGCATCAGATCTCATTAAAAAACTATTTTTTAAGCATTTCACCCCAGCCAAGACAGGAATGCCACTTGTGTGAAGGGGTTACAGGTGTTGACCATGTTCACCATAGTCTATAGAATACAGCATAGTACGTAATCTGTTCAATGAAACAATGTTAAAGATTAATACTCATGAACAAAGGTTGGCAGTGAGTATTCAGGAGAAAAAAATGGCTGCCTTTATACACATCACATTGAATATTTTGAGCCTTCTGATTGGTTAACCCTCTTATTGGTGTCAGCTCATTTTGGCTGGCTCACTAGTACCCAAAAATTCCAACAACAGGGAGTGAAAGAGATGACTGTGTATAGGGAGGACTGAGGAAAAGACAAAAGATGAATGGGATTAAAAAAAAAAACAGGAGATGACAATTCACATTGCATTTAAACTTTTGAAGTGTAGCCACCAGGGACGCAAGTAAATGGAAGGGAGTTCCACGGGTGGGAAGTGCGAGGAAAGAAAATGTTGGAGTAGTGGTGGTTACATTTAACTATTTCAACAGTAAAAGGGTGGGACCTAGATGCTAATCTAGTAGCATGCTTAAATTCATATATTCGGGCACCAGTGAAAAAAGTTTGTTAGAGCAGTTGCCATTAAAATATTTATAGAAAAGTCAGATGGAAGCCATGCCATGATGGTGAGAAAGTGACTGAAATTGAGTTGCCTGGTCAAGATCAATTACATTCTTTGGATTTTGTCAAGAATCTCGAGATGTATAGCAGGAACACCAGACCAGATATGGCAACAGTATTCGATGCACAGATGAATGGTAAATTTGTAAATGATTTTTGATGAGACAAATTTTCTGGCACAATTCAATGACCTAACTTTCCTTGTAGTTGATGCTGCTATTGATTCAATTTAGTTGCTCATAGTCCAAGGAAAATATGTGGGCTAGAAGGCACAGTGAATTGCCCATCTATAGTCTAACGTCAGTCATAATGATAGCAGGCAGAAAAAGTTCTCTGTGGTAGTTAAATGAAAACAGTTTTGTTTTGGAGACATTAAAATTTACAAGCCATTTCCTGCTCCAGTTAACCACTGATTGGAGGTCATTTTCTAGAGCAGCTGCTAGGTTTACTTTGTCAGATCTGAAGGATTTGCTTTTGAGATGGTAGTGTCATCTGCATTAACTTCAAAATTTTCCTTATAAGTCAGGATCAATTACTTTACAGATCCTTCTTTGGATTTTGTCAAGAATCTTGAGATGTTTAGCAGGAACACCAGAGCAGATATTCAATGCATGGGTGAATGGTAGATTTGTAAATGTACAAGATGGATTGAGACAAGACAAATTTTCTGGCATAACACAATGATCCAACTTTCCTTGTAGTAGATGCAGCTATTGATTCAATTTAGTCACTGCTAGTCAATGGAAAATGTGAGGCCAAGAAGGCAGTGTATTGCTCACCTGGCATGTTTAAATTCTTGCAGTTGGAGCATCAGGGAAGATAGCAGTTACCATGAAGATATTTGTAGAAAAGACAGAGGGAAGCCACATCACATCGGTGAGAAAGGGACTGAGGTCAAGATGCCTGATCAGGATAGCGTACATTACATATCCTACTTTAGATTTTGTTGAGAACCTCAAAATGAATAGCAGGACCACCAGACGAGATATGGTAACAGTATTCAATACCTGAGCGAATGGTAGATTTATAAATGTGCAAGATGGATTCTGATGAGAAAAATTTTCTGGCTCGACACAGTGACCTAACTTTCTTTGCAGTAGATGCAGTTATTGATTCACTGTAGTTTGTACTGAAGAAAAGCATTTAGAAAATGTTTGAGTGTGTTAAAGATTTATGAATTTCTATGCTTGCTTATTTTTGTTCATTATGAGAAAGATTTACAAGTTAATAAAATAAAGATGGTGGAAAGAACTGGTGTGGAAACATTGGCAAAATGACTTTTAGATTAATTACTTCATTTAATCATTGATGTTTCCATGACCAATAATTACCATGAAATTGTGGTGCTAAAGTGTGAGGTGCAATTTCAAGTCTTGTGAGAAGTTACGGTTCAATCAAAATGATTCATTATTTATCTGAGATAATGGCAGTGAATAATGGATCTGCAAATAGAGGAAAAGGCAGAATTATAATGATTCTTTGTAAACTTAACGTTCAAAGAATTTCTCTTTGAAAGTGGCCTCTTTTCAAGCTTCTAAAAGTTCAGCTATTTCTTTGAGTGAACTTTAACTTTTAACATACTGGAGTTGATTTTGCTTGGAAAGCAAAAATTTTATCCTGCTACTGCAAGTGACTCAGATGAATGAATAATAGCATGTTTGAATTTTGCAGTTGTGATGTCATATCCTGCTATGGCAACAAAAAATGACCATGACTCAAATTAAGTAGTGTAGTAGAGTAGCCTTAAAAAACAATGCAGTAAAAAGAAAAATAGTAAATAATGCAGAGTATTAAAGGTTAACAATGATTGGTCCTTGTGTAGAGAGCCTGTTAGTCTTCTACAATGCTAGTGACATCTTTCAGCATGACAAGGCACACTGCCACATTACATGAACTGTACAGGAATAGTTTCAGAAATATGAACATGACTTCATTGTGAAGGTCTGGATATCAAACTCTCCAGATCTAATCCCATTGAGCACTAACAGAATATGTTCAATGAATATTTTTGGGCAGCAGAAACTGATATTAACAACATTCTCGTACCAGATATCACTGTTAAGCTAAATGTGATTCAACAATCCATGATGGTGATGCTTTTCAAATAAGATGTGAATCAGTAAATATGGTCATATGATTTTTCTTTTAAAGAAGCAAGATTCTTGCATTAAAACTTTCTGCAGGAATTAGTTTGAAATTCTATTCAAAGGATTGCTTGATGTAGTTATCCAAGAATTTTTTAATCATTTCATCATAAGCAAGGCAATAAAGTCACTAAGATGCAAGGGGTTAATGAGTTTGAGAGGATATGAAAAAGAATATTATTAAGGAGAAAGAACTATAAAAGAATAGGAATAAGAAGACAGATTGATTTGTTTAATGGCATATCAACACCTTTATTGGTCATTTAGTGCTGAAATTTAATTTTCTTCAGAGCTATGAAGTAATAAAAAATGTTATTCTGTTTTCACAATTGAATACATGGTAGATGATACTCAGCTTTTGTGCATATACATGTTTTTGTGGACATGATTACTAGAGGTGGTGACAGGTGTGTTTTATGTTGAAGTTTTTGTTGAAGTTATATTTTGGAATACAGTAGTAATATTATATTATTGTAGGATATTATATGGATTAATGTCATGAAAGAGTTCTTTCACATTGGTTGATTGGTAGTATTTTAAATGGATTTGGATGAGATTGCAACATTTTGTTACTATGTATAGTTCTTTGTGTATAGTTCTTGATATGCTATACAGATTGGAGGTGGCTCTTGTTTTAGAATATAAGAATGTGTTATCATGGAGTGTCCAATATAAAGTCTGGACATTATTATTTCATCTTTCCTTGTTTTTATTGTTTGATGACATTCTTCTATTTAAGAAGACAGAAGATAATGATTAGCATAGAATTTAAATTTTTGAACATCAAAGTTCACTGAAAAGAAACTGGAAGAGAGGTCCACAGGTGAGAAGTGCGAGAAAATGAACTGTTAGCAGAGAAATTATGGTTGCATGTAACCATTTCAACTGTAAGATGGTGAGACCTTGCTGCCAATCTAGTACTGCGCTTATATTCATGAAGTCAAAGTGCAAAAGATTAGGAAGTGAATCAAGAGGAAACATTAATACTTGCCTGCCATTTCCAAAGACTGTCGAGTCTAGCTGTGGATTCCACTTGTCGGGCATGAATGAACAAGATCACGGTTAACAGAAGAATTACAAATGTTGTTTCATATTTCAAGTCAATTGTATAACTGGGAGCATCGACATTTTGGCTGAAAGACAAGAGAACTGATAGTTAAAAAAAGATGCAACCTCCTAAAATTTGAATATTATATATATATATATATATATATATATATATATATATATATATATACACAAGTGAACATTGAAGTCAACACTCAGAGGCAACAGGCTGTTTCATGCTGGACACAATCATCAGGCCGTGAATGCTAGATTTTTCTTTGGCTATTTATATATATGGGTCAGTGGTGCATTGTGGGTAATGTATTCTGGTGGTTATTTTTGAGAGAGTGGCTTGTTTGTTAATTTATTTATTTATTTATTTTAATTGTTTTTCATTTTCATTTTGTATTATTTATTCTTTTCGTTTTTTGATGTTTTATTAACACGGTAAAAAATTTGGGTAGGGAGTTGCTTAGGTTGCTTATTTAATAGTTTGTTTTGGTCTGGGAAGATAAAGCAATTTATTCGTCCATTGTTTAGATTACTTGCCATAGTCTATTTTGTTATTTTGACGAGTGGACAGTTTTTAATTTATTTGGATTGATTATTTTTACCTGTTTTTGCTTATTTATGCTTATTTTTATTAGTTTTAACAGTTATTTTAGTGGGGGCGATTTGTTAATCACTATCTACTGTCCTCCTGATTAATCATTCCACTATTATTGCTCCTTAGAAATGTTCCAGTTTTTAACTTTGCAATACCCAGTAACAACTTTTGCCATAGTGACTTTACTGCCTTGTTGGGAGTGAACTTGATTAATAAAGTGGGTTATCTATCTTAATCTGTTTCTATCTTTCTTGTTTAAATCTATCTGTCTATATTAATCTGTTCCTATCTGTTTCAATCTACCCATATTGATCTATCTATATTAAACCGTTTCTATCTTCCTTGTTCACATCTATCTATGTCAGTCTGTTTCTATCTCACTCTATTTATATCTATCTCAGATAGATAGAAATAGACTGAGATTGATAGATAGAAATAGGCTATCTCTACTTTTATCTATCTCTCTCAATCTATTTCTATCTATCTATCTTGATCTATTTCTGTCTATCTCTCTATCTATTTCTATCTATCACAGTTTATTTTTTATCCATGTATCTATCAATCTATACATATGCATGTACGTATGTAAGTCTGTAGCCTAAAGGTGATAGAAGCATTTATTTTGTCCAAATATTTTTAACGCAGTCTCCTTCCTTGATAATAAACTTTATATGGTGAAAATTTGAGATAAGGTCCCAGTTAATTATAATGTGACAGGCTGCGGCCTGATTAATGCACCATAGTGTGTGTGTGGGGGGGGGATTATGAAGATAAAAAAAGATAAAAGAGACATAAAAGGAGAAAAGAGAAAATAAAGAAAAGTGATAAAAGAAAACAGAGAAGGGAAGAAAAAGGTAAAGAAGAAAGAGACGAGGAAAAATGAGAACAAACAAGAAAAAAGGACAGAAAAGAAAAAAGTTCAAAAAAGGAAAAATCAAGAAGAAAAGGAAGACAAAAAGACAAATGAAAAAGAAAAAAAAAAGAAAAATCAAAAAGGAAGAAAAAGACAAATGAAAATGGCAAACGAAAAAGCAACAAAGGAAAAAAAGAAGTAAAAAGTAAAAACAAGAAAAAAGAAAAACAAAAGAAAAAAAGAAAATACAGAAAGAAAAAGAAGAAAGAGACGAAAGAAAAAAGAAGACAAAAAGAAAAAGACAGATACATGAAAAAGAAAAGGGAAAAACAAAAACAAAAAGAAAAAAAAAGTAAAAAGAAAAAGAAGACAAAAGAAAAAGTAACAGACAAAGGAAAAAAGAAGAAAAAGCAAAAAGTAAATAAGAAAAAGAAAATGCAAAAAGAAATAGACAAAGGAAGAAAAAAACAAAAGCTAAAGGAAGAAGAAGAGGACAAAAAGAAAAAGACATAAACAAAGGAAAAAGAAGAAAAGGAGCTAAAGAAAAGAAAAGGTAAAAGAAGACAAAAACAAAAAGAAATAGTGAAAGGAAAAAGAAGAGTTAAAAATAAGGCTAAATATTAGAACACATTAGAAAATATTTTTGTATTCCTTCTCATAGATAAGTGTTTCCCAACTGGGGTAATATCACCCACTGGTGAGTGATTTCAACTATTGGGTGGGTGATGAGCAACTGAACACACACACA